>CM047873.1:17175560-17256981 GCA_026212405.1 Petrea volubilis
CACCAAAGATTTCATATAGGTATAGTTTGAACCTAGCAAGGCAATAATGCAATAGGGATAGTTGTGGATAGACTTATGAAAAGCTTCCACTTCATTGTGTGGTTTAGAATGGGAGAATATTAGAAACAAGATATAGTTGGACTACTTAGTGCTTGATGTCTTGGTTAGTATAGTCCTAAACAAGAAATCCACAGTTTGCCTTAAATTTTGGCAAGAATTACAAAATGTTTGAACCACTAAGTTAAACGCTAGTATTTCTCTTCAACCTCAAACTGGTGGACAACTAGAAAGAATCATACAAACCCTTGATGATATACTTCGAATTTGAAGCAAGTTAGATCGACACCTCTCACTAGCCAAGATTTGCCCATCACAATAACGATTAATCTATAGTTGGCATGATCCTTTTTAAAGCACTTTATGCACAAGGAAATAGATCCACAATATACTGGAATGAAATGGCAAAAGTGAAGTCCAAAGTTAGTACATGAAATCACCAAAGTCACCAAAGTAACTCGAAGGTGAATGACAGAAACACAAAGTCGCTAAAAGAGTTACTTCGATAAGAGATGAAAAGATTTGGAATCTAGCTTAGGAAAGGAGTCTTGAGATTTGGGAAACAAATGAAACGTTTAATCTAAGATATAACGGTTCTTTTGACATATTAGGAAGAATAGGGAAGTAGTAGTGTAAGTTGGTATTACTTCTACCTACTAGAGGTACGTAATGCCTTCTAGTATCTCTACCCAAGAAATGTCACTCGGATCCCTCACATACACTAAACCAAGACACCTTAGATATGGACCTAGATTTAACCTATATTGAAAAAAAAAAACAATCAAGATCTTTGACTTACAAGAGCACACGTTAAGAAACAAGACGATTCCGCTAATACGCATTCTATGGAAGCATCACGGGATAGAAGAAAGTACATGGGAACGACTAGAGGAATGCAAGAAAAAAAATCCGCAGTTGATCGAGTAGACGTAAAAACAATTTCGAGGACGAAATTTGTCTAAGGAGGGGAGGATGTGACGACCCGGTAAACCACATTATTTTTTAAATTTGGAATTATGAAATATTTTACTATTTTATGAATAAATCCTTTTATTTTGAACAAATGTGGATTGCATTACATGCATTTGTTAAAATGTAACTTGTTCTTAGTAAAATTGAAACCTGCGAATTCTCCTCAATTTTCGAAAAACTACCACAAACCTAAACTGTCGGTTTTAATTTTCTTATTGGTGACAGTTGTTTCTATATCATAAAATTAAAGTTTCCTTTTCCTCACCTAATTTCGAAATTATACTAAAAATTATTTTAAAAACCATACATTTGCTAGAATTAAGTATTTATTTCACAATTTTACATTTTGAATAAATGCTATCAAAATTAATAATATATATATATTCTATATAAAATCTGAAAATACCCTAAAAATAATACATATAATTAGTTAAATATGTTTTCTATTAGTTTAATTACCTATTTATGTCACTTTCATGTAAGCTGTGGTAAAAAGAAACACTACTTGTACAATTTCACTCTAGTATTTTACTTAACAAATGTGTATTAACTCTATACCATTCATATATAATTATATATTAGCTATCTCTCCTACTATTATATATATATATATATATATATTAATTTCCTAAATCCTTAAGTTTTTTTTAATTGTTTTCTTATGTATAAACAATTTATTAATTTACTTTCTCTACACATCATATTTTTCAAAAATTGTATTTTATTCCTTAATAATTATAATTACTTATCTTAGACTATATGAATTGGAAAAATATATTTTTCAAAATTATAATTTAATTTCCTTAATTTTCGAATTTTGCTCAAATTAAAGCATAAATTGCCAATAAAATTATAAATTTCCAATAAAAATATAAATTTCAAATTTTTACTTAGCAGAATATATTTCCTAAAATTATAAGTGTAAATTTCGAATTTTAATCAAATTAAAACCTGATTTTCGGATTTTACTTAAAGGAAAATTGTAAATTGCTAGATATTAACATATTTCATGATATTTTACAAGAAAAATCTTCTCTAAATATACCATAAATAAATATTGCTACATGGGCTCACATTTACCTAGCCTATGAATCATATTATAGCATGTACACCCAAGCCTAATTAGTCTTCCACATGGAAGAATTCATTTAAAGTATTAATAGGGTGGAAATATTGTTAATTATGAAGAAAATGAACATAATAATTATGAAGAAAATGACCTAATAATAAAATACTTGCTTTCTTATCCTATAAACAAGACAAAAGCTTCATTTTTTTTTCTCACTACAATCGGCCATCACAAGCACACACCGCTCACACTTTCGTTATTTTCTTCCAAAATCCACTAATTTTCTATCTTTCCAAAACCTACACCTACACTATACCCTCAAATATAAAGAAAAGAACAAAGGTAGAAACCTTACTAATCATATAAGTAGAGGTTTTCTTGAAGTGATATTCCATGAAGTCATGAAATTAGTATCACTACTTTGTAGCATCTCTTATGTAGAATCTATGTGCTAAAGCTATGGTCTTCCACATATTATTTCCTTTTATGAAATATTATATGATCATTTATGTGCTTAGATAGATTCATGAATATTTACTATAACTTACCACAGTTTAGGGCTAATATGGATATATTTGGACATTATGTTCATTTTATTTGAAAATTTTAATATGTTTTTTAGGAAAAGTATGAGTTTTTGGAAAGATATGCTATTTCAGTCACAAAAAATATATATTTAAAGGTTACCAAATATATTGTTTTTTTTTATAAATTATAGATCAGCACGATATGTTCCATTGACGTATATAAGCATAGATACCAATACTGATTGATTTTATATTGGTGTATATCATACACACACGTATCTCTATCTCTAGTCATACGTAACAATATATATACGTGGTAACTAAAGATATATTATATCTATATATGATAATACTATATATATTAATTTCGACATTATACCTATAATCATGTTGAGTGGTTGATATTATTATAAGTATATAATATATATATATGATGTACGTGTATATATATATATAACTATAGTTATGGGTAATTTGATGGTTAATCTAGATTATGGCTTAATTAGGTGTTTAATCTTAATTAGGTGTTTAATCTAAATTGCTATTATGTTTATTCTAAGTCTCTATTTTAATGATATGTTTATTATAAATATATGTATAAAAATAATACACATATATATTATGTATGTGAGACACGTGTACATATATATTATAGGCATATTATTATGTTTTTGATTATATTTTAGTTTAAATGTATATATTATATTAAATAGTTTATGAGATCTATTTTTCTATCACTTTATTTCATAGTGATGATATTCTTTTCTAAGATGTTGGAATTATATGTTGAAACATGGAAGCAAGACTTCCAAGATTATGCTATGTGCATAAATTGTCATTGTGAAACGGGGCCCGAAATATATCGTGAGTGGTTTGGGTGAGTTCCGCCGGGACATACCAATGGGGGTAGCCGGCTGTAAGAGTTCTCACTCCCTCCATCTCCTAATCCCCCCTTGGGTAGACGGAGAGATCTACTCAAGAGGAGAGGGTTGTAGGAAATATTTGGCGTAACACCCGGGGTACGACCATTGTGAGGATAAGGCAGGCGGGAGTAATGTGCTGGTTGTTATTTCAGCCGGGGGGAGTCATAAGGGTCACTGTTAGGTGACGAGAAAGGTTTGAAATAAAAACCTACATTTTTATGTGTAAAGATAACCATATGTGCCTATGTGCAAATCACACACACGAGGCATCTTATGTGCTTAAGTAATGTTTCTACTCAACTGTATGTTGATCGTGTTCATATGATTATTTTTGTTAGATGAGCCCGATACTAGCTTAATAAAGGCGAGGAGGGAAGAACCCTTTGAAGCCTTTTAGTTGAAAGAGAGCGACTAAATTCCGCTGCGTACTTATTATTTTGGCAATTGTTGAATTATGTATGTTGCGATCGTACCTTCTGTGCGCCGTTTTGAACTGGGTTGTATTATCTTGACATTTGTTATATATTTAAGCCTATTTTTTATTACTTGCTTTTGAATATAAAATTATTATAACTTGGTTACCGGCGGTCGTTATAGGTGTACATTAGTTATGTGTTTTTGACGAACAAACTTGGGATCGTGGTTTTAAATCAAGCGGGGGGATTATTGTAGGTGTTAAGATGAAATAACGTGGTATATTCGTTTGATTTGTATTGTTGGTCTATAAAGCTGGCCTTTTGCGGGACCCAACTTCTACTTTTCTGAAAATTAATGTGTGAATTTCGATTTTTTTTTTTAATATGTAAAGAGTGTATTATAGAAAGCTCATTAATTTTTTTCAAAAATATTGGTTGTACACAAAATTCAGATTTATAGTAGCTTAATTAGGAGGGGGATGAAGGGAAGCAACACATGAAATATATCTTTTGTACAAATTCAAAAAGCAAACTTACAAGTGCAGTATTTTGTTTTTATGACCTTACTCGATGGTGCATCTGATTGTCACTGAAAATTTGAGCCGAGAAGTAGTTGTTTAGGTTTCTCTGAGGGGGAGAAAGATGGTAGGTCTGCTTATGTTGTAAATGAATTTGGTGGGGGGGGGGGGAGAGAGAGAGAGAGAGAGAGAAGAATCAAACACTTTATAATCAGATGGAGAGGTTGTGGTTCTAGGTTGTGTGTAGTTGTGGAGGTACTATGATCGGGTTATTCGCATCAGAGGTAAAATCATGTATTGATGCATAAGGTTAATTATAAACTTATACAACGACGATGTGGTAATCGATGTATTACTTGTCATCTCGTGTTGGGGTTTGAATAATAAAATATTGTATATTCTATGTTTATTAAGACAACAGGCAGTTTTCATATGTGATTAATGCTTTGGTTATTATTTTTAGAAGTATTATCTTTTCCATCCGCAGAATAAAATTTTGCAGGTTCCTTTTTGCCTTTTTTTTTTTTCACTCTCTTTGTGTTCTTAGTTTGGAAGCATATATGTTGGTTACTCATCATCCAAACTTATGGTGGTGGATATACTTCACGCCTTCTTGTTTTCTCTGGTCCTAATTTCAAATATTGTGAAAACTATAATTAATGTATCAGCCCAGTTAGGTTATTACTTTATGGATGAGTTAAAATTAAATTGTTTCCCCATTATTATTTTTTTAGTAAATATTTTTTGGATTTCTATATATTACTTTGTGTCCTAAATATAATAATATTTAAGATTCATTTATAAATTGTATGTAATTAGCATCGTTGTTGCTGATATGAATAAAGGAAAATGTGTTAAGCATTAGAATAGGAATTTTTTACCTTTTTAGGAAGAGGACTGTTCAATGAAATCCCCATTTCTCCTATGTTAGCTTAATCTATTTGCAAGAGCAATTGCCCTCCTGATGATATGCGGGTGAAATGCACTAGGATCATACTCATAATCCTCATGGCTTTGAGCTTCAGATGCAACAAGTGTCCAAGCCACACTGCTTGGAGCCCTTCAAATTTGCCAACATTGATGTCGAGAATCAACTTCTACCACAGGCTGGGTATTGGTATGATCCTGTTCAACACATTTCTCAAGCCCAACAACCAAACCAGAAAGCTCTGGTATAAGTTAGTACATAGTCTGTCCCAGGAAATGTGAAAAGGAGGAAAATCAAATCACCAGAAACACCCTCCAGCACCGCAGAATCGAGATTACCTTTAAAAGCACCATCGGTATTCATTTTGATCCCCAGCACTAAGCCTAGGATGGACTCTATAACATAGAATGCGCTGAGAGTTGAGATTCTTAATGCTTATGCTATAGTCCACTGAGATATCAAGTTTCCTAGCAATGTCCATATTCCCCTTCCAATTTTTACCTTCCAATAAACAGCACGAGGCAGTTGCTATAAATGCATCCTAACTCTAGCAATAATGTGATGAGCAGAGAAGACATGTTATGTTTTGGCATAAGTTTTTATCCCACATTGCTTAGTGAACTAAGATGGGGAAGTTCCTTAATGTTATAAAAGACTCTTTCCCTTCTTAGTTTATCATCCCAAAATTTGTACTCTTTTCTCCCCAAATTAAAAGAGCAGGCTGCGTTAGTAGTGTCGGGACGTAGGCCATAATTGGCCTCCGAACTCCGTTATCAATTTTCGGGTGTGTTCTTTCCTTATCTCTTTTAGTTATTCCGCATTTGATTTGTTTCTTTTCGGTTATAGTATAGTATTCAATTTATTTGTCGGGTTTATTTATAGTGTATTGTACTATTCATTTGGGTGTATTTTTCTATTCACGTGTATGGTACTGTTCATGTATACACGGGTTTAGGTTGTGATAATATACTGTGCAAGTAAGTTTTGTCTAGGAGACTGGGTTTTAAGTGGGACCATTTGTGACCCCTCCAGCCTTTCTGGGAATTTATTTGGAATGATAATTTTGTCTAAGGAGACTGCTCAGTAGTCTTTCCTGGAAATTATCGAATCAGTACAATTCCTAGTTGTAGTTTGAGTGGAAAATTACCCGATTTTTCCCAACAAGTGGTATCAGAGCCGAAGGTTCGTCCTAGGTCTGTTTGTAATATTGTTATATTGAATACTATCATTCGAGTCTGTAATGGCGTCAGAAGTTCCACCAACAAATAGTGTTACATCAAATATGACACAAGGGACATCGACTTCCTCGTCCTCATGGACAAGGTTTCCAATGTCAAGTTTGAAGTTGGCGGTAGAGATATTTGACGGTACTGGCCATTTCGGCATGTGGCAAGGCGAGGTCATGGACTCCCTTTTCCAACAAGGTCTTGACATCACCATTGAAGAAAGAAACCAGAATACATAGAAGATAAGGATTGGAGTATCATAAATCGGTTAGCATGCGGAACCATTCGATCGTGCCTGTCCAGAGAGCAGAAGTATGCATTCAAGAATGAGACTTCTGCACATAAATTGTGGAAGGCGTTGGAGCAGAAATTTCTGAAAAAGAGTGGTCAGAATAAGCTCCTTATGAAGAAGAGGTTGTTCCGGTTTGATTATCAACCAGGTACTACTATGAATGAATATATCACTTTGTTTCAACAATTAGTAGCAGACCTGTTAAACTTAGATGTAAAATTTGAAGATGAAGATTTGGCTTTGATGCTGTTGTCATCTCTTCCCGATGAATTTGAACACTTAGAAACTACTTTACTTCATGGGAAGGAGAATGTATCTTTAGATGCTGTATGTTCTGCATTGTATAGTCATGAATTGAGAAAACAAGATAAAAGGAAAAACAAAGTAGCTACAGCAGATGAAGCATTAGTGGCGAGAGGTCGTCAGCAGAGCCAGTCAAAGGGAAGAAGAGGAAGATCAAAGTCGAAAAGCAGAGTTGCCAAAGATGAGTGTGCTTTCTGTCATGAGAAAGGGCACTGGAAGAAAGACTGTCCAAAGTTGAAGAATAAAGGGAAGGCTCAGCAAGATGCAAATGTTGCAGAATGCAAAAGTGATGCAGAGTCAGATGTCTCTTTGGTGGTATCACCTTCAACATCCCATCCAGACGAGTGGATTTTGGATTCCGGTTGTACCTACCATATGTCTCCCATCAGGGAGTGGTTCTTCGATTTTGAAGAACGTGATGGTGGAGTTGTTTACATGGGCAATGACAATCCATGTAAAACAGCTGGGATAGGTTCAATCAAGCTGCGGAATCATGATGGATCTACAAGAGTTTTGAAGGATGTACAGTACGTTCCGAATTTGAAGAAGAATCTCATCTCTTTGGGGGCCTTAGAGTCAAAAGGCCTAGTTGTGATGATGCGAGATGGAATTCTCAAAGCAACTTCAGGAGCACTTGTGATGTTGAAAGGCGTGAGAAAGAATAATCTGTATTACTATCAAGGTAGTACAGTGGTTGGGACAGTAACAACTGCAACATCTAGTAGCAAGAAGGATGCAGAGGCGACAAAGCTGTGGCATATGCGTTTGGGACATGCTGGTGAAAAATCCTTGCAAATTCTTGCTAAGCAAGGATTGTTGAAAGGTACGAAGACTTGCAAATTAGAATTTTGTGAGCATTGTGTTCTGGGAAAACAAAGAAGAGTGAAATTTGGCACTGCCATCCATGATACCAAGGGTATTTGGATTATGTGCACTCAGATGTATGGGGACCTGCCAAGACTCCATCTCTTGGATGTAGACATTATTTTGTCACTTTTGTTGATGATTTTTCCAGAAGAGTATGGGTGTTTACTATGAAGAAGAAGGATGAAGTGCTTGGAGTTTTCCTTAAGTGGAAAGCTCAAGTGAGAATCAGACTGGAAGAAAGATCAAAGTTCTCCGAACAGACAACGGTGGAGAATACAAGAGTGATCCTTTCCTGGAGGCATGCCAAGAGTTTGGCATAGTTCGGCACTTCACAGTCAGAAAAACACCACAACAGAATGGGGTGTCGGAGCGTATGAACAGAACACTAGTGGAGAAAGTTCGTTGTATGTTGTCTAATGCTGGGTTAGGCAGAAAGTTTTGGGCTGAGGCTGTAATATATGCTCAACATCTCGTAAATCGTTTGCCGTCATCCGCAATAGATTGCAAGACTCCTTTAGAGGTATGGTCCGGGAAACCTACAACAGATTATGATTCTTTGCATGTCTTTGGTTCTACTGCATATTATCATGTAAATGAATCAAAGTTGGATCCACGAGCAAAGAAAGCTTTGTTTATGGGCTTCAATGCTGGAGTTAAAGGATATCGCCTTTGGTGTCTAGAAGCAGAGAAGACCATCATCAGCAGGGATGTTACCTTTGATGAATCTGCCATGTTGCATAAGGTAACTCAAGGAGGAATTGATGATATTCCACAGCAGGTGGAGTGTACGCCGAAGCAGGTGGAGTTTGAACAGATAATGGTGAGCCCAGAAAAAAGCACCATTAGTGACTCTCCCATGGCAGAAGAAGAGTCAGATGAGGAAGAGGTTCCGACCCAAGAACCTCAACAGCAGCCAGATTCAATTGCTGTTAGAAGGACAAGACGAGAAATTCAGAAACCTGCTCGTTTTGTTGACATGGTAGCTTATGCACTTCCAGTTGTTGATGAAGTCCCATCCACCTTTCCAGAAGCCATCCGAAGTTCAGAAAATGGTAGATGGAAAGATGCAATGGAAGAAGAGATGCAATCTCTTGAGAAGAACAAGACATGGAAGTTGACACAGTTACCAAAAGGCAAGAAACCAATTGGATGCAAATGGGTATTTGCAAAGAAAGAAGGATTTCCTGTCAAGAATGATGTTCACTATAAGGCAAGATTGGTAGCTAAAGGCTATGCTCAGAAGGAGGGAGTTGATTATAATGAGGTATTTTCTCCAGTTGTTAAACATTCCTCCATTAGAATTTTGTTGGCCTTGGTAGCACAGTTGAATTTGGAGCTAGCTCAACTTGATGTAAAGACTGCGTTTCTACACGGTGAGTTGAAGGAGGAAATCTATATGTCTCAGCCAGATGGATTCAAAGTTGCTGGTAAAGAAAATTGGGTTTGTAAACTTAACAAATCGTTATACGGATTGAAGCAATCACCGAGACAATGGTATAAACGATTTGATAAGTTTATGATGGGTCAGAAGTACACAAGAAGCAAATACGATCACTGTGTGTATTTGCGCAGACTTCAAGATGGGTCCTACATCTACCTACTCTTGTACGTTGATGATATGCTGATAGCATCAAAGAGTCAAGTTGAAATTGACAAAATGAAGGCTCAGTTGAGTAAAGAGTTTGAGATGAAGGATTTGGGAGAAGCCAAAAAGATTCTCGGCATGGAGATAAGTAGGGATAGACAGAGAGGCAAGCTTTGGCTGACACAGAAGCAGTATTTGAAGAAGATATTACAACGTTTTGGTATGAATGAAGATACCAAACCTGTAAGTACTCCGCTTGCTCCTCATTTGAAGCTTAGCAGCCAGTTATCTCCAAAGACAGATGAAGAACGAGAATACATGGCGAAAGTCCCGTATGCTAATGCAGTTGGAAGCTTGATGTATGCAATGGTGTGTACGAGACCCGATATTTCACAGGCAGTTGGTGTTGTGAGTAGATATATGCATGATCCTGGCAAGGTTCATTGGCAAGCTGTGAAATGGATTCTACAGTATATTCAAGGTACTGTAGATGTTGGCTTAGTGTTTGAGCGGGATGAATCACTTGGTCAATGTGTAGTTGGATATTGTGATTCTGACTATGCAGGTGACTTGGATAAGCGGCGATCTACAACTGGCTACTTGTTCACTTTAGCCAAGGCACCAATTAGTTGGAAGTCTACTTTGCAGTCAACAGTGGCTTTGTGTACAACAGAGGCAGAGTATATGGCAGTTACAGAAGTTGTGAAGGAGGCAATTTGGCTTCAAGGATTGCTAAAAGACTTGGGAGTTGGTCAGAAACACGTTGAGGTGTATTGTGACAGTCAGAGTGCTATTCACTTAGCAAAGAACCAAGTTTTTCATGCAAGAACGAAGCATATTGATGTTCGCTATCACTTTGTGCGGGAAATTCTCGAAGAAGAGGAGATACTTCTCCAAAAGATTCGGACTACGGAGAATCCTGCAGATATGATGACCAAGGTGGTGACAAAAGTCAAGTTTAAACATTGTTTAGACTTGGTCAATATCCTGCATATTTGAGTTGGCGCCTGAAGGCGCAAATTGGAAGCACTACGAAGACCGTTTTTTGTTTGATTGAGAAGATTTGGATTTGGTGGGACCAGAAATTATGCCAAGGTGGAGATTTGTTATGTTTTGGCATAAGTTTTTATCCCACATTGCTTAGTGAACTAAGATGGGAAGTTCCTTAATGTTATAAAAGGACTCTTTCCCTTCTTAGTTTATCATCCCAAAATTTGTACTCTCTTCTCCCAAATTAAAAGAGCAGGCTGCGTTAGTAGTGCTCGGAGACGTAGGCATAATTGGCCGAACTCCGTTATCAATTTTCGGGTGTGTTCTTTCCTTATCTCTTTTAGTTATTCCGCATTTGATTTATTTCTTTTCGGTTATAGTATAGTATTCAATATTTATTTGTCGGGTTTATTTATAGTGTATTGTACTATTCATTTGGGTGTATTTTTCTATTCACGTGTATGGTACTGTTCATGTATACACGGGTTTAGGTTGTGATAATATACTGTGCAAGTAAGTTTTGTCTAGGAGACTGGGTTTTAAGTGGGACCATTTGTGACCCCTCCAGCCTTTCTGGGAATTTATTTGGAATGATAATTTTGTCTAAGGAGACTGCTCAGTAGTCTTTCCTGGAAATTATCGAATCAGTACAATTCACTAGTTGTAGTTTGAGTGGAAAATTACCCGATTTTCCCAACAGACACAACTCTTATATGATTACAATTATTTCATCCTTGTCAAATGTACCAGCAAATTAAGACAGGTATCACCAATCTTACATGAGCAGCCCATCTTTTACAGGAAGCTTGCCAGAACATGATCATATCTAAGATTGTAGACATAACTGGAAATGGCATATGGAAAAGCCATAAGAACTATGACCATACCTGTTGTACTATATCATTTTCAATAAAAAAGATGCATAATAGTCTCTTTTTGTGACAACTGGTAGCACTAACATTCAGAGACTAGTTGGATGCCTTTTTGTTTAAGCCTCACAACTAAGGGTAACTAGTCATGGACTAGTCTCAGCATGAAGATAGAGATAGTGGGAGTTAGATAGTTACTCCTTACTCGGTGAGACAAGTTGTCATTGATGTTTTTGAAATAGCAATGGGGGTATTTCTTGAATTAGCCCTCATATTTTACGATATATATGCGAATAACAAATTCATTTTTCTTATACGCAGGGCGGACGCCTGCATCATTTGGATGAATTTTCCTCGTTATACCTTGTGGATATTAAGACGATAGAGTTGAACTCAACTAAATCAATGGATTGCGGTGCATCTTTATCGGCGGTTACTACTTTAGTTAGCCTCGTTTTGGCTACAGAAAATTGTATAGCTTGGTATATTTTGTATATGTTGATCTTAGGGATGTTGCAGTACCTCGATTAAATGTTAATATATAATAGTGTTTTGCGTTTATGTTGTTTAATGGGCTATTTGTTTGGTGCATGGCTTGAAGATTGGAATATTTTAGTTTGAAAATGTCAATTTGTATTTAACTTTATATATATATATATATAGATTAAATTTCCGTAGTATGCAAACTTCATTAATTGATAATATAAAATTTATGCATATCTTCTTTGGCAAATGTCACGCATGTTATGAGCTCAATTAAATTGTAATCATCGTTTTAGGTTCTCTTGGACATTTTCAGTACGACGACTATGTTATTTAAATACAAGGTTGAGCGTGCAAGCTTATCAGTTTGGCAATCTATTGGAGATTGAGTATATCTTTGGCCATATATTACTTTTGATGTACAGGGTAATCTACTGATCCCCTCTTCAAGCTTTTCACATGAATGCTATAAATTGTACTGAGATCATTCTAAAAGGAAAAAAATAATTAAAACTGTTGTACAGTTGTCCTCACATATTGTATTGACCGTTATTATTCCCAATCTTGCCCTGCAATCCTTGTATTAATTGTTGCGTCACTTTGTTTTCTGGAAGATGTCATGTTCATTTGCTCAAAATATATATTAGCTAGACGGAGTCAGGAAAATATATTGTATTTGACGTATGATATCTGGTATTATCATTACCAATGATGCTATTTACAAGACTATATAAAATAGATATGAATACATCGGGATGGAGTGACTAATTTTTTTGGGTCCATGACCTAGGCAAACTGGGATGCCACTTCGGATCTTCTGCTACATAATTGTGCTACATGTTCTCCTCCACTTATCTATACACGGTATATATATTGGTACGCAATTGAAATAAGAAAAGAGAAAAACTTATGATCTGAAAAAAAAAAAAAAGAATTTTTACTTTCTCTTTCATTGTTTCAATCGTCCACCAATACACGTAGCATGTATTAATGAATGAAGACAAAAATATAACATGATTATGTATCAAAAAATCCGAACCGACTAACATAATGCTATTTATTATGCTTCTACTGATTCGACGGTGAATCTTGTTACTTCTAAAGGTCGGTCAATGTTCAGCATGCGTCTATTATTAGGGATATTGTAAAGTGACAATGTCAGGTGCTTCTTTATTCGGCCAAGAAGGCGATGTGGGCCCCTCGAGATTGTTTGGGCACCCATTCCTAGGTTTGAATGACTAACTGTCGACTGTTGAGTCAGATATATCAATGTTCTGAAAACCAGATCGGACATAGAACTGGTAGCCTTACTGATTACCGGTTCAACCGGTTCGGCCACCTATTCGACCGGTATGACGTCATAAATAATTAATAATTATTATATTTACATTTATATATATATATAATATTATAAATACATTAAAAATTAGAAAAAAGACCAATAATAATAAAAGAACGAAAACCAAACAAAAATTTTATCAAAATTCTAGTCATTCTTCCCAAATTATAACTTAGATTCAATCCCCCCCCCCCCTTCTTTCCATTCTTTTTCTGTTTCAATCAAACAAATTAAAGTATTAAACACAACTTATCAAAAAAAAAATAAACTTAAAGTATTAAGCGCGTTCAAACTCACCCCATATTCATACAATTAATTATGATCAAGAAAATGAAATCTCTTGTATGAATCCTCACTCCATTTAATCAATGTACTAATTACAATTATCAAAAAAATAAAAATCAATGTACTAATTACAGTCAAAATACATACAAAAAATCCTCCAAATATTATATGATAATTTATAGATTGAATATATATATATATATATATATTTATATATATATATATATCTGTGTGTGTATGTTTAATTAATATAGTATTTTTTAATAATATCTTGAAAGAAAGATGTATTTTTGAAAATTTTATTTTATTTGGTTTGGGTCTTGAAATTTTTTTTGTCAAAATAAAAGAAAATATAATTAAACATCTTTAACTCAATTCCTATATCAAATAATTTTATGAATTATATATTGCACAAAATGCCTTTGTTTCTTTTATATTTTAATCAAGGAAAATCTAAAAATTAATAGAAGCAACATATTATAAAAATTATTATTTATCTATTTTAATTTACTTATTATAAATTGTGAAATTTCATATATTAAAAAAATACAAAATGCATTATAGTTTTTAATATATATAAATAATTAAAGTATTTATAAATTGAATTAATTGACTCATATTTTAATTTCAAATAGTGGGCCCAATTCACTTAATGAGCATAAGCCCATATTAAGTCATTGTTGAGATTTCATCTTCCTCCAAAATTCTCTCTGCGTCTTCTTCTCCTTGCCAGCGCCATGCCTCATCTTCTCCGCTACCAAGTTAACCTCCAATTCGCTTTATCTCCAATCTGTTTGCCGCCACCATGCTTGCAACAACATTAAATCGGATAATAAACTTATAAAGATCCGAGAAGTATGGTCCAACAACCTTGAATCCAAATTTGAGCTCATCTCCGATCTCGTCGATCGATACCCATTCGTCTCCATGGACACCGAGTTCCAGGGCGTCATCTTCAAGCCGGAGCCGCTGACAAGCACAACCCGCCACTGCAGCAGACAGCAACGCGAACAGGTGAGTGAGACGGTGGCTTTTAGGGCTTAAGGCTTTAGAAGGATCTTTTGCTTTTGCTTTCTAGAGATGAGGGAGAGACAATGAGAAACAGAGAGAGAAGAGAACTCAGCGTCTGAGTCGTCGACCAAAGTTGAAACTTTTTTTTTCCCCATGCGACTCGCCGATCTGATCCTTGGACCGGGACCGGTCCAACCAGCTTTTTCCGGTTCTTAGCAGCCCGAGTAGCCACCTATTTTTGAGTACATTCGGCCCGGACCAAGTGCCGGTCACCGGTTGGACCTGTTTAACAGACCATTTCGGTCCGATTTTGAAAACATTGCAGGTATTGCACTTATTTGATAAGCTCGGCCAATGTGAAAGTAGATGAAGATGTACTATATATGTTTATGACAAATATTAGTGACATATTACAATAACACATACATATATGTAATAGTGATTTTTTTAAAAGGCATCAATTATGTAGTTTAAACGTATGTGTAATATTTAATTTGTAATTATATATAGGTTTTGTATAGTTATTTCAAATTTGGTGTCCCTTCTGTTTTATATTATAGTGAAAGTTAGAAATTGCTTAGGTTTTGTCATTTTGAATGTGATTTCCAATGCGGAGGGGTATTGAGTATACAGGAATGACTCATGTTAAAAAAAATAAAAAGTGAGGGAGATTATACAATTTTTTACCTCCATTATGGGTAGGGGTGGGCATCCTGATCGGGTAAATCGGGTCCCGATCTGATCCGATCGGGTTTGGGTATTTTGGGACAGGTGATTCGAGTTAAAAATCGACTAATTTAACAGTTGGTCGGACTTTGGATTTTATTTTTCAAGCCGATGAACCCGATTGGGTACTCGATCAAAATTTCAGAAAAAACGAAATAAAAAATAAATAGAATTTTGGTTTGTATATAATCTTATTCCTACAATCCTACTTTTTAAGAGATGAGTTTGTACTTTTTAAACTCCTACTCCAACCTAGAGATGAGTTTTAACTTTTATAATCAAAGACTTGTACGTATAGGGGTGGGTATTTGAATCGGGTATTATGTCTTTTTATAACTAACGTTCTAATGATATTAGTATCAAATAACTTAATAAAATTATTGTGATGACCTGAAACTATTGGTTAGTTATTGAAACATACTACTAATACTTTTATTATTGAAAGCTGAAAATTTTCCATAAAAGACTTTTATTACATAGAAAACCCAAAATACATAATAAGAGTCCTAAACATGTGATAAAACTAGAAGGACTAGACTACGAATTCCTCTAGTTAAATGCTTCAAATCTTCCCTTTCCTTCGTCCTTGTCGGTAACTTCGTCCTCACATTCGGCTAAAACATTGAATAACAACAACATCAACAACATGTTGAGTAGCAATTTTAATTAACACATAAGGTGCGCGTATGAGCTACAAGCATGCATATTTTCACATACTTTCATCAAACATAAATCACATAAATTTTCAGATCAAAAGAATCATAATTAGCAACACATTTCTACCGTTTTCCACCTCGACAGGCGGCTACCTTATCTCGCCATGCCGTAAACTCAATTCCAACCAATACTCCCATCCCAACCAAACACACCGGTGGTCATATCCCGGACATATGCCGAATTTTCTATGACCCACTTCAATACATGGAACACTCCGTCCATGCAAGGTGGGATTAGGCAACAATAGATGGCGAGAACTTTTAAGATCGGCAAACCCGTTGCCGCCTGGCCGAACTCAGCCCCATCCACCCCTATCACGTTTTGGGCCCATATGCACAATTTCAGCACAATTAACATAATTTCCAGCACCGTGCAAATTGTTTTTCAACATGTGGTGCACAATTTCAGCATAGCACATAAAATTTCTAGCTTATATAAATCGCACTTTTCAGATGGCGAACAGAGTTTTCCTGTAATATCCTGGTACTTCCTACTATTTTAAAATTTATTATATATTATGTTTCATGCAAAATATTTGATATAAAATCTTTTAATTCCTAAAATTTTTATGATTTTGGAATTTTATTCTTTAAAATTACTTTATAACTTAGACCTTAAAGTATTAATTTTGAATTGTGATTGTCATTTTTGGAAAATTTGTTTAATAATTATTCTTTTCCAAAAATAATATAATAAATATTTTAGACATGTATTTATTTTATTTTATTTCGAATTTTCTAAATAAATTATTCAATGTTTGTAACTTCCATGTTAAATTTCGGATTTTATATGAAAATGTGTAATTTTCAAAGTTTATAAATACAACAATATATTTTTTGACTTTATATGTATAATTTTCAAATTTTAATTCTTTATAAACATAATTTTCCAATTTTAATTATTTATAAACCTAATTTTCAGATTTTAATTAAATGAAAAATATAAAGTCTAGATTTTTAGTATATTTTACAATTGTTTTGCAAGAATATCCCCTCCAATACATATATATACTTGGTGGTTTATCTATCTACATGTACACACACACATCCATATATATATTAGGGGTAATTTATATATCTACATGTACACACATATGTCCATATATCAACTAGTGGTAATTTATATATCTACTTATACACACACACATCCATATATCACCTAGTAGTGATTTCTACATCTCCATATCCATACACACATCCACATATATAGATTAGTGGTGACTTATATATCTACATATACACCTACATGTCCACATACATAAATATATATATATATATATATATTACATAATTCATATTGTGATGTGTATATATAAATGTCCATATAGAATGATTGGTTATCTATTTATTTTGTTATAATATTAGTTATTTCTTCTCTTCTTCCTCTATAAATAGACCTCAACTCCAACCCCATTTTTCATCCAAAATCCCGCCTAAAAATACACCCCCACTCTACTTCTACTTTTAACACCCAAAACACTTCCTTTTTATTGTCTATCTTCCACCCACCTATATATATACACAAAGCCTTCTATTTTCATCCATATATACCTATTAGCTTCCCATATAGCCCTTTATTTACCCTCTTTTTCGCTAAAAATATTTGAAGGTAGAATTATTACCTTTCTCATAAGTAGTTTAGGTAACATGATCTTAGATTATTTTCATAAACAAGGCTTTAATTTGGATTTACCAAATAATGGTAAAATACCAAGTAATTGCCTATGTTCGCATTTTACGATTTTATGCCTCACATTATTTGCTATACATGTTAATATCATGATAATTGTTTTTATGTTATGCATGAACATGTTATGTTTATTTATGCTTTGATAAAATATATGTGTTATGAGAAATTATTTCTCAATTATGTGTTGGGCCCAAAATATTGTGGAATGGATGTGGTTGAGTTCCGCCAGGACATTCTATCGGAGATGCCGGTATTAAGTGTTCCAGCCCTCCATCTCCTAATCCCTCCTCATATGGACGGAGTGTTCCATGTCAGAGTGGGTCGTAGGCTTCGGCATATACTCGGGTTATGACCACTGGTATGACTCGGTTGGGATTGGTGGAATCGTGGAGTGACTTGGTTGGATTATTGATTGTTTGATCGTGGTGGGAGTTATAAGGCATTACATCACTATATGTGATGAACAGGGAGTATTATGTGATTTTACATGTTTATGTGCAATTTTCACACACTTGCACCTTATGTGATTGTGTAATAGTTCTACTCAACCGTCGCGTTGACTCCTCTTTTCCAACATTTTTTTAGACAGAAATGAGATAACATATCAGAGTGGTGCAGCGGAAGCATTGGAAACCTTTTACGGAATAAAGTTGCTTTTGTATTCTTTTAAAGCCTTGTATTTTGTACAATTTTATGTGAAAAATTATTATTTATACAACTATGAAAATATTACCGTTGCGCGTTTCAGTCCAACATATTTTAATAAAATAAAAGGGTATTTTCCCGGGTCGTGACATTTCCAGCTTGCGAAATACTAAAATTCCAACTTAAAACATACTGAAATTACACACTGAAATTTCCAGCATTGTAAAACAGGTTTTCAGCTTGTAAATTTCGAATTTCCAGCCTTGAAAAACAGGATTTTCAGTTTTGAAATAGTATTTTCAGCTTTGAAATAGGATTTTTAGCTTTGAAAATAAAAACGATTTTCAGCTTTAAAACTGAAATTTGCTGCTTCTAACACATAAATAAAACCCTAACATAGCATAAATTATAACTACACATAATATACATAATTTCTAGCTTCACCATTCAGCAGAAATTCACAAATTTCAACATAATCTTGCATAAACACACAACATGCGTCTAGCTAAACTACTATGGAATCCCTTAGGACTAAGATAGTAACTAACTTGTAGTTACATCCTAGGTCTTAATAGGAGAATAAATGTGCAAATACTATAAGAAAAACTAGCTCATGTCTTAAGTAAAATCACTACCTTGTATCAAATATGAAGCATTCACTTCTATAAGGTATAATATCTATGAATTAAAGTAGAACCTTTACTTATGAAATTATGTAAGGTCCCTACTTTAATTAAATATTCTTCTATCTTTTTCAAGAGTATGTTATGGAGTTATAAGTATGTAAAAAGAAGGGTTTATGTGTGTGTATATATATATATATATATATATGTGGGTAGAAGATTTACTATAAATATGAAGTGTTTTGTGTGTTTAGGGTAAGGTAAGAGTGAGTGGGGTGTTTTAGGCGGGATTTAGTGTGTGTGTGGATGTGTTTGTGTGTGTTATGTGATGAAAATGAAGTGCTAAATCCCCAATTTATCCCCTATTTATGGTAGTTGTGCTAAGAAACAAGATTATTAAATAATTAAGTCATTGTCTAATTATTATCATCTTTCCACCTAAGGTTACAACTAAGGGTTTTAATAAATGAAATCTTCCAACTCAATGCCCAACTCAATACCCAATTATAGCATAAGTGTGAGTCTAAATGCACACTTCATAATCTAGTTTAATCTAAACCTTACATGTAGAAACATATCTAGAAGAAATCTTACATGTGTAATTATATATTAAATGCCAAGAGAATTGGAGAGTAAGTAATAATATTCACCACATATTTATCATAATATGTAAGAAATTTCGAGCCCCCTCCCCTCTTTCTATATTTTTAGGATATTTTTACACATAATATAATTATTCCAATGTTTATGATGAAAAATACCTAAAGAAATGAAAATATAATCTTATATATTTATGTATATAAATTTTTCTTTAAAATACATACATATATATGTAAGATATATATATATATATATATGAATCATAGTCTTATGACCTAGCATTTAAAAATAATTTTCAAAATAATTATTATAGTGTGAAATAACACATTTAGTGAAAATGACAATATCAAGAAAAATAATCTAACCCTTATTTATATATATATATAGATATATATATATATATATAAATTCATGCATATGCATATATATATATATGTATATGTATATGTATATGTGTGTGTGTGTTTGAATTTTATGCATTTTATGATTACTAAATGAAGTAGAAAATAATTCCAATAATTATGCGTTTTGTAAATAAAAACAGGCATATATTACAAAGTATTTATTGCAATATAAATTAATCATATAAGATTTAAATAATACATATTTAAGCATCAACTAGTGTATATATATACATATCTACATCATCTAAAATACAAAAATGACCTAGGATATATATATATATATATAATTTCGAAAATATACATATATATATTTATATATACTTCAACATATAAAAATACTATATATATGACTTTATTACAAATGATTCCTATCATTATAACTTTGAAAAATTTAGGTATATAATTATATATGTATATATTGATTTTTATGCATATATGTAGAATCCAATGGTTGGTATAAAAACATAGTAGTTATTACACATTTCACATATAAGATAGGGCGAATTACACTGACCACCCCTGAGGTTTGGCTAATTTACGAAAAACCCCCTACTTTTTGAAAAATTACCAAAAACCCCCTAAGGTTATATGAATATTACAAACTTATTTTAATTTCCGAAAATATCCCTTCCCTCTTTTTAGGTGATTTACACGGACCACCCCGAGATTAGGTTAATTTACGAGAAACCCCCTGCGGTTTCAAAAATTACCAAAAACCCCCTGAGGTTATACCAATATTACAACTAGCACCTACTTAGGTTGACTTATCAACAATATTAATTCTTTTTTTTCCCTTTGTAATATTGTTATCATAAAATTTTTATGTAATAGATTTGAAAAAAAAAATGTGATTATTTATTCAAATAAATATTCTGAATCTAATACATTAAAAGTATCTACCAACACATCAAGTATGTCATATTATCGTTAATACGGAGTAAATTTTAAGAGAAATGAGTTAGAGTCCTCAAGCTAAATAAAGTTTTCAATTTTAAGAGAAATGAGTTAGAGTCCTCAAGCTGAATAAAGTTTTCAAGTGCATTATTTAATTTTAATTTTTTTATTTTAATCAATATTTATATTTCTCATTTCACATTATGGATATATACGATGCATATAATTATATTTTTCTCAAATATAAATTTAGCACATATTACGTATATTTAGTATAAATTCATAACATTGATTTAGAATATTTATTTGAATACGTAATCACATTTTTTTTCTAAATCTATTACATGAAAATTTTATGATAGCAATATTACAGAGGGAAAAAAAATTAATATTGTTGATAAGTCAACCTAAGTAAGTGCTAGTTGTAATATTGGTATAACCTCAGGGGGGTTTTGGTAATTTTTGAAACTACAGGGGGTTTCTCATAAATTAACCTAATCTCAGGGTGGTCAGTGTAAATCACCCAAAAAAAGGGAAGGGGTATTTTTGAAAATTGAAATAAGTTTGTAATATGGATAGAACCTTAGGGGGTTTTTGGTAATTTTTGAAAAAGTAGGGGGTTTTTCATAAATTGGTCAAACCTCAGGGGTAGTCAGTGTAATTTTCCCTATAAGATAATAAAACACTAAACAATTTAATCACATAGTTCACATATAAACTAATAATCACATAAAAAAAGAACTAAATAATTTAATCATATAATTAACTTTTAAAATACCTAAAAATACCAGATCGTTACAATTATAATAATATTTTACAATTAATAATTGCCAGCATTTTAACTTTATTTTTTAACATCAGAGTGTGAATTACATTTGTGGACTTATGGTGATTGTTATTTTTTTTAAATAACTAGATTTTCATTGCCACGTTGATACAATTAACAAAATTTATTTTCATCAAAACCCAAATGCGATCGTGTAAAATCCAAACCCGACCGAATTACCGACTAATTGGGTAGTCATACAATTTGGGTCAGATTCGGATAATAAATTTTAAACTACTCAACGTGTCATGTACCCAACCCGCAAAATTCAAACCTGCAATTACCCGAACAACGCCCACCCTAATTATGAGTGTGTCCTATCCTGATAAATATTATTCCGTGATGCCAAAATTTCAGAAAAGTATATATTTATGCAAAATGTACTGTTCTGTGCGAATTTGAAAAAGACAATATGTTTGATGTTTAACACATTTTTAACAGTGCGAACTCCAATGCTAAATATGAATTTTATATGCCAAAACCGTTTTCCTTTACTAGATTGTAATTGAAATTAATGTTTGGTTCTTATATACATACGTGACAAATTATACCTTAGTCCTAAATAAAGGAAGTATTGAGTTTACTTTTATAGTGGAATTATTTTTATTCGTGAAAATATTGTTACCTCGTAATTTCAATATAAGTAACTATACCTTTACTTGTACCCAATTTGATAGAAATGTGTTACTATGACGTCTAAAAAATTAAAACTACTTGTATTACAAATATGGATTTTTTTCCGATAGGAAATAATATGATCCTTTCAAAATAATTTACAAACCTGCCAAATTTTTGGTTATGGAATCTATTATTTAAGAAGTGGCTAGATAGGTTCGAGAGTGAAAAATAAACGTGTTTAATAATTTAAAAATAAGATATAGGGCAAATGTTTTATTTAGTTCTTAATATTTTATTTTAGTATCACTTTAGTCCCTAAAGTATTATTTGTGACTTTATAATCCACAAAGTTATAAATTGTTTCCACATTACTCCTTCTAGTGAACTTTCCGCCGTGTTTTTGCTGTAAATTGCATCATCTTACAAGCATGTCCCTATTTTAAGGGCAAAATTATCATTCTACAATTATACAATTTACAAAAAATAAATAAATTGACTAAAAAATAAAAAGGCCTAAAAAATTTAAATTTTCTTTTTTGCCTTTTTTAAAATGGTCAATTAAAATTAAAATTTTCCTTTTTTCAATCAATTGTAGTTTTTATCTAAATTGTATAATCATGGAATAACAATTTTGCCCTTAAAATAGGCACAAACTTGTTATATGATACCATTTCAGGCAAAAAGATACCGGAAAGTTCACCGAAGGGAGAACATTGAACTAATATATTATAAATTCAGGGACTGTAAGGTCACGAATAATACTTTAGGGACTAAAGTGATACTAAAATGAAATATCGAGGATTAAATATGACATTTGCCATAAGATATATATATATATATATATATATATATATATATATCTGTGTGTGCGTGTGCGCGCGGTGTGGCTTTTTTCAAGATGCTTTGGATAACTTTAGGGTAGACTACTTTTTTTCAGATTTTTTTTTTTGCTGGAATAATTAGGGATCTAAATAAGCAAAGACACTGCCAAAATTAGTTCCTTTGGTTTGATTAAGATTATATGATTGTGTTCATTTAAGAAAAATCGACCAAGGATTTAACTTATAATGGTGCATGAAAATAAATTGGTGAGTTTACATGAACAATTTTCAAAATAGGTGTATAGGGGAATTAGATCCACGTTGAATGGATTAATAAATTATTAAACATGTTATTCGGAATAAGTACTAAATTATTATAATTATTTATTAAACTAATAAGTTTAGAGTCTTGTGCGGTGTAATATCTCGACAAAATTAATAAGCGATGGTCGATTCAAGTTGTTGCTAGGCAATGAACGTGCCACAATGCACGCGTCTGTTTAATTGTTCTAATTATTGTTGTTTCTTTTGCAATATATTTGCACCAATCAAGTATCATGACTCTTCATCTACCCAATATGCCAATGAGAGACTGTTAGAAAAATTAGTTATACAAGTTGGTAAGTGACCAATTTTGGCCAATGATTTGATGAAGCTCCGTTTGTTATTTTGAAAAACAAAGTTGATTATTCATAATCTATGTTGTGAGTAGATTCGAAAAATGTATTTGATTACTCAAAATCAATTTAGGGTGAATGAGAAATTAAATGCACAAGATAGCTAGGTTAAAGCTAAAAATAGAGTGTTAAGTTGTGGAATGTGGTTGTCCCACATTGGAAGAATAGTACAAGAATGCCTTATATTTTAAGTGGCTACTTATAAATAGGGGTTGGCCCCTTAGGGGTTTACAAATGTGTAATAGAGAGAGGATCTATGGGTTAGTAGGCTAGAATCGAACCCACACACGCGCACGCCGCCCCTGCTGTCCATTCGGTGGGCGGGCCGAGCTTGGGCAAAATATATCCTTTGTTGGATGCAATCCGAATTGAATATGGGTTCGAAATTGGGTTGAAATCAGCTCAAATTGAGCTAAAACTGCGAACCGGTGCACGGAGACGGGTACGTTTCGAACCTAGATGCAGCCAACGGCTAGCCGCACCTGAGCAAATACGAACCACACTTGAACCGCCACCAAACCAGTTTGGCCTGATAGAACCGGTGCCATCCCCTAAGAGTTGCAACCTTTTGTCTTTTCAACCATAACTCTTCAAGTATCACAAATATCCCCCCCCCCTCCCCCCCTGTATTGTCATTTGCATTCACTCACATCCGAATTCAATTTCTCTCATTTTGCATTTCACTCCCTAAACATTAAAGTGAGTTCTAAATACCTTGTGAGTTCGTCATTTCTCGAAAATGGGAGTGCTCCTTTTTTGAGAAGTTAGTCGTTGTATTTTGAGAGACGATTACCAAGTTTCGTTAGCAATAGTGTAGGGCAATCTCGTCTTACAGACAGAGAGTCCAACTCTCGCCTCCTCTAAACACCATAGCCTAAATCACTCCCTGAAAAAGCACTAACTTCCAACAATTTTTAAGATGAGATTGTTGGGATTTAGCTATGGCCTCTACATCCGTCCCTACTGCCATTAACCCTGCTCCTGCTCACGCTGAGAAATCGGAGAAATTTTACAAGACTGATTTTAAAAGGTAGCAGCAGAAGATATTGTTTTACCTCACGACATTGAGCCTAGTAAGGTTCTTAAAAGAGGATGCGCCCTCGGTATCTGAAAATGAGACAAACATCGAAAAGGGCCTGCATATTGTGCATGGGGTTAAGGTGACATCCTATGCAGGAACTATGTGTTAAATGCGCTAGACAATACATTGTACATCGTATATAACTCGTTCAAGACAGCCAAGGAACTATGGGAATCCTTGGGAAAGAAGTACAAGACAGAAGATGCTGGCTTGAAGAAATTCATATTCGGCAAGTTTCTTAACTCAAAATGGTGGACTCGAAGACTGTCGTAAGTCAAGTCCAGGAGCTGCAGATAATACTACATGATATTCATGCTGAGGGAATGCAGTTGAGTGAATCTTTCCAAGTAGCTGCGATGATCGAGAAGCTACCACTAGGTTGGATAGATTTCAAGAATTACCTGAAGCACAAGCGGAAGGAAATGGGGCTTGAGGATCTGATCGTTTGGCTTCGGATAGAAGAAGACAACCAAAAATCTGAGATCAAATCAAACAAGCTACAAATGGAGGCAAAGGTGAATTTGGTGGAACCAAATACTAGCAAGAAGCGAAAGCATCCTAGCGGTGGTCAGAAAACCAATAATGCTAAGAAGTTCAAAGGGGACGGCTTTAATTGTGGCAAGCCGAATCATATGGCCAAAGACTGCAAGGTCCCTAAGAAAGCCAAAGCTAAGAAGGACCAGGTCAACTTTACTGAAAACAAAAGTGTGCCAATTGACATGTCTGAGTTGAATGATAAGCTTAAAATGTATACATTTTTATGGGCAAGCTTTGTGTGTTTTTCATTGATTTTTATTAAGGTTTTAAAGTTCTAAGGATGAAATTTGTACTTTATATAATAAAACTATAATTTGATCAATTTAAAGTGTTGTTGCACCTTAAAGCACAATTTTTCCAAGGTTTTGATACCTATATGAACCCACAAGAGTTTCATGATATTATTGTAGGAAATTGAGGCCGAAATGAAGCCAAAAAAGTGGGCGCGTGCGTCGAGACAGCTTAAGCCATCCAGATGCCCACGAAGCCGTCCCGAAGCCTACGAAGCTGTCCCAACACGTCCAGTAGCTGCTGAAATTGTGCAATATAGGACAGCTGTTGCCCTACACCTATTTAAGGGACTTCTTGTGCATGATTTTAGTGCACTTTTTGGCTGATCTTTCAAGGAGAATTATAGGACGAAGGCTTACGAAGGGTGACAATTCAAAGGCCAAGCTCCTCCATCTCTCAAGATTATCGTCAAAAGCTGAGTTTGCTTTTATGTTTTCTTTTAATTTCATCATGTTTTTGTTTTGTTTTCTTTTCGCTATGTCTAGCTAACTAAATCATAGGGTTCTAGGCTAGTCATTGAAGAAACCCTTGTGATTTTTGTTGAACCTCTTTGATTTTAATTTTACATACTTCCTATATATAATTCAAGGTTTTTATTACTTGTGAATTTTTGGCCAATCTTTACATGCTTTGAGATTGCATATTCGACTACGAAAGGGTGTGTATAAAATCTGATTATTTGTGTTATAGACATAAGGGATGCATAGATTAGAAATAATCGTGCTCTGGTGCAATCGGTTAGGTTAATTAGCGAGGACTTTTTAACTAACACAACTCTTGTGCACAATGGACCAAGGGATCCATATGTGATCACGAAAGTAGACATATAGGATTCTTTGGCACGTTTGTTTTACTTTCGAAAGGAGAATAAAAATATTTTCGTGAGTTGGATCGTGGGAAGGTGTATTAATTAAAATCAATGGGAGTTTAATTGGTCACAAGGGGGGATTCAATCGACGATGTCTAGGCCCTAGCTTATTTTTATTGATTTCTTTACTTTGATTTAGTTGTTTATTTTTATTCCACCTTATCTCGATCAATTTTCGAACCTTAAACAATAGAAAATTTACAAGTTTGGTGCTTGGTAGCCCGTTCCTGATGGGAACAATACTTTTACTTTCACTTTATTATTTGAGCGATCTGTACACTTGTGAAAAATTCACAACAATTATTTGGCGCCGTTGCCGGGGAGCGGTGATTACCAATATCAAACGAATTTTAGTATCTATTGATTTAAGCACAATTATTTATTTTTACTTTTATTTTTCTGTGTTTTATTTTCAGTTCATACATCTTATTTTTCTTGGTGCAGGAGTAGGCGCAAGCAAAGGTCTTGAAGCTTCGACTTGGTACCATTTATCCCGAGATATTGAGAACTTTCCATCAACTTCGCCGTGACCAAAGACAAGAATTAGACCAAGCATTGGCCTTGCCAGCTGTAGAGATGGCTCAACAAAATCGAACATTGAGGGACTATGCACTATTTGATGCTACGGGAATCCAAGGAAGCATCGCCATGCCAACTATCGATGCCAACAACTTTGAGATCAAGCCAGCAATCATCAATACCGTGCAGCAACACTAGTTTGGGGGAGGCGCAACGGAGGATCCTAATTCGCACTTGTCTCACTTTTTGGCAGTTTGTGCAACTTTCAAGATTAATGGTGTCTCGAATGATGTCATTCGCCTACGTTTGTTTCCATTTTCATTGCGGGATCGGGCCAAGGATTGGTTAGGTTCCCTACCACCGAATTCCATCTCCACATGGGATAAGCTTTCCAAAACCTTTTTGGCAAAGTATTTTCCACCTCGGAAGGTTTCCGCCATTCGCGAGGAATTGATGGCCTTCCGACAACAAGGCCAAGAGTCCCTAAGCAAGGCTTGGGAACGCTTTAAGGAGTTGCAAAGAAAGTGCCCTAACCATGGCTTGCCAGATTTGTTGCTCGTGCGAAGATTTTACAATGGTTTGGCAGACTCACTTCGAATAATGATCGATGCATCCGCGGGAGGCACACTGATGTCCAAATCCACTGAAGCCGCATGTCAATTGATTGAGGAGATAGCGGCTAATGATTACCAATGGGGGACAAGTAGGACAACTCCTTCTTTTGTGCAAGCTCCAAAGGTTGCAGGTGTGCTTGAGTTAGATACCATGTCTTACATCAATTCTAAATTTGATGCATTATTTCAAAAGTTTGGTCAATTATCTATTAACGCGGTGTCTAAACCCTCCTTTGAGATGTGGTGGTTGTGGAGGTCCTCATAACATGAATGAGTGTCCAGGGCATATAAATCAATTCCCTCCAGAGCAAGTTCAATATATCAATAATAGGACCCAAAACAACCCCTATGCACTCACATATAATCCAGGATGGAAAAATCATCCTAATTTTTCTTGGGGGGGGGGGGGTAATCAAAACAGTCAAAACCAACAATTTGGGCAACCTAAGCAAAATGTCCACTCCACACCTCCAGGGTTTCCTTCACAACAACATCAACCTTCCCAACCCGAGCCAAGATCTTCCTTGGAAGCCACACTTGAAAAATTCATGCAATCCACCATGGACCAATTTGGCCAGATTAAGCATCAATTGGAAAATTTTAATTCTCGCCTAAATAGGATTGAAGCGCAAGGAAGTACATCAACTTTTAGGCAACAAGGGCAATTGCCTAGTCAAATAGAGGTAAATCCAAGAGAGCATTGCAATGCAGTCACCTTAAGGACTGGGCATGAACTACAAGACTTGCCAAGAAAAACAAAGAATCTTGATGAGCAAAAGGATGAGGACAAGTCTAAGGGAGTCAATGGCAATATAAAAGAGACAGAAGACAAGAAGATGAAGAAGGCAAGTGATGTTAAACCTTATGTACATCCAGTACCATTCCCCCAAAGGTTGATCGCACATAAATTGGACAAGGACTTTGGGAAATTCAAGGATTTGCTTAAACAACTTCACATCAACATACCCTTCTTAGAAGCACTCGCACAAATGCCAAAGTATGTGAAGTTCTTGAAAAAAATCTTGTCCAATAAAAAAAACCTCGAGGAATTTTCAACAGTCACCCTCATAGAAGAGTGCAGTGCCATCATGCAAAATAAGTTGCCCCCGAAGTTAAAGGATCCAAGGAGTTTTTCTATTCCTTGCAAAAATGGCAATCTTAATTTTGATAAAGCTTTATGTGACTTAGGTGCTAGTGTGAGTTTAATGCCATTGTCTATTTGCAGGAAACTTGGCTTAGGAGAATTAAAGCCTATGACAGTAAATTTGTAGCTTGCAGATAGATCAATCAAGCACCCATATAGAGTTTTGGAAATGTGCTCATGAAAGTAGGAAAGTTCTATTTTCCAATGGATCTTTTTGTGCTCGAGATGGAAGAGTTCCATGAGTTGCCTTTAATTTTGGGGAGACCATTCCTTGCAACCGCGGGGGCAATTATTGATGTCAAAAAAGGGAAACTGACACTACGGGTTGATGAGGAAGAAATTAGTTTCACGGTGTTCAAATCCGACATACCCACCCCCATCAAAGAGACATGCAACTTGCTTGATGTTATCCAAGAGCCACTCCATACCTCACATTCACCTCTCAAGCTTAATGAACTCCACAATTCGCAAGACTTCGATCATGAAAAGCAAGGAAAGAAGCTAAAAATTCTCGAGAGCAAATTTAGACGCAAAAAGCGTAGGCCGAACTTTAGGAATTGCAAGGGTGAAGAGTTTGGAAAAGGGGAGATTGGGCTAAGCCATAGCAATTAATTAAGCCCCGCAAAGTCAAGCTAACGACTATAACTTAGAACTACACCCTCTACCCCTTCTCTCTTTTACTTTCATGTTCCTTTTATTTCTTTTCTTATCTTTTGTTGCATACTAATTTTATATTTTCTTTGATCTAGGTTCAAAAAAAAAAGGAAGGTCATAAACAACAAACTGGCTTGAGTCATTTTGTCACACACTGGATATTCCCTCCTCGTCACCCCCTCCATCAGGGAAGTGTCTATCTCTACTTTTCTTTTCTCTTTTGTGCATTGAGGACATTGCAAACTTTAAGTGTGGGGGGATATAGGGATTTCTGAGTTTCACTTTATATATTGCTTGTGTGAGAGGTTTTATCATCTTGGAACATGCATTAAAAGACTAAAGTGGTTTTCAACATAGGAAGTAAAACTTTCAGGATGTTGATTTTGAGCATTATTTTGGAAAAGTGCCTTGCCGGCATCTATTGAACTTGTTTGTGATAGGTGCATATGAGAAATTACGTGTTTTCTCATTTACTTGTGAATTTTGGATAGAGCATTTGTGTTCAAGGCTCTATAATTGCACGTGTTGAGAATAAGTTATTGAAGTTTGGCTTGATCATTGCTAGCCTATAAAAAAGGTGAGTCATGTACAAGTAATCTTTCTATGCCTAGTCTGAAACACGTTTTAAGTGATTAGATTAGTTTCCTTCTTGATTGTTTCGTGCTAAATTTCTTAGTGTTCTCTTAATATTCATGGGTTGTGAAAAAAAAAAAAGAAAGAAAGAAGAGAGAAAAGATGAGTTGTATGTTGACTGAGTAACCGGGTACATGCATCACAAATGTGTGTCCTCGCGTAAAAAGGTTGCGTATATGCTCTTGAAAAAAAAATGCTATTATGATTTTAATAATAAAAATGAGCGACTCTTGAATTGAGAACCTTTGAAATTGGTTGTAGAAGCACAAGTTGGAACCTCTATATCACTAGCACGTCTGTCGTAGGTAGAAAGATCAAATTTATTGTATACAGTGACTCTTCAACTTTATAAGTTAAAAGTTGGTTATGTTAGCTTTGTAACTTGCTATCGACATTCTTCCTTAGATCTTGACTCATATGCTTGTTTTTTTTTTTTTTTCTGAAGTGAGTGTAAGTTTGAGAAACTCTTGTTTCCAAATATGCACATATTAGGAATAAGGGAGATAGTTGTATGGCAAGGTACAGTCATAATTATATATATATATATATATAAAACTCCTGGAATGTTCAACTTTCCTTTGCTCGAGGACGAGCAAATGTTCAAGTGTGGGGGAATTTGTTAAGCTTAAAATGTATACACTTTTATGGGCAAACTTTGTGTGTTTTTCATTGATTTTTATTAAGGTTTTAAAGTTCTAAGGATGAAATTTGTGTTTTATGTAATAAAACCTTAATTTGATCAATTTAAAGTGTTTTTGCACCTTTAAAGCACAATTTTTCCAAGGTTTTGATACCTATATGCACCCACAAGAGTTTCATGATGTTATTGTATGAAATCGAGGCAGAAATCAAGCTGAAAAAGTGATGTCCCGACGCGTCTAGTAGCTGCTGAAATTGTGCAATATGGGACGGCCAAAGCCGTTCCAACGTACCGGAAGCCGTCCCGATGTGCTACGCCAACAAGGAAACTTGTTTCCTATTAGGATTTCAATAGCCGTTGCCCTACACCTATTTAAGGGACTTCTTGTGCATGATTTTAGGACAGTTTTTGGCTGATCTTTCAAGGAGAATTCTAGGATGAAGGCTTACGAAGGGTGACAATTCAAAGGCCAAGCTCCTTCATCTCTCAAGATTATCGTCAAAAGCCGAATTTGTTTTTATGTTTTCTTTTAATTTCATCATGTTTTTGTTTTGTTTTCTTTTTGCTATGTCTAGCTAATTAAATCATAGGGTTCTAGGCTAGTCGTTGATGAAACCCTTGTGATTTTTGTTGAACCTCTTTGATTTTAATTTTACATACTTCCTATCTATAATTCAAGGTTTTTATTACTTGTGAATTTTTGGCCAATCTTTACAAGCTTTGAGATTTTATATTCGACTACAAAAGGGCGTGCATAAAATCTGATTATTCGTGTTATAGACATAAGGGACGTATAGATTAGAAATAATCGTGCTCTGGTGCGATCTGTTAGGTTAATTAGCGAGGACTTTTTAACTAACACAACTCTTGTGCGCAATGGGCCAAGGGATCCGGATGTGATCATAAAAGTAGACACATAACATTCCTTGGCGCGTTTGTTTTACTTTCGAAAGGAGATTACAAATATTTTCGTGAGTTGGATTGTGGGAAGGTGTACTAATTAAAATCAATGGGGGTTTAATTGGTCACAAGAGGGGATTCAATCGACGATGTCTAGGCCCTAGCTTGTTTTTATTGATTTCTTTACTTTGATTTAGTTGTTTATTTTTATTCCATCTTAATTATCTCGATCAATTTTCGAACCTTAAACAATAGAAAATTTATAAGTTTGGTGCTTGGTAGCCCGTTCCTCGTGGGAATGATGCTTTCACTTTATTACTTGAGTGATCCGTACACTTGTAGAGAATTCGCAACATTGAACCTCTCGGCGGTGGTATTCGAAGCAAACTTGATCGACAACCCGAGAGAGTAGTGGATCGACATCGGAGCTGCGTGCCACATTTGTTCGAATAAAGAGTTGGTTTCCTATACTCCGATCAATGGTCGCAAGCTATTCATGGGCAACTCAACAACCTTCCCAATCGTCAATTTGGGCAAAGTGGTTCTAAAAATGACCTCGGGCATGGAGCTGACCCTGATAGATGTGGTACATGTTCCAAATATTAGGAAAAATCTAGTTTTTGGTTCATTACTTGTAAAGGCTGGGTTTAGGCTAGTATTTGAGTTTGACAAAGTTGTATTGACTAAAAATGGTATGTTTATAGGAAAAGGTTATTTAAACAACGGGCTATTCAGGATGAATGTAATGACTGTGCTTCGCAACTTTGACAGTAATAAACTAACTGCTTCTACTTACTTGTCTGAGTGTTCTAATTTGTGGCATGTTAGATTAGGACATGTGAATTTTAACACTTTAAAAAAACTTGTAAATTTGGAATTATTGCCTTCATTTAATGTTGACTCGAATAAAAGGTATGAGATTTGAGTTGAGGCAAAACTATCTAAAACACCTTTTCATTCAATTAAAAGAAATATTGAACCTCTAGAGTTAATTCACAGTGTTATCTGTGACTTAAAGTTTGTGCAAACTAGAGGTGGAAAAAATATTTTATAACTTTTATTGATGACAGCACGAGGTTCTGTTACGTATTTTTGTTGAGAAGCAAAGATGAAGCCTTAGATGCGTTTAAAAATTATAAAAATGAGGTTGAAAATCAACTTAGCAAGCGAATTAAAGTAATTCATAGTGATAGATGTGGAGAATACAGAGCTCTATTTGATGAGTTTTGCTCCGAAAATTGCACAATTCATCAAACTACATCTCCATATTTACCACAATCTAACTGCATTGTAGAAGAATCGCACTCTAAAAGAGATGATGAATGCTTTGTTGATAAGTTCAGGGCTACTCCAAAACTTGTGGGTGGAAGCCATTCTTTAGGCTAACCACATTCTTAAAAAAAGACCACACAAAAGCAATAAGGAATCTCCATATGAGTTATGGAAAGGCCATAAACCTTCTTACAAATACCTTAAAATGTTGGGGTGCTTGGCGAAGGTAGAAGTGCCTAAGCCTAAACAAGTGAAAATAGGACTGAAAACAGTCGATTGTGTATTTATAGTGTGATGACCCGGTACTTCCTGTTATTTTAAAACATTAATTATATTATTTCATAATTATATGATCATTTATGTGACCTTTATTTGTAAATCATGTGATATTTTAGGAATAATAAGCCAAATATATATATATATATATATTGATATAAAGACATACATATGTAGCCAATTATATGCATTGTATTTAGATTATTTATGTTTTGAAGTATATTAGGAATTATTTCATATATATACATATATGTATACTACAAATACTAGTATAAATATATATGTATAGATTCGAGTATATATATACATACATACATAGGAGTTTATATTTTACAAAAATATATATAATTTTCGTGCATAAAGGTATGTGGAGGTATACAACATCATTTTCATGTCATCTTCATGTCATTTTCTCTAATTAATGCTACTTTACACCTAACTATACAAGTTTATGAATCTTACATTAATACATATGTATGGCTAGGGTTAAGGTAGGAATGCTTGTAAGAATCATGTAAAACTAGACTAACACCTTACCACATTAGACTAACACATAAACACAACTAGGGTTAACATTTGGACATAATAGACTCACATGTGTATGATCACATTTAATGTATAAGCCTAGTTGTAAAGGGTCCATTAAATGCAAGATGATATTCTAATATAATAATCTTGTCTCTAGGAGAAAACACTATAAATAGGGGCTTCATCTCCCATTTTTCAGCACACACACAAACACACTTACACACACACACGGGAATACATATATATATATATAAATATATTACCTTCTTAAAACCCACCTCACATATACAAATACATACACATATATATACATATATTTTACCCCTAGGAAGACTAGTTTTCTAAGTTTTCTAAGTTTTCTAAGGTAGAGATTCTTTTCCAAATTATATAAGTTTAGTTTAGGCTTGTAGAATTTTAATTTCCAATTATTATCTATCATATGTCATTATGCTAGGATATATGCATAATATGTTTTATATTGTTATGCTAGTATACATGCATAATAAGTTTTTATATTGTGTTAGGATAATCATGTTTAATTTAGTTTTCTATGTGCAAAAATATGTTTATATGTGAAAACTTAATTGCGCATGCTGGGCCCCGATGTGTTACGGTGGGGATGGGGCAGAGTTCGGCCGGGCAGCAGTGGGCTTGCCGGTCTTAATATATGTTCTCGCCATCCCTGGTCCTAATCCCACCTTATTCGGACGGAGTGTTCGTGTACTGAAGTGGGTCGTAGGATTTTGGCGTAATCTCGAGATACAACTACCGGTGAATGAGGTAGGAATTGATATTGTTGGAGAATAAGGTCGGAAAGGAGAAATGTGTTGGGAGTTATAAGGAAGTTGAAATCACTATTTGTGATCCAAAGGTAAAACGAAATGTGAAACAATGTGCTTACATGTTTCAATGCACACACTATCACCTTATATGATTTGGTAAAGAATTTCTACTCAACTGTGATGTTGACCTGTTTTACGTATGCTATTTATTTTAGGAAAACAGGCTGTCCAAGATAGCACGAACGATATTCTAGGAAACTATGAAGTGGGCGCCTAGATCGGAATTGTTGCTAGATTTTGCAAGTTTATGTCTATGAACCAGCTTAGTTAGTTTATTAGTAATTATGTTTTCAGGTTCATTGTATAATGTAAATAAAAGAACGTTTGCTTATAAATTTTATCCTATAAGAGGTTTGTGTTGTTACATATAGGATATGCACATAACAGTAGCGCACATCGTTTTCTAGTACACAAATCAATAATTCCTGAGATAACTGAAAATATAGTTATTGAGTTTAGGAATGTTGTGTTCTTCGAAGACATCTTTCCGTGTAAAGAAAGGAAAGCTGAAGGTTCTAGGGATGAAAGTTCAAATAAAAGTACTTATGACACTACGATTAGTGATCAACAAGGAAATGAAGAACCAAGACGCAGCAAACGACCAAGAAAAACTAAGAGCTTTGGTCTAGACTTCCTAACTTATATGTTAGACCACGAGCCTAGAACCATTAAAGAAGCGTTGTCTAGCCCAGATGCTCCATTGTGGCAAGGAGCCATAATTAGTGAGATAGATTCCATTATGCAGAATCGTACTTGGGAATTAGTTGACCTCCCAGCTGTTACTAAACTATTGGGATGTAAATGGATTCTCAAGAGAAAGTATAAAATAGATGGAACTATTGATAAGTATAAGGCGAAGTTGGTTGATGATCTCTTCTCGACACGAGTTCATAACCCGTACGTGGACTCTGATGATTGGACTTCGTACCACGGCTCCGACGATATTGACAACCTAAAGCATGTTTATTATTATTGAATTAGTTGAGATTTTAACCAAAATGTATGGGACTAGTACTCCTAATTTTAATTACGTAAGTTGATGTGTAATTTTTGTATTTCTTTTTTGAATTCCTTTATAATAAAGGGGTGGGGACCCCACAGAAAACCCCACGGTCTCATACCGGTTTAATTCAAAAAAAAAAGACCTTGATTTCTTTAATACTTGCTGGCCTGTGACAGGGATAAACTCCATAAGAGTTCTCATTGTTATTGTAGCCTTGCATAACCTTGAGATACACCAAATGGATGTTAAAACAAACTTTCTAAATGGTGAGTTGGAAGAAGAGATTTATATGGAGCAGCCTGAAGGCTTTGTTGCTCCAGGATAAGAAAATAAGGTGTGTAGATTGTAGACTCGTTAAGTCATTGTACGGACTTAAACAAGCTCCGAAAAAATGGCACGTAAAATTTGACCAAACAATGTTGTCAAATGGTTTCTGAATTAACAAGTGTGATAAGTGTATATATATTAAAAGCACACCAAATCTTTATTTCATAGCCTGTCTCTATATAGACGATATGTTGATTATGGGTAGTAATCATGATATTATTGTGAATACTAAAAAAATGTTGACAAAACATTTTGATATGAAAGATATGGGGGTTGAAGATGTCATATTAGGAATTAAAATCCTTAAAACATCTAAAAGACTAGCATTATCACAAGCACATTATATTGAGAAAGTGCTTAGAAAGTTTAACTCGTATGATACTCCACCTGTTAAAACACTTGTAGATTTAAGCATACATTTGGCTAAAAATCACAGTGAACTAGTGGCCTAGCTAGAATATGCTCGAGTGATAGGCAATTTAATGTATATAATGAACTGCACGTATCCGGATATAGCTTACTCAGTGAACAAACCGAGTAGATTTACAAGTAATCCAAGTAATGAACAATGGAAAGCGTTAACTAGAGTGCTTAAATATCTGAGGCATACAATGAACTATGGATTACGATATACAAGATATCCAGCAGTATTAGAATGATACAGCAATGCCAATTGGATTTCTGATACAAAAGATACTAAGTCCACCAGTGGATATGTATTTACAATAGGTAGAACTGCAGTATCTTGGAAATCCTCTAAACAAACTTGTATAGCTCGATCCACAATGGAATCAGAGTTGGCCAAAACTGGTACCTACTATAGCTACACACTGTGATAGTCAACCAGCTATAGGAAGGGCACAAAATAGCATGTATAATGGTAAGTCTCGATACATTCGTCAACAACATAATACCATTAGGCAGTTGATCTTAAATGGAATTATCTCTCTTGATTATGTGAAATCGAAGGAGAATCTAGTGGATCCGTTGACAAAAGGCCTTCCTATAGATCAAGTATACTGCTTGTCGAGGGGAATGGGATTAAAACCCACTTCTTAAAGATTCGAGTAGCTGTAACCCAACCGTGTTGACTGGAGATCCCAACATCTTGATTCAATGGGATAACTAAGTTACAAGGGTTCAGTTGAAGGCTTACTACTCATTCCTATGACATGTAAGTGCATCCTGCAAAAGGGTAAAAGGTTAAGCTAAAGTTTTTAATGAATCCTACGCCTAAGTAAGTGGAGTTTGGCAGGATACTCTTAAATAGGAGATCACCTATATAAGTGTAAAGTGTGACTGCTTCAAATTGCAAACATTTATGAATCCAAGATATGGCCTACGGCCAAAAAGGGCACAACCATAAGAACCGAAAGGTGTTAGGGAAGTTGTTGTGAGAATATTATTATGTTGGTTGACATTAACAGCTGGACAATTCAAGACATCACGTTCACTGACTAGCCAAGTAAATCCGATGGTATATCTTTAAGGAAGGTTCAAAGCTACAAGCTACCTATTCTGATGCTACAGCTTTTCGCTTGAACTCACTACAGTGCCTGCATGAGTCGCTTATGCATTAATTTTCATTCATGTGGGGGATTGTTAGAAATATTGGTTATACAAGTTGATACGTAACCAACTTTGGCCAATGATTTGATGAAGCTCCATTTGTTATTTTGAAAAACAAGTTGATTATTAGTAATCTATGTCGTGAGTAGATACGAAAAATGTATTTAATTACTCAAAATCAATTTAGGGTGAATAAGAAATTAAATGCACAAGATAGCTAGGTTAAAGCTAACAAAGGAGTGTTAAGTTGTGGAATGTGGTTGTCCCACATTGGAAGAATAGTACAAGAATGCCTTATATTTAAGTAGCTACTTGCAAATAGGAGTTGACACCTTAGGGTTCACAAATGTGTAACGGGGAGAGGACCTATGGGTTGGTAGGCTAAAACTGAACCCACACGCTCGTGCGCCGCCGTCCATTTGAGGTTGGCAAGGGCATAGAAAATGAAGAAAGGGGAGCATGCAAATCAGTTGGCTATGAGAAAATACATGTTTGAACATATCAAGCAATAGAGCCCAAGTGTGGTCACACTTTCTATCCTTCCATAAAGACCTAATGAGTACTACATCTACCTGTGTAGAGAATTACTGATAAATCTAATATATATTTAAAATGGAGTCCACCTTATGTGCCCATCCTTTGCTTATGTGGACAATGAGATGGATAAGTTATCTTTTCATTATTTTGCCATACAGGATGTTTGCTATATTTATATTTTCACTCTTTAATTCACACTAAAGTCTTTCTAAAATTAAAATTGCATAATACCATTATTATCTATTTATACCTCCAACTCCTTAAATTGCTCCTTATACTTAATTATTTTCTTAAACATAATTTTTAATTGTATTCATTGATTAGTTTTTTTTTTTTTATTATTATTAATGCTTTATCAATTAGTTCAAATCTAATCTAATATATATATATATATATATTTAAAATAGAGTTCACCTTATGTGTCAATCCCTTGCTTATATGAATAATGAGGTGGACAAGTTATTCTTTTGTTGTTTTGCCATATAAGACGTTTGCTATAGTTACATTTTTACTCTTTAATTCACATTAAAGTCTTTCTAAAATTAAAATTACATAATACCATTATTGTCAATAATATATCTCTACCTCCTTAAATTGCTCCTTATACTTAATTATTTTCCTAAATATAATTTCTAATTATATCAATTGATTAGTTTTTCTAATTATTAACGCTTTATCAATGAATTCAAATTTTTAGATTTTGTGTGTATATATATACATATAAGTTTCTCAATATGACAAGTTATTTAATGTTATAAATCTAATCTAATCTAATCTAATATATATCTATATTTTAAAAATGAAGTCTAACTTATGTGTCAATCCCATCCTTGTGTGAACAATGATGTGGACAAGTTGTCCTTTCACTAGTTTACCATGTAAGACGTTTTCAGTATTTATATTTGCAATCTTTAATTCACATTAAAATCTTTCTATAATTAAAATTATCTAATTCCATTACTTTCAAGTATATTTATGTTTAACTCCTTAAATTACTCTTTATTACTTAATTATTTTTTTAAAATATAATTTATAATTATATCCATTGATTAGTTTTTCTATGATTAACTCTATCATTAGTGAAAATTTTTAGATTAATTGTGTGCGTGTGTGTGTGTATTTATCTTTTATCTAGACTACTTTTTCTTATTCAATTATGATTATTCCTATACATTATGTAGTATCTATCTATCTATATATATATAATGCATATGATTAAGCTTATAATTATAATTACTATTTTAAACTCTTTAATTCCTGAATGTTAGTCCAAATTCATGTTAGTCATCATATGAATTTGGTCAGATTTTTCAACCACATGCACATATCCACTTTTATTTATACGTATGTCTCTATAACAACAACAACAACAACAATAATAAGTTATGTATAGGCCATAAATAAATTCATATAAATTATTTACATAATCATCTACCATAAACCCTATTTCTATTGACTGATGTTTCATGCATATCTATATATATATATATATATATATATATATATGTATGTATTCCATAAATGTAATCAATCAAATTATGCACATGTAACTGAGTCATATTAGAAGACCATAAAATACGTACGTAAATCATGTATATGGATTTGTAGTTGACAATTTTAGTGGTACATTGAACTTTATTTATCAATCTAGATTATAATGAATTTACTTTATTAAATTAAATACTAAGTCCATTAAATTAGTTTATAATAAAAATAATGCAAATACATTTAAATACATATAAATAAAATAAATTTCATACGATCATCTGTTGGTAAGTGATAATTTATTTTCTTAAAAATGTATTACGTTGTTTATATTCACTCTTAATTACTTTTTTTTGTTATAATTTGAACAAGGTTAAATTTGGAAGAAAACCTAAAGTCTTTATTGAAAGAAACAATTGTAACTTTTGATTTTGTGATAAGTCTATTTCACATATGTTCTCGCTTTTTTTTTATTTTGTTTTATATATGTTTGTATTTTTTTATTTAATTCGATGGTATATGTACTTCTAGGACAAATTTGTTATAATGTCATATATTGCATGTAGGTGTAATAGTTTAATATTTTTTTTATTAGTTATAAGATGATTCCAAAATTCTTTCATTGATGATGTGTTTTTGTCCTTTTAAATATGAACCTCTATAAATTCATGATTTCGTCTTTTAGTATATTCAAAATGTAGAAATCTTAATATATTATGATTTTTCTTTTCTTGATTAAATCATTGTCATTTTGTTTTGGGTCGGAATCCGATTGGTTATCACAATATCTTTCATAAAATTAATCTTCAATATCGAATTATCGTTTTCTATATATATGGACCTTTTAATTTGTGGTTTCACATAAATTTCTAAAATATTTTTATTTGTGAATCTTTTTATAAAATCATATCTAATATATAAATATATATATATATATATATATATATATATTTAAAGTGAAATTCACCCTATGTGTGGCATATATTCTTTATGTGGATAATAAGGTGGAGAAGTTATTCTTACTCCATTTGTGCTATTTATACTTATTTCCTTATTTATATTTTATATGAATATTTTGATATATGTTTTAAGCCATTAAACTCAATATCTTAATTGAAAATTTAAAACTCTTCCATTTTTTCCTTAATTTTGGGCCAATTCCATGTTGCCATTATATATAATTTGTGTTTTGTATATATTGTCATAAACAAATTCATATAAATTGTGTACATATTTAGTTGTATATTGCCAGCCCATTAATTATTTTATATATCTAAATGTTCTCTATATTATGCCATAAATATATTCAATCAAATTATGCACATGTTATTGAGTAGCCATTGTCTAGGATATGGATTGTATGTTTGATAATTTTGGTGCTTCATTCTTTGTATACTTGGTTTATCGAACTCGATTATAATCAATTTAACTTATTAAACTAAATTCAAAGTCCACGAAATTAGCTTTTATCATTTATCAATTTGTGCAAAATTTTAGATTTTGTGTATATATATATATATATTTATTTATCTTTTACCTTGACTACTTTTCTTTAATTAACTCCTATTATTCCTATATATTATGTAGTATAAATATATATATATATATAATGTTTTATATATATGATTACCTTCCTGAATACAATTTAAATCTGCACTACTATCAACAAGAGCAATAAGGTCTTTAACAAAACTATTATCAATTAAAAGAGTAATTTTCACAAACCATTTTTGTGAGGTCACCATTTCAAGGGTTGACAGAAAATTTTCTTGTTCAAAAAATTGAGTTTGTTCTAAAATATTATTTTCAGGAATATGTAAAATTTCTTTCCCTTTATAAGACGTTTCAAGTTTGGAAATTATTTTATCAAAAGAATTATTTTCTGTTTTTAAAAGAGTAATTTCTTGTTTAAGATTATTAACCTCTTGTACTAAATCTTGTATAATAGTAGGAGTTTCTATTTGTCGTCTTTGTTTTAACATTTTTTGAACCTCAACGATAGTATAAGGTTCTGGAGAGATATGAGAATTGTTAGTTCTATTAGAACTACTTGATTCAATTATAACTAGTTCCATAACCTTAGTTTTTATTTTTGAATCATTAATATGTTTTAATAATTCAATCAGATGATTTTGACTAAGCATATTTGTCTCAAAATCTTTAAATTGAGAAATAATTTGATAAAATTCATCATTATCACTATTAACCTGTTGTTTTAAACAAGGTTTTCCTTCTTGACAGTTTTTACAACAAATTTGTTGTTCATGTTCCGAATCTGAACTCAAATAATATTCTTTATTATTAAGAATCTATATATCATCAGTTTGGTCAGAAGAAGAGGTAGAACTCTCACTTCCTGATTCATAATTTTCTGCATCAAAATTTAATAAAAAATTTTCTAATGTTTCTTTTAAATCATTATCAATGTTTAGATTATTAATCTTTTGTTTAGTCTTACAATTCTTATAATAATGACCAACTTTTCCACATTTAAAACAAGCATTAGAATTTTATAATTAGGTTTTCTTTCAAATTTTCTTTTTTCTTTTTCTTCAAATGTTCTCTCCTTTTGATTGGGAGAGTAAGATTTTCTTTTGAAGGGTTTGGGATTTCCGTTCCTTTGTCTATGATGTTTTGGTTGTTTAGGAATAGGGAGATTCATGCCAAATTGACCACAAAATTCTCCTAATAGTCTTTTTTCATTTAAATGATGTTTTTTAATTTGTTGATTTAATTTTATTTCATTACAAAGAGATAATCCTTCTTGTATACAAGTTCCTATTAACTTACCAAAAGTATATTGGTCATAATTAATATTAATTTCTCCTTTTCTCAGAGTTTTTCTAACTCTTTCGGTAGATAACCATCTATAAATTTTAATTTCCAGTGAGAACTATTAGACTCAGGGAGTTACATAACTCTACTCAAAAATACATCTTCATACCATCAAAAAGATGTTAATTTTGGACATCTTAGATTCTGTAAAAGAGGCCTAATGTTTTCACTATTATTTGACCACCTTCCAATAAAGCGTTCTATAATATTTATAACAAGAGTATAAACGGCATTTTCCATTTGAATTTCATTCTCAATTTTTACAGTAGTGAGAATTTTATCTCCAGTTTCTTGGTTAAGATAATTGTTCCACCAACCTTTTAATTGTCATGTAAATCCAGCAACAATCATATTAGCTATGGCCTTATCACTATTACCATTATTTTTACAAATAGTGCTATACATAAGCATTCTATGTACAATATTATGAATTTGTCTTTCAGTAAAACCATCAATATTCCATTCATAAATATTTTTTCCACAGTAACTCTTATTATGAACAAATTCTTATTCTTTATAAAGAACATCTTGAGGTGTAGGCCTGGGGTGATAAAAAAGCCTTTGATTAGGTTTATCATCATATTTACTAGAATATTTTCCTATTTTATTTATTTCATCTTGAAAAACTTGTTTATAATTTTGTTCCTCACTTATATTATTTTCAAATTCAAGAGTATTTAATCTTAAGTTACTGGATTTTTCATCAAGAATCTTTTCAAGATCAGTCATTGAGTTTAATTTGAAATTTTTAATTTCAAGTGGAGGTTGGATACTCGGAGTAGCCACTGATTCTTCAATTTGTTCATAAATCTCTTTTGTATTTTGAATTTGTTCTATTTTTGATAAAACATTTACAACTCTATTATTTAAAAGATTAATCTGTTCTCCTAAAATTATCAAATACATATTAGTATAATTTTGTTGTTTTATCATAGCATTAAAGTGTTTAACTTGAACATGAAAAGTTTCATTTTCAAAAAATCTTTGAAATGCTTTAAAATATCTTGGATCCTCCTATTTCCCATATTCAAAACTTATTTGAGGAGGGTAGATTGATTTGACAACCTTTCCATAAGAGAGTTTATAATCTCTCTCAAGAACTAAAATATAATTTTCAACATAAGTTGTTATAAACCAAGGGACAAAAGGAATAAATTGATTTTTTCTGATAAAAATTTATAAAATGTGTCTTGGAAAATTTTTCTATCATCAGAAGTAAAATTTTCAAATAACCATTTTTTAAATGATTCCCATTTGGGTAAATTAAATTATTGGCTTATAACTTATCTTGCCAGATATCCTGGACTAAAATCAATTTTTTGGTTTATATCTATTAAATAGTAAAATTCATTTCTGATTCAGTAGGATCCTGATTATATAAGTCAGTTTCATTATAAGCTCTTACAAATTATCTTTATGAACTCTTATATTATCAAAGCGTTCATGTTTAGAATTATCACATATCTGAGAGTTTGAAGCCCTAGAGGGTTCATTATCATCATCTTTAAATTCTCTTAATCTAGATGTAGATGCTCTAGATGGAGTTTCAACAACATAGTCAATTGGGGATATATATGAATATCTAGATCCTGGTCTAGATCCAGATTCAATTCTAGGTAAAAACCTTTGTTTACTATTAAATTGAATTTTAACTTCTCCTTCAGGAGTTTGATCAATATCAGTAGGTGATGTTTGAGTATTAGGTTGAACTGGAACGACTTTTCCATAATCTAGTTATCAGGAAAATTTATTTCCTCCCATTTAATGGCTCTTCTAGTAGTAATATTAGATTTACTAAAAAAAGTTTATATTAAAATTGTTTCATTGGCAAGTTTATTAACAAGTTTACATTGAGGATTTAATGTATGCAACGGTTTATAATAAATCCTATAACAAACACATATAACTTCAAATCTCGGTGCATAATTATAACCATGTGTTTTAACATTCAAAGTTAACGCATCACATATATTAGCATCAGTTAAAGATAACTGTAAATTAGGATAAACATTAAAATAAACAGGGCCATGGTTCAAACTAGATAGTATAATTCACATGAGAGATTGTTTCCAATTTAAATTTCTACCATCACGTAAAGCTGTTATAAAGCTTTCAGGTAGTCCTTCTAATGTAAGTAGTTTAAAGGCCACTTGAACTAATCCAACATGGATAAACTTATGAGTGTATTTATATAACTTTACATCTTTTTCACTAAGCAATCTTAGTACCATTTCATCATTATTTAATGAAATTGTTTCTTCAGTAGTTTTAACTACTTGCTTTAATCCTATTTTTTTTCAAATGTTCCTAATTGGTATATAACCTTAGGTTCAATTCTAGGGATTGTCTATCTATTTAATAGATCTAAATCCTGGGGAATATCAACTTCTTCTTTGATACTGTTTTTAACAGTATCCCCAAATCTAATGATATTGATTAGCATAAAAAGGGTGTGTTGAATTTATATCTTACTATGTGAATCAATACCATGGCTCTGATACCATTTTATAGACCGATTGCTCAAGAATAATACATATCACAGGGGATTTACAAAAATTTTTAAATTGTCGTTGGTATCCAATCCTTAATAATCCAAAATAAGCCCTGGAACGCCTAACCATGGCAACAAGCGGGCCAAAACAAGATTATTGCAGACTAGACACGAGACTGTTCAAAAGATTAAACCTAGACAGTATTGATCTTAAGGACGCAAGAAGATTATATCACCATAATATCTTCATCACATAGTTTGAAATAATTCAACACGCATGCCTTAGCCCGACATACAAGCTAAAATAGTAAAATAAAAAATTATATGGAAGCAATAAAAATAAGCATACCATGAAATGAAGGAAATTGCTTCTTCAATTCCAAAAGCTTAAATGATTACAATAAATTTACAAAGAAAATTGCAAAAGACGGGAAAAGAAAACCATAAAAAAAAGAAAAATTGATAATAAAAACTGATAACTAAAACTAAACCTAAGGGTCCCTTTTATAATGGTAAGGAACTCAAAAACAATAAAACCAATTACAAAAGGATTTTGAATCCGAAAATAATTGAGTGGCAATTACTTTTGCATACATCACTGCTGTCATCAGCAACTCTATTATTAGTCTTCAATCGTCATTGCATGTGTCATCATCCATTATTATTCTTCAAGCATCATTGAATGCATCATTCCTCCATTATTTGGCTGGCTTTTTACCTTTTGCTTTATTAAGACTATCCTTGATATTATCCTTTAGGTTGGCAAGAAGTTCTTCCAGCGGCACTTCTGCTTCATCAGCATATGGGTCTTGTTAGTCATCAACAATAAGATCATCTTCTTTTGATGAAGTCATTGAGATGTCAGATCCGACTTCAACTCCAAAATTCTTCAAAATATCATTCTTCATTTCTTCAATATAGGATTCAATAATCTCCTCTTTAGAGATTGACCCTTTCTTCATGTGAAGCTTCCTAGAAACATGCTGGAAAGCACTAGGAGAATCATTTGAACACCTATTTTTCATTTGGTCTTTGTATGATTCAATTTTGGATTGAATATGATCAATTGTTTATTGACTCTTAAAAACACCATCTTCTTTCAGGACCAATTTTTTCCAAAATGCAGTAAAGAAAATCCTCTTTAAACATGGAATATTTTGATAGTCATAACTGTTGTGGATTTTTCTAACACGCAAGTGCGCGTGTGCCAACAAGTAATATAGAGTGAATACAGTGTCGAATCCCACAGAGACTTGCAAATTATTCCTAACTAAGTACTAAAATTAAACTTCCTTTTCTTGTTCTAAATTCAATTATGATGGATAAAAATTAAATTAAACTAATCAAAATAAAATAAAATAAAAGTAGCCAATGCAAATAACAAATAATAGATTAATTAACCAAATTAACTTAAGCCTAGGATTACAACATCCCCCAATATTCTTTTCTTACTCGAATTACCAAAATTTTTATAATTATATGAATTGTTCTGATAACCTAGAGAACAAATTTATTTCGTGGGTTTCTGTCGAAATCTCCACAAACCTATTATCAAATAATGCTATCCTATATGTCTATGGCTAGCAATTAATCAATAATGTATTAAGTTCACCCATTGGGTTACACATGGTTTGCAAGTATATGTCTATCCTAAAAACTAATCGAATTTTGACAAACATAAAATCGAACATGTGTTGCTCAATTTATTTTCCGATTCTTAAATTTCCTTTGTTAAGGCTTAGATAGGATTCCTAACATTCAATTGGTGGCCACACAATTGCAACCAAACAATCCAAACTGAGCAATCGGAATAAATACACAAAATCATAAGAACATGGCAAAACTAATAAAAATTTCATATTGGGTTCAGTCATAATCCTAGAACAAAATATTTAGCTACTCTTGTCAACAAAATTCAAAAGAAAATAAAAAACATCCATCAATACAACTAAAATTAAAGTTAAAGAGAAGAGAAAACTCCAATTGATTGCCGAATCTGCACTTCTTTCGCCTCCAATCTTGTGTTGCTTGATGGAACTTGAAAGAAAAATTATAATCTAAGCTAAAAACTACGAAAAAACTAAAAGAGAGAATAAAAGTATGAATGATCTGAGGTTGCTGCAGTTTTCCTCTATTTATAAGCCCTTAAAAACCCTAATTTGATATAGAATTCTAATTAGGGTAGGAGTGAAAAGTTGCCAAAATTCGCAGCTTGCACATATTCGTAGATTTTGTGCACAGGATCGCAGGCTATTTTATTCAATATATCTATTTTTGTGCAGATTTGCAATTTCTTGCTCATGATCGCACCTTTTTGCTAACTTTTTGCCCTTTTAGACTCATTCTTCCTAAAATAAGAAAAACCAACATTAACCCTCTTAAAATAGTTCAAAATACGTGGAAAAGCACAATAAATCCATTTAATTAAGTACATAAATATATGAAATTTATGGACTTATCAAATCCCCCAACTCTGGAGCCCATTTCCAGATCCAAGGAATTAAAAATTCTATGAAAAAATGAAGAGAGGCTATTCCCTCAATCCAACAATTATCATTCAAAGCAGTAATAAGATTGGGTGAACAATTAACCCATTCTGAGTAAAGACCTTTATAAGGTTCAGGCAAAATATTTTTAGATGGCCTAAAATTAATCCATTACTGGATAAACCAGTTTGGAAGTGTCTGTTTATAAACTTCTGGGCAAACTTTAATAAATCAAGAATGTTTTCTTTTTTGATTTTCGTATGAGAAAACTTTATTAAAGGTATCCATATAATCCCAATAATTAAATTTTATGGGAACCCATTGATTAGGGTGGAAATATTCCCTTTCTCTCATAGTACTCAATCCCCAATCTTTTGCGGTTATGAACATCTAAATATCTATTATGATCAAGGACATACGGCATATCCTTAATTTGTTGAGCAATTTGTTCAGACTTCTGAATATGTCTAGGTATTCCAACTCTAATATATGGTTTATAATGAACTGATCTATAATAAAGTCTATTATATACTCTTCTATCAAAAATACATATTTCCATCAATATTTTTCCTTGATGAGGATCCACCATTATCTTGTAAATATTTACGAGTTAAAAAATCTGGGAGACTATTATCCTTCCCTTTTTTATAAAATATTTCAAAATCAAACGAGGCAAGATTAGCATGCCATCTAGCAAACATTTTCTTAGAAACATCATGTTTAAAATCTTTTTTAAACATAAATTTAGCAGATTGGCGATCAGTATAAATAGAAAATTTCTAATTATATAAATCATCTTGAAATTTCAAAACACATTTTACTATTGCTAGTATTTTTTTATTTTTTTGCAGCAGTAGCATAGTTCTTTTGACTATTATTCCACTTACCAGAATAAAATCTAACCAAATATTCTTGTTTATCATTAGGGAATATTTGTTTTAAGATTCCTCCATAACCTATATCTGACGCGTCTGTTTCTATAATTTTTTCCCAATCAGGGTTTGCTATCATCAAACAAGGGAGATTAGAAACCTTTTGTTTAATAATTCTAACAGCATGAGTATGATTATCAGACCAAGACTTAGGAATTTTCTTACGTCTATCATATAAAATCGCAGTATCTTGAGCTAAATTTTTATAATATGGAGAAATATATTTAGGCTTCCTAAAAATCTTTGTAGCTGAGTTTTAACAATTATAACATTAGGAAATTTAGAAGCAAATTCAATACTTTTGTTAATTGGAATTATATTTCCCTTTTCAATATTATGTCCAAGAAATTTTATTTTTGTTTGAAATAATAACATCTTAGGTCTAGAAATAACTAAACCACTTTGAATTATTATTATTTTCCCAAAAATATCAAGATGTTTAAAATGCATTTCAATGGTTTTTGAGAATATCAAAATATAACCAATATAGACTATTATGAAATTACTATAAGGAATACAGATATCATTCATAATATTCTGAAATTCAGAGGGAGCATTTTTCAATCCAAATGGCATAACGTTCCTTTCAAATTGTCCTATGGGAACATTAAAGGCAGTTTTATATTTGTCTTTTTCAGCAATTTGAATTTGCCAATAACCAGATTTTTAATCAAACTTTGAAAATATGTTAGCATTATAAAATATATCAAGTAAATCTTTTTTATTAGGTATAGGATACCTAATCCATTTTAAAATTTTATTAAGAGGTTTATAATTTATAACTAACCTAGGAGCTCCATGTTCCTACTCAGAATGTTTATTAACATAAAAGGTATGCCATATTTACAAAAAACACCCCGACGTTTGGGAAATTACAATTACCCCCCTCAATTTATATTCCATCCAACAAATTGCACCAGCCGTTAGTTGACTAACGATTTTCGTTAGTCAAAAAATTTAAACTACCTAAATTACCCTTCTGAAAGTATGAGTAGATGTTTGACCATAGCAAAATGACTATTTTGCCCTCGAGTGATTTTTTGTTATTTTTCCAAAAAATACGTAAAAATTTTATATTTAATAAATTTAGAAATATTATACATATTTAAATTTTTTTTTAAAAAATGAAATCTTTTATATAGGTGCAAATATTTATAAACATATACTTCAAAATATATAGTTATTATATGTAAATTATATGTAATAAATACAAAATACATAAAAATATCTTATAATATTATAAATTTTATTTTTATAAATACAAAAAAATTAAATAAATAAAAATATATATCATTAAATAAAAATTAAATAAATCATTTTTTTTCTTTTTTTTCCTCCTTTTTCTCTTTTTTTTTTTTCCTTTTCCTTTTCTTTTCTATTTTTTACTTCTTCTAGCGTCTCTGTCACCGCTCTCTCTCTCTCTCTCTCTCCCCGCCCTCACACACCACGACGATGCTGCCGTCGCCACCACAACCACCTCTACCGCCGTCGCTGCCAACCACCGCTGCCGCCACCGTCGATCTGCCATCATTCACCGCCATCACCACCGCCATCTCCACCGCCATCATTCCATCATTCACCGCCATCACCACCGCCGATCTACCATCATCCGCCCCACTACACCACTGTCACCACCACCGCCATCTCCAGCACCCACCACACCACCACTACACAGAGAGAGAGAGAGAGAGAGAGAAGGGAAAGGGAGAGAGCAAGAGAGAGAGAGAGAGAGAGAGAAGGGAAAGGGGAGGGGATAGAGAGACGGGGAGAGAAATTCTCACCGTCGCCGCTGCCCCACCGTCGTGCGCCGCCTCTTCCGTCGTTCGTCGCCTCTTCCGCCGTCCGCCGCCACCACCTCCGCCATACCAATGTCGGTAGAGAGAGAGAGAGAGAGAGAGAGAGAAGACAGATCTGAAAAATGAAAAGGAAAAGGAAAAGAAAAAGGACAAAAAACTACAGATTTGAAAATGAAAAGGAAAAGGCAAAGAAAAAGGAAAATGGGGGTATTTTGGGTTTTTAACATTTTAATTTTTTTTCCTTTTTTTTCGGCTTAAATTATTGAAGGGTAAAAATGACTTTTTATCAATTCCGTCAGATATAACATCAACCCCCCTCAATTGAGGGGGGTAATTGTAATTTTCTAAACGTCGGGGTGTTTTTTGTAAATATGGCATACCTCAGGGGAGGTAAACGTAATTCGCCCTAACATAAAAGGTTGTACATGACCCAGGTGATTTACAGTTTCTTATTAAACCCTTTTGCAGTAAAGAGGCAATTTCTTTTTTACATAACTCTAAATATTTAGAGTTCATTTGACAAGGTCTTGCTTTTGTAGGAATTTTCTTTTCATCAAAATTTTCTTCATAGGGAAGAAAAACAACATGTTTCTTTCTATTCCAAAAAGCATATGGGTGATCATTACATATTTGCAATGAAAATTCATGTATTAATAATTTAATCTTTTCTTATAGTTTAGAATTTTCTAACCTTTCTTCAATACTCAAATTATTAATTTCACTTTTAAGAAAATTTAATTGTTTGTCTTTTGCTATAAGCAAATCTCTTATTTCATTAAGAATTCTAGTAAAAGGTTTAGTTATAAACTGAAAATTTAGTTCTTCAACTTCAAAGGTTTCAATAAAACCTTTTTCATCAACATTTTTTAAAGGAAATATTTTCTTTAAAAATGGGGTTCCAAGTATAACTTGATTTGTAATATTTTTACTAGTAAAAAACTAGTAGGTATACATGTTTTTCGTTTACATATATAAGCTTTTGGAAGTTTATAATTAATATTCATTTTCTGTCCATTAGCAGAACTTAAAGTATGAGTGGTTTTATGAAAATAATGTTGACCCAAATTTATGTTAGTCATCACGTATGAATTGACCACTTTATCGAACTACATGCATATATATCAACTTTTATCTATATGTATGTCTCTATAATATATGCCATAATTTTCAAGCACATGCATGCACATGCCATCTTTTATCTAAATGTATATACGTCTATATATATATATATATAAATTATTATAACTCATAATAATAATAAATAAATAAATACATAAATAAATAAGAAGAATAAGAATAATTTATGTATATGCCATAAATAAAGTCATATAAATTGCGTACATAATCATTTACCATAAACCTCTTTGTATTGTCTAATGTTTCTCCACAAATATAATCAATCAAATTTTTAGATTTAGTATACACACACACACATTATATATACACACATATATATTGTTTTATTTATATGTGAATAAAATCGCTATCATAATTACAATTTTAAACTCTTTGATTCTTAATAATAATAATAATAATAATAATAATAAGTTATGTATATGCCATAAATAAATTCATATAAATTGTCTATATAATCATCTACAATAAACCTCTTTGTATTGTCTAATGTTTCGTCATAAATATAATCAATCAAATTATGCACATGCAATTGAGTCATATTAGAAGCCCATTGAATACATAAATCATGCGCATGGATTGTGTAGTTGATAATTTTAGTGGTTCATTTTTGGTAAACTTTATAATAAATTTAGTTTATTAAATTAAATTCAAAGTCCATTAAATTAGTTTATACTAAAAATAATTCAAAAATACATTCAAATAAATTTCGTACCATCCCCATACTATCCTCTCTTGGAAAGTGCTAATTTATTTCTTAAAATCTATTACATTGTTTATAGTTACTTCTAATAATAATAATTATTATTGTTATTTGTATGACTTAGAACAAGGTTAAATTTGTAAGAAAATCTAAAGTCTTTATTGAAAGGAACAATCGTGATGCTTGATTTTGTGGTAAGTTTATTTCGCCTATGTTCTCCATTTTTTTCCATTTTTTTGTATATCTATTTGTATGTGGTTATTTATTTCGATGATAATGAGGTGAAGAAGTCCCGAAATGGTATCCCCGTGCGAGGCGCTGTTAAATGGCGTGAGACTCGGGCCGGGATACAGGCGAAATCCCCTAAATTGTGGATCCCCTCATCTTCGCCTTTGACAAATAGAGTTCCCTTCAATCCCCCCTCTAATGTTGGTGTTTCTTTACCGGGTGGTGCAGAGTCGACGGATATTAATGCTGGGCCGGGTTTGACAACCAGCTCATACTTTACTCTTTTATCCGACATGCCTTGCCCAATACATTCTCTTGAGCCCAGTAATCACATGATGAGCCTACCTGTTATTGTCAGCCCACTTTCCACTTCTAATCCCACTGCTATCCCTGCGGTCCAATGGACTAGTCCAAACCCACAAATTACTTCCTTTCCACTACCTTTCTCATTGAACTCGCTACATTAGAACCCAGCAGCTCCCATATCCAGATACTTCTTCATTCTCGAACCTCCATCCTATACCCATCTCCATCCCAGACGATTTCTTACCCGAATCCCATAACTCGACACAAATCCCGTCCCTCTCCTCTCGTACCAAGAATCGGTCCTCCCTCGCCTTGAAGTTGGGTCCGAAAATTAATAAACGTAAGACAGCCCTTTCCCTTTCTAGTATTCCTAGTTCTTCCGTGTCCCTATCCTCTAATCGATCCAACTCCTCTCTCAACCTGCTCGATGAGTGCCCTGAACCAGCGGCGAAGACTGCCTCACAGTCCCGCCGAGCATCATGAATATCTTAGCTTGGAACTGCCAAGGTTTGGAGGGGCCTTGGACAGTCCGTGGTTTGGAGGACCTTGTACGGAAGGTCAACTCCCCCCAGTCTTTCTCTCGGAGAGTAGGTGCCGGTTTGAGAAAATCGAGAGACTTAAGAGTAGACTTAATTAGTTTGGGGTGAGTGTGAATGCAGTTGGTAAGAGTGGTGGCCTTGCTTTACTTTAGGACAAGAGTAGGAGGTGGTGCTGCAAAGTTTTTCAAAAAACCACATTGATGCCACCGTAATGGGGGAAAATGCGGAGAAAATGTGGAGGCTTACTAGCTTCTATGGGGAGCCCAACGCACAGAATAGATGGAAGAGTTAGAGTCTACTTCAACGATTGGGGACCCAATCGAAATGGCCATGGGTCTGCATAGGGGATTTTAATGAGATTCTTAGTGACGATGAAAAATCCGGAGGCGTACCGAGGTCTGGCTCATACATGCAGGCTTTTCGGAGCACAATTGAAGAAGTTGGGTTAATGGACTTGGGGTTTTTGGGGGAGAAGTTTACTTGGTGCAACAATCGCGTCGAGTGTGCCACGATCCGGGAAAGATTGGACAGAGCATGTGCTACTCGGAACTTCCTCAACTTGTTCCCCAGAAGCCGAGTTAGACAACTTACTACGCACTGTTCTGATCACGTCCCGATTTTGCTGGAGCTGGAACCACCTTGGCGTCCAATGCGGGGGGACAGATGACCTTTCCGGTTCGAAGCTGCTTGGGTTTAAGTCAGAGGACTGTGAGGATATCATTCGATCACGATGGCACAGACCAAGGTGCGGAATCCTTCGGAGGATATATGGGGGATGCTTCGGAAAGAGCAAGAGCTGAGGCTTCAGGCAGAGGAACTTCACCTTATGGAAGAGATCCGTTGGAAACAACAGAGCAAATTGCATTGGCTACGGGAAGGAGATCGGAATTTGGCCTACTTTCATGCCCACACTTCGAGGCGCCGCCGACTGAATCGAATTGACAAGCTGAAAAATGAGGATAGACAGTTGTGTGAATAGGAAGAGGATATACAAGGCATTATTCAACGATACTTCACGTCGATCTTTTCCTCCGAAAGACCGTCAGGGGCATATATGTATGAAGTGCTAGAAGTGGTCGGCGCCCCAGTGGATAATGCGACGAACAGGGTGTTGCTGGCTCATTTCACAACTGATGAGGTATATTGATCTCTCTCTCTTGTGTCCCCTTTGAAATCCCCTGGCCCAGACGGGTTCCCTCCTATTTTTTATCAAAAGTATTAGCATGTGGTAGGTAAGGAGGTCACTGAGTGTGTTTTGTCTTTTCTGAATGATGGACGGGTTAGCAGTTCTATGAATTCCACACACATAGTCCTAATTCCCAAATGTTCCAACCCTAAGTTGATTACACAATTCTGACCTATCAGTCTCTGTAATGTTGTGTATTAACTGGCGTCTAAAACTATTGCTAATCGACTTAAACCATTACTCTCCTGTATTATCAGCTCTACTCAATCAGCTTTTGTACCGGGGCGACTCATCGCGGATAATATCTTGGTGGCCTTCGAGGTTAACCATTACTTGAATAATAAAAAATGTGGAAAGCAGGGTTTTCTTTCTTTAAAACTGGATATGTCAAAAGCTTATGATAGGGTGGAGTGGTGTTTTGTTGAAAAAGTGCTCCTTAAGCTAGGATTTCATAGACGTTTCGTTGATCTCATTATGTCTTGCATTACATCTGTAAACTATTCCTTTATTATGAGCGGACAACAATTTGGCCAACTGGCCCCGGGAAGAGGACTCCGACAGGGAGATCCTCTTTCACCTTATTTTATTTCTATTGTGCGAAGAAGTTTTAAGTTGCTTGCTGCAGGCGGAGGAGGCATCGGGCCGTATACAGGGTATCAAATCGCTCCAACTAGCCCGAGCATCACTCATCTTTGTTTGCTGACGACACCCTCATTTGTTGTCGGGCATCGGATGAGTCTGTGCGTAGTATTCAGCTGGTCCTTCAAAGGTACACTCTAGTGTCGGGTCAAAGGGTAAATTTCCAAAAGTCTGCAATCGTGTTTAGTTGCAATGTGCTAAGTCCGATACAACCTGAGCTAGCATCTGTTCTTGGAATGCCTATTATCCAACGGCATGACATGTATCTGGGCATGCCCGCGGTCATTGGGTGGTCTGAAAAAGCGGTGTTTTCCAATATCCGAGATCGGGTATGAAACCGCATTGAAGGGTGGTTGGAGAAGAAGCTCTCAGCGGCGGGGCGGGAAATTTTGATTAAAGCGGTCCTTCAAGCGATTCCCACATATGCAGTGGGGTGTTTTTTGTTGTCGATAACCTTCGTCCAAGAAGTGGAGATGATGGTGGCTAGGTTTGGTGGGATAGTGTCTCCAAATGCCGTATCCACTGGTTAAATAGTTGTCTTTGGACAAGGTCTGTACGTCGAAAAAGGAGGGGGGGTTGGGCTTCCAGAACCTCCAAGCCTTCAATCTGGCTCTCTTAGCCAAACAAGTGTGGCGTATCATTTATTACCCGGATTGCTTACTGTCTCAGTTACTTAAAGGTCGTTATTGCCCCGATTCGGACGTTCTCACGGCTAGGAAGGGAAGGGGTGCGTCGTTCACTTGGCAGAGCATACTAGCGGTAGTCCCTATTGTCATTCGGGGGTCGCGGTGGAGAGTGGGAACAGGGGCTGACATCCTTATTTGGCACAATCGAAGGCTGCCGCGACCGGTGTTATTTTGCCCCTCGCGTAGACCCACGTCTGGGGGCGAGCTTATTTGGGTTCGGCAGCTGCATAACGGGCAAGGGGCTTGGGATGAACACTTAGTACATGAGCTATTCTGGCCAGAGGAGGCTGAGTTGATCCTCTGTATGCCACTGGGTCAAGAGGGGACCCCGGATCGACTGATTTGGCACTATGAGAGGAGTGGAAAGTTCACAACTCGGAGCGCGTACTATGTTGCGCTGCATTTCCTGGTAGGCAACAGCGCTTCCACTTCGAACAGGGGCGACGACGAACTGTTTGGGATCATTTGGAGTGTGAGAGTGGTCCCTAAGATCAGGGTGTTCATGTGGCATTTCATACGTGACCTGCTACCGAACGCTTCGAACCTGGCGCGGCGTCTTCAGGGGGGTGCTTTTGGTTGTATGTTTTGCAGGGAGACGGAAACTTTGAAACACGTTTTTCTACAGTGCACTTTTGTTAGGCAGGTTTGGGCGTATTCCAACTTTAGGTGGCATTTGGTTGATAATTGGGGGATATGACCACACGTCTTGGCTTGCTACGGTGCTGTGTAACTTGGAGGGCGAACGAATCCCCACCTTCCTCACCCTCTTGTGGTCCATTTGGACTAACAAGAACAAGAAATGGTCCAATGATTCCTATTAGCTGCCTGACGAGGTGGTGGTGTTCGCCCAGAGCTATGCACGAGCTGCAATTGAAGTTGCTGCTCCACTGCTTGCTACAAGCCACCCTCAGGCTAATATCATTTGGCAAAGGCCGGATCAAGGCGTGATCAAACTTAATTATGATGGGGCAGTCTTCAGGGGCGAACGAGCGGTTGGCGTGGGGATTGTGGCTTGGGATTTCACTTGGGGCTGTGTTGGGTGGCGTTCACATCGTAAGAGCGGAGTTTTTAAACCAGAGCATGTTGAATTAATGGCTATTTGGGAGGCTCTCCAGCTTGTAGAAGAGAATCGGTGGATGAGCATTATAGCCGAGAGTGATTGCCTTTCAGCAATCACCAAGTTATCCTCTCCTGAAGAAGATCTATCCAACCTTGTAGTTCTTGTGGCGGCGATTCAGCGAAAGTCTGCTTCTTTTGAGTCTTGTTTGTTTAGGTTTGCTCCTAGGCGAGCTAATAAAGCCGCGCATGCCTTGGCAAAACATGCGACGGTATCTGATGAGGGTCTTGGCTCTTTACCTCATTCTGTTTCTGCTCTTATGCTTGATGACCTTTTGAACAATTAATTAATTGGTTGTCCTCTTTCAAAAAAAAGATAATGAGTTGAAGAAGTTATTTTGACTCAATTTGTGCAATTTATACTTATTTTCCTATTTAGTCATAAATAATTATTTAAAAATTAATAATATTTATGATGTAGAAAGCATTGCTCCTACTTTATTACAAATTCGGTTAAAGTTAGTAATAAGTTTTATATGTTAAAAAAATTGTAAAAAATCTATTCTCGAAATGTGATGTAAAACTACAAGAGTATGTATGGTGATAAATTACTTTAGAAACACTTTGTTAAATATGAAGATGTGACCTATTATTTTTAATTTATTTTCATAGCTTATATTCTTTTATGTTTACTTTAATGTCCATAAATATACCTTTTCAATTAAAAGTTTTTCACAAATTTTGTTACATAAATATATTTTTGTCGTTTTATATTTCTTATAATAAATAAAGTCGATATCCATTTATGTGACACTTTATTCTTATAATACAAAAACTTCCGTTTGTGCAAAGAATGAATTAATTAAATTGTTTTTTTCAATGAATTCAAATCTTATGTTTTTATTATTTCAATAATTAACTTTAGTGTATTTTGTTTGTTTTTTTATGGTTGGTCATGGTGTATTTTCTTGGTTGAAATTTGATTTAACGTTATTTTTTTAACCATGATTGTAGCCAAATATTGCAATTTAATTCACTTGGATTAAAGTTGTCTTTAGTTTTGGGCCTATTTTTATTTTATTAACGATTTGCTTCCCTTTTTACTCAAATTGTTGTCAACAATAATTGTGAATTGATTAGTTGCTCGATTACTCTTTGGAATGCGTGTAACATGATAAAAGCTTCATATTTAATAGGCGCGCAAGGTTGATAAAATAACTAATACAATGGAGTGCCTATTGTGGCAGATTCTCCATGTTTCAAAGAAAGTTGACACGAGACCGCTAATGTTTGGGCTAGGGTTGGCAGTTCTAAGGAATTGCCTCTTCTCATTTCCTCGAGGCAAGTTAGCCTTTGGTTGTGGACGTTTCATTTTACTTTCTTCATCCATCCTCCTTATATCTACCTCTGGTTAAATGGCAACTCCAAGGAGATTATCGAAACTACTTGCCAGGTAAATCACTTGGACCAATTGGATGCGGCTCTTCATACCTCTAAGAAACTTCTCATCATCAAGGATGCATTTGCCATCACCGCGGGTACGCACTTCCCAAGAGACTAGAACCTTACTCTACGATGGACATCTCGACCATCTGAATTAAGTTATTTTCTACCATCTTCTTTAGTTTGATGGCAATCGAGAAGTAATAGTTGAGGAACGTTTGACTAATATTTGGGTTGATAATTATATAAAAAGGCTTTAATTTGTACTTTCACATGCACAAGCCCTCTAAGTCTAATACCATCACCACCTAAGAGTATTTATGATGGACATTCCCACTGACTTGAGGCTCACTCCCACTATTCCTGGCAATTATGAGTTAATGCATAATCACTAGGGAGTTGAGCGCCACCTAAAGGATCTTGCAACTCATATAGGACAAGATATCTCTTGAATTTACATAAACTTGTAAGATTCCTTCCCGAGGAAATATATATTGCACGACATAATTTCCAATATTATCCAACTATATCCATCACCTTCGTGAGAACTTTATTTGATAATTCATTTTGAGGCACACATATTTCATGATATAGGCAATTATCAAAATAATGTTTCATCAAATAAGACAATTTATTTTGGGATACCATAAGTCTAGACGTGTTTGCTTTTTCCCTCATCCCAAGCTGCAAAGTATTTAAAATCACTTGCAACTCTTTTTTTTTTTTGTTGGAAATGTTCAAACAAATTAAACATGATATTATCGCTTTCTATCGCCATTGGGATGTACGGCTGCACAACACCTGATAACAGTCTATATACGTGTTCAATCTCCAACGATGTGCTATATCTCTTTACTTCTACTATCCACTATGGAATGAGAGGAAAATACTAGCAAATTTTGAGAGAGTCATAAGTAGTCAAACTTTACCTTAGTACAATTACAAGCAAAGTGGCTAGACCAATAACATTTAACTCTTTGTTGATTCTTGGTTGCCTTTATACTGAAGATGACATAAAGTCATCGCTTCTATTGGATCATTATATGATTTTAATTTATTCCTTTGCTCTTATCCAGCTCACCTCGCTTGTTCCAACAATCCCTCAAATCAATTTATCTTGGTAAGTGACATTCGCAATTACTTATGCATTTTTCAATGTTTTAAAATCAACCTCAAGTTAGGCAATTTTTCCTTGTTAAACATTGATCTAATCAATGATAACCCAAATTATAAATGCCTAAAAAGTCAATTCAAAATAACGATTATGAGATAATTTGAATCTTTTTAACCATGAGTTGGCTCATATTTTAAAATAGAGTTCAAACTGAGAAGTTGATCTAAGATATATAGGCTAAATTGATTGTGCAAGGAGTTGGCCTAATATTGTATTCTAGATCCAAGTAAATTATTTATTAATTCTTTGTATCTAGTGAACTTGAAAATTTCGCAACTTATGCTAGTAATTATCTTCCACTAAGTAAAAATTAAAATAAAAATCTACTAATCATGAATAAAATAACGAAATTGTCCACAATATATATACATGTGTGTGTGAGTGCGTGCGCCATCATGCAATATGAATAACAATAATGAATATAAAAGTTAGCCCCAGTTGGGCTATATTGACTTTGGTGCATCATATTAAGATAATTTGGTGCTTCGGTAAAAAATAAAAAATATCCCATATTAAAATAAATAATAAATGGCCTCTTAAAATGGACCCACCAAATACATGTCTTAACAAGTATTAAAATTACATCAACTCAAGGTCTAATACATCAATCTATTAAAAAATAAAAATAAAAATGTGGATATTTGTATTTACCAAACCATGCCACAATTATCTCTCACATGCACATAATTATTGATGGAATAACAAATATTCATATTTACATGAGGACTCAAAAGTCAATATCTATTCATTCATTGAAAATATTGGAACAAATTAATTTCAATTGCATCAACAAATATTGCAATTAAATAAAGCACACATTTTAATAGAGTGCATAATATATAAATCAACCACATAGGAAGATAAAAGATATGTTTCTACATGTTCAAAAATTTTGACCCACCAAAAAAACTATTTTGCATGCATGTACAAAAATAAATTCTCATAATTTATTGCACCTAACAATTCAAAAAAGTACAATATAATAACAGGGTCACAAATATCCATGGTAAAAATTATAATATCACAAATTTAAGAAGCATGTATAATACATCTCGCCCTAAATAAAATATATAAATCAGCCTCATTACACTAGCCCATTTGCCAATCACACATCTCTTTAAATAAATGGACAAAAGAAACATATTTCTTTTTTCAATGGACATAAACACCAAGCAACCTTATAGCCTAGTTGCAGAGTTGCCCCAATGTGATTTGATCATGAATTTTAAACATGAACACAAGTATCATGTGATTTGATCAATCAATTAAGCAAATATGAGCCACAATGGCTTTGATACTACTGTTGGAAATTTTTTACACATAAACGAATAAATAACATGGATCGGGTCGGGTATACCTGATATGCAGTGTAATTGTCAATCCACGAACTCTCAAATCAAACTTGCCTCCTAGCCATCCATCGATTGAACCACAAATACCTTGCTTGCTTTAGTGGATTACTACTAGAGTAATCAGCGCATATACCTTAAACCATTTGAAAACTAATGGTGATACTCCAATAAAGAACGTAGAGAGAATATATTTTCTAGAGAATAGAGAAAGTAGAGAGCGTGTAGAGACAATGAATTCTATGGAATTGTGTTGAATTTGAATGAATAATTTCATGGGAGAGCCCCCTATTTATAGGCATCTCCGAGTGGTAGAGTCATTCTCCACTTAGGAAGCAATTCATATTGATAATCACATCAATTGTGCAAAGCCGTATAATAGTGTTAATCAATAACAAATATGGATGCACTCAAATAATCCATGAGACTTATCCCAAATTGTTTTATTCATTAAGTAATCGAAGACCCCATCTGTTTTGACTAGAATAGCTTCGTTGTTCAATACACACTATTTCTTGTTCAGGTATGAGCCAAAAATATATATCAATTTTTGTCAATTTTCTTTATGGTTCTCCTATCTTTTTTTCTTTTTGTGTGAGCGTGTGTGTAGATTTCTAACTTATCTTTCATAGAACTTCTTTTAGCCTTGTTTCTCCTTAATTGAAATCAACGATCCAAGGGCTATTTTAATCTTATATTTCTTTTTATGTTGTTTTTTGGTGGATTACATGCATTGATTAACCATTCATTGCAAAATTGACACTTTAGTACATATTCTCATATATTCTTTAAAAAATCTAAAGAAAGAACCTTGCAAAGCTACAGGGATTTGCAAGATGACAAGGCATCAGTATTGTCTATATTACCACGATTTAAATAGTTACTTGAGTTAGAAGTATCTTCCAAGCGGATGAACCCCTCAACGCCAAAATTTCATGGAGATAATAAATTACCTACAACTTTAGTCTTTATGGCTTGATATTGATCAATTTCTAGTTTTGTTTTTATTTTTGGGTTTCTCAGTGGATCTGTGCTTATATTTTCCATCTGTGAAATCAAAAGTATTTGAAATAAATAGCTCAAAGAGCTTGCTGAGAGTTTTTTTTAATTCTTTTTCTTTTGAAGGAAAGAAAGTTCATAGTTCACTTGTTCAGTGCAAATAAGAAGGGAAAAGTATAACAGAAGGAGCTAGGTTGCTGATGGTGTAGTTTTTTTGTCTTATTGTTATAACTAATGTTACACTTGTGTGCAATGCACATAGTAAATTTACTTTATGAGTTATTAGATGAAATAATAATCATTAATTCAATAAATAAACAGTTGTATTAGAAATAATTTCAAACTTTCATAAAAATGAAAACATAATGGAATTTAGAAACAAATCAATGATAACTAAAAAAAAATGCATAATGCCTCAAATGTTAGGTCAAAGTAAACACCTTTTATCCATTACATTAATCATCTATAACCCGAATAGAACTAACGAAATTAAAACTACTGATTCTTTATAAATTTTGTTGAAGGTGGTTTAGAAGAATAAGAAGAAGAAATATTGAAAAATAATTATAAAGGATAACAAGCACAAATCCTCTCATCTTGGGGCATCATCTTTTTTACCGTAAATGTCTTCACAATTCTGATACCCAAGGACATTGTACATATGTAGCACCTGTAACGACCCGGTAAAATCCTTTATTTAAATATTTTATAGTATACATTGGGTATCCATTATTTTGATGAATAATTTTCTTTTAGAACTATTTTGTGAAGTATTGTTTTATAGAAATTATTCTTCAAAACTATTTTTTTTTTTTTTGCGAACAAATGAGCATTTACTGCATAAATTTTTAGCAAATATTATAAAATTCAAATATTCTTAAAATTTTATACCTTTACCCTTTCTAAACTCCCAGAATTATTTAATAAATTATTTTCAACTTATACCTATTTTCCAAGAAATTTTAGTAGTTTTCGAAAAACATTGTCTTTAAGTTTTTAATTTGAAATCTAACTTTTAAAATGCTTAATTATTATCAAAAAATGAAAATAGTAATATAAATAAATATTTTAGATTTTATTTGACTTATAAAAATTAATTTTCGAATTTTTAGAATTTTATTTCTATTTTTGGGCGATTTTCGAAAAAAGGGCAAAACAAGGGGTATTTTGGTCTTTTCACTTCTCCAACCCCAAATTTCGGTTTTGCTGAGAAAGAAACAATAAAAATATTTAATAAATAAGAGTTTTCAGATTTTATAGGTTTTGTTTGATTTTCGTTGATTTTATTCTATATTTTATCAAAATATCTCTACTAATACACTCTTGAAACCTAGCCTCATATACATATATTATAACGCCACGGTAACCCATTGTTTTTATATAATTACAACATGCAATGAGAATAAACTTAAAGAAAACATAATATCAAAAGACTTGATAGAGTTATGATTTATTCCGAATACAATACCGAGCAATTATTTAGTTACAAGGTATATAAGTTCGAGTGCACAACAAACACGCAGCGGAAAAAAAAAACAGCTCTCTATCTAATAAAAGGCTTCAAAATGTTCTTCTTTCTCGATCTCATTTAAGCTAGTCTCGAGCTCATCTAAAAAAATATCATATGAACACAATCAACGTATATAGTTGAGTAGAAACATTACATAATCGCATAAGGTGATCGTGTGTGATTTGCACATAAACACATTTTTCACTTTGCACATATAGTTTCAATTTCAACCTTTCTCGTCACCTAACAGTGACCCTTATGACTCCCTCGGCCGAAATAACAACCAGCACATTACTCCCGCCTGCCTTATCCTCCAATGGTCGTACCCCGGGTGTTACGCCAACTTTTTCCTACGACCCACTCTCTTATATAGATCACTCCGTCTACATAAGGGGGGATTAGGAGATGGAGGGAGTGAGAACTCTTACAGCCGGCTACCCCATTGGTATGTCCCGGCGGAACTCACCCAAACCACTCCGATATATTTCGGGCCCATTTCACATTCACAATTTATGCACATAACATAATCGTGGAAGTCTTGCTTCCATATTTCAACATTTTATTCCAACATCTTAAAAGAATATCAATAATATAAAATGAAATTAATAGAAAAGAACATTTTAAACTAAAATCTAGTCAAAACATAATAATATGTAAATATATATATACGGTCTCACATGCATAAAGATGTATATATATATATGTTTAGACTAAACCTATCATTAAAATAGAAACTTAGACTAAACATAATAGAAATTTAGATTAAACACATAATTAAACCATAAATCTAAAATAAACATATAATTACTCACAACGATACTTATATACATACACGTGCATAACATATTTAGAGATATATATATATATATATTATCACTAACTCACCATGATTATATATATGTACGTAATATATATACAGATAGATATATATATCTAAACAACTATACAGCTATATAAATCAACATAATTATATATATGTACGTATTATATATATATATATATCTAAACAACTATATACGATTAACCCTAAACTTGTAATAAAGTAAATTTTCATGAACATCTATGCACATAATAATCATATAATATTTCATAAAATCAAATAATATTTGCAAGACCATATTTTAGCACATAATTCTAACTAAGAATGCACAAAGTAGTAATCCTAATTTCATTACTTCATGTAACTTTCTTCAAGAAAAACCTCTACTTATATGATTAAGTAAGGTTTCTACCTTTGTTCTTTTCTTTTGTTTTGAGGGTATAGTGTAGTGTAGTTTTGGAAAAATAGGAAATTAGTGAATTTTGGAAGAAAATAAAGAAAGTGTAAGGGTGTGTGTGTAATGACCGATTGTAATGAGAAAAACAATTGAAGCTTTTGGTCTTGTTTATAGGATGAAGAAAGCAAGTATTTTATTATTAGGTCATTTTCTTCATAATTATTATGTCATTTTCTTCATAATTATTATCTTTCCACCTATTGATACTTTAAATGAATTCTTCCATGTGGAAGACTAATTAGGCTTGGGTGTACATGCTATGTCATGATTCATAGGCTAAGTAAATGTGAGCCATGTATCAATATTTATTTATGGTATATTAGAGAAGATTTTTCTTGTAAAATATCATAAAATATGTTAATATCTAGCATTTGCAATTTTCCTTGAACTAAAATCCGAAAATCAGGTTATAATTTATTAAAATTCGAAATTTACACTTATAATTTTAGGAAATATATTATGGTAATCAAAAATTCGAAATTTATAATTTTATTGGCAATTTATGCTTTAATTTGAGCAAAATTCAAAAATTAAGGAAATTAAATTCTAATCTTGAAAAATATATTTTTCCAAGTCATAATAGTCTAAGATAAGTAATTATTAATTATGAAGGAATAAAATAAAATGTTTGAAAAAAAAAATATTATGTGTAGAAAAAATAAATTTATAAATTCTTATAAATAAGAAAACAATTTTAAAAAAAACTTAATGATTTTAGGAAATTATTTTTTTTCTTCCTAAATATATATATATATATATATATAATAGTAGGAGAAATAGCTAATATATAATTATATATGAATGGTAGAGATTAATACACATTTTGTTAAATAAAATACTAAGAGGTAAAACTTACATGTAGTCTTCCTTTTTACCACATGTTACATGAAAATGACATAATTAGGTAATTAAACTAATAGACAACATATTGAACTAATTATATGTATTATTTTTAGGGTATTTTCGGATTTTAGATAGATATATATATATTTTGATAACATTATTTCAAAAATGTTAAAATTGTGAAGTAAATAATTAATTCTAGTAAATGTATAGTTTTTAAAATAATTTTTAGTATTAATTTCGAAATTATGGAGGAAAAGGAAACTTAAATTTCATGATATAGAAACTATTGTACCAATAAGAAAATTAAAACCGACAGTTTTCGTTTGTGGGTAGTTTTCGAAAAATTGAGGAGAAATTCGTAGGTTTCAATCTCACTAAGAACAAGTCACATTTTTAATAAATGCATGTAATGCAATGCACATTTGTTCAACATAAAAGGATTTTTTTTTTTTCCTCATAAAATAGTAAAATATTTCATAATTCCAAATTTAGAATAATGTGGTTTACCGGGTCGTCACATCCTCCCCTCCTTAAAAAATTTTGTCCTCGAAATTGTCTTTTACGTCTAATTGAACAACTGCGGATATTTTTCTTGCATCTCCTCGAGCCGTTCCCATGTACTTTCTTCTATCCCGTGGTGCTTCCATAGAACGCGTATTAACGGAATCGTCTTGTTTCTTAACATGTGCTCTTGGAAGTCTAAGATCTTGATTGGTTCTTCAATATAAGTTAGGTCTTTGTCAATCTCAAGGGCTTCATGGTTCACGATGTGAGAGGGATCAGGTTGATATTTCTTAAGCATTGATACATGAAATACATCATGTACTCCTGCAAGAGCAGGAGGTAAAGTTAATTTGTACGCAACTTTCCCCACTTTCGCTAGTATTTCAAAAGGTCCAACATAGCGGGGGCTTAGCTTTCCTTTTCGTCCAAACCTTACTAATCCCTTCCTTGGTGAAACCTTTAAGAATACAAAGTCACCTTCCTCGAATTCCAGGTATTTTCTTCTTTTGTCGGCATAACTCTTCTGACGACTCTGTGCGGTCTCCATTCGTTTCTTAATTGTCTTAATAACCTCAGTTGTTTCATAAATCAGTTCTGGGCCTAAAAGTTTACTTTCACCTACTTCGCTCCAGCAAACAGGGGATCTGCACTTACGTCCGTAAAGAGCTTCGAACGGTGCCATTCCTATCGTGGTTTGATAACTATTATTTTAGGCGAATTCTGCAAGGGATAGATGTCGATCCCAACTTCCACCAAAATCTAAGGTACAGGCTCTAAGCATATCTTCTAGAATTTGGATAACTCTTTCAGTCTGTCCGTCGGTTTGTGGGTGAAATGCTGTACTGAAGTTTAACTTAGTATCCAGAGCCTTTTGTAACCCTTGCCAAAACTTAGAAATAAACCGAGGGTCTCGATCAGATACTATACTTATTGGAACACCATGTAATCGGATAATCTCCGTCTTATAGATCTCCGCCATTTTGTCCAATGAGCAAGTTTTCGAAAATGCAATAAAATGGGCACTTTTTGTGAGTCTATCTACCACTACCCATACTGCATCATGTCCCTTTTGTGTTCGCGGTAGTCCCATAACAAAATCCATTGTAATGTGTTCCCATTTCCATTCAGGAATCGGTAATGGTTGTAGTAACCCAAACGGCTTTTGATGACTTGCTTTAACTTGTTGGCAAGTAAAACATTTGGATACGAATTCAGCTATTTGTTGCTTCATCTTGGGCCACCAATATTGTCGTTTAACATCCTGATACATCTTGTTCGTCCCCGGATGAATTGTGTACTTTGTATTGTGACTTTCTTCCAATATTTCCCTTTTCAACTCCTTGTCATCTGGAACACATATTCGGTTTCGGAGTCTTACAATTCCATCATTTGGCAATATGAACTCCTTTTCTTCTCCGCGGTTAATCCTATTCCTGATTTGTTGGAGTTCCTTATCTTTTTCCTGAGCTTCTTTGATCCTTTGGATTATAACGGGTTGTGCATGCAAGTGTGAACAGAAAATTCCAGATTTCCTTTCCTTAGGTTTCCAACTCGAGATGTCTTCTAGCATTTTCCATTCTTGAGTCATCATACAAGCAAGATTGGTTTTTCTGCTTAATGCGTCAGCTACGATATTTGCTTTTCCCGGATGGTATTGAATATCACAATTAAAATCAGCTAACATTTCTAACCATCTGCGTTGTCTCATATTCAACTCCTTTTGAGAGAATAGGTACTTGAGGCTCTTGTGATTGGTGAATATTTCAAACGAAGTTCCATAAAGATAGTGTCTCCACTTTTTGAGAGCAAAGACAATGGCCGCCAATTCTAAATCGTGAGTTGGATAATTCTCCTCATACGGTTTCAACTTCCGCGAGGCGTATGCCACCACTTTCTTGTTCTGCATGAGTACACCTCCTAAACCTTCCTTGGATGCATCCGTATAAACGAGGAATCCGTTATTTCCTTGTGGTAGCGTTAATACAGGGGCGGTGACCAATCGATTCTTTAACTCTTGAAAGCTGTTTTCACAATGCTCGTCCCACACAAATCGCACCTTAGATTGGGTTAGTCTAGTTAAGGGACGGGCGATTTTCGAGAAATCCTTGATAAATCGTCGATAATATCCCGCCAATCCCAAAAAGCTTCGTACCTCCGTGACCGTCGTGGGTGGTTTCCACTCGACCACTGCCTTAACTTTTCCTGGATCAACTGCAAGTCCGTCCTTCGATACTATATGTCCAAGAAATGCTACTTGTGTAAGCCAAAACTCACATTTGCTGAATTTGGCATATAATTTTTCTTCCCTCAACGTCCGGAGTACTATGTTTAAATGTTCCTTATGTTCTTCTTCCGACTTCGAATAGACTAATATATCATCTATAAATATGACTACAAATTGATCCAAGTACGGTCGGAATACTCGGTTCATCAAGTCCATGAATGTTGCAGGGGCATTTGTTACGCCAAAAGGCATTACCACAAATTCGTAGTGACCATATCTAGTGTTAAAAGCAGTTTTAGGGATATCTTCCTCCCGGATTCTTACTTGATGATACCCAGATTTTAGATCTAATTTTGAATAGACAACAGCTCCTTGTAGTTGGTCAAATAATTCATCGATGTTCGGGAGCGGGTATTTATTTTTGATGGTAACTTGGTTAAGAGAGCGGTAATCGATACATAATCTCCACGTCCCATCTTTCTTTTTGACGAACAGTACAGGAGCTCCCCATGGTGATGAACTCAGCCGAATAAATCCTTTGTCTAATAAGTCTTGAAGCTGCGTTTTAAGTTCTTTCAATTCTGAAGGCACCATTCGGTAAGGGGTTTTGGAAATCGGGGCGGTTCCGGGTATTAATTCGATCACAAAGTCGATTTTCCTATGTGGGGGTAAACATTTTAAATCATCGGGAAATACATCGGTGTATTCGTTAACCACTGACACCTCTTCCAGCTTCTTTTGATCTTCGGGTCTGTTCATGATGTGGGCTAGAAATGCGTAATTGCCCTTTCGCAATAATTTGTAGGCTCGTAGGAAGGAGATAATGGGTATTGTTTGTATGGGTTTATTCCCTACTATTTCAATAATAGGTTGATTTGGAAAGCATAGTCTGACTATCTTATGATGACAATCCACTTGGGCATAGTGCGACGCTAACCAATCCATACCTAAAATAATATCAAATTCATGGATAGGTAATAATACTAAGTCAGCTGTCATTCTCCGACCACCTATCTCTAGTTCACAATCCTGATGAACTAAATCCGTCTTCCAAGTGGTTCCAAGGGGCGTAATGACTTCTAGTTCGTAGGGTAAAGTCTTAGGCGGTACTTGTAAATTAGTGAAGAAACTAGCAGATATATACGAATGCGTAGAACCAGGATCAACTAATACTTGGAAGATCAATACACAAGACCTTACACACTCAAAATCCTCATTTTTCAGCCATTTTACAGCCCCAAAACCGTGCCCCTTGCTGCCAACCTCACCCTCTCTTTCATTTTTCCTCCAAACACTACACTCTCTCCAAACTACTACACTTCTTTGAAGAAACTAAGGTAGGAACACTTCTTTATGCCTTAAGTAGAGGTTTTCTTCTTCTTTCTTGTTAAGAATAGGCAAGCTTCCATACTCTTGTGCCCAAGCAATGTAAAAGATCAAGCTTGAATGGCCTAGAGTGAGAGCTTTTGCCAAACATTCCTCCAAATTGAGGATTTTAGTTATTTTGCCATCTTCATGTTACTTTAAAGCTTTATGGCTAATTTTTCATATTATAACTCTTGTTGGGAGGAAGTTGAAGGATGGATAGACTTGTGAGCATGATCTTGAAGACATTATGTGGTTAATATGTTTTATTTAGAGTACTATGTGCTTACTATGCTTTCTTGAAAATACTATGTGCTTATTGTGCCCTTTTGCAATAATATGGAATTCTTATGCTTTATTTGAACTAATATGTGAGATCTATGTTTTATATGAAGTAGTATGAGACCATGATGCTTTATTTGAGCTATTAGGGGAATATCCTATGTTGTTCTTGAAAGTCTTAGTAAAGAAAGCTCCACATATCTATTATTTGATAAAATAAAACTTTTATTATATTTTATCCTATAGATTTATGCCTACTTTAGTCCTTACATATATATATAAACCTATTCAAAGTTTTAGGAAGTGATTAGATGATTATATATGTATATATAAATATTTAAAGTGTCATTATATATTCATTTAACTAATTTCATTATATGTTAATGATAGCCTAATTATATATATATAGTTATATATGTACGTATAGATATAGGTTATTATAAACTACTTTTATATATATATATATACACATATATAAGTTGCGTATATGTATGTATATATACTTATATTGATTTTATTAGTTTTATATGTATATGTAGATAATTCTTATCATATCTATATATATATATAGTTATCTATATTTTATATAGGTATATATATGTAGTATTCATATATTTATATATCTTATATTTCAATCTATATATTTATATATATTTATCCTAGTTATATTTTAATCTTTATATTTATGTATTCATACTAGTTATATTTATATATTTATATTTATATTTTGTCTATTTACATATTTTTGCTACTAGCTATTTACATATTTAATATTTCTAAGAAAATATGCTTAATAAGCAAATATAAAGCTTTCATTTATAAGCGTAGAGCTTACTTTACTAAACTATAATATAAAATTCCCAACATTATGTGCATGTGTGAACAAATTGCAATTCTGTGAATGGGCCCATATGTGCTGGAATGGTTTGGGGGTGTTCTGCCGGGACATACTATTGAGTAACCGGAAGAGTTCACAACCCTTCCATCTCCTACTCCCCCCTTGGGTAGACGGAGGGATCTACTCAAGAGAGAGGGTCGTAGGACAATACTAGGCGTATGCCCGGGATACGACCATTAGAGGATAAGGCTGGCGGGAGAAATGTGCTGGTTGTTATTTCAACCCGGGTAGTTATAAGGGTCACTGTCAGGTGACAAAAGGTAGAAAGTATGAAACTATGTTTGTGCTATATGTAACTAATGTGCACTTGACACCCGAGCACCTTATGTGTATAAAGAAATATTTCTACTCAACGTATGTTGATTTCGTGTTATATAATGCTTTAGATGCTTCTGAAGCTAGCCTTTATAATGATGAAGAGGAGGAACCTTTTGAAGCATTTTACTAGAAAGGAAGATGTAGGATTTCCGTTGCGTACCTGTAGTTGGTGGTTTTTGCTTTTGTTATGTGCATATAATAGAACTAGCAATTCGATAGTCTCCTTTGTTGGATGTACCTTTATGTTATGTAATGTAGCCTAGTACGTTTTGTAATAACAATGTATGTATGTATGTAACCACTAATAAGAATAATAATAATAATAATAATAATAATAATAATAATAATAAAGGGTTTTCGGGGTCGTCACAGCACCAATAGTTTTAGCCTCCAAGTGATTTTCCTTAAATGAACATCCTCAAAGAAATCAAATTTGCTAGCCATCGTAGATATTTGTTTGGTAAAAGTCTCAATACTTTTAGTATGTGGTTTGTGTATATATGAGATAAACAATATTGTCTATAAGAAGAACTTCAAATAACAATTATATTAAAAAAAATATTTTGTTTTCAGTGACGGAGGCTTAATCCAAGAATCAAGCGTTGCCTAAGAAAAGTTGTTGCATGCCATGCATATATCTTCCACAAGTATAGTGCAAGCCAATACACATCACCAGTGATGCCCACTGACAAATACGTAACTGCTTCATTCCACTAGCAGTCTCACACTTCAAGAGACAAAGTAATTAGAATTTTAGGTTAATCATATACATATAAATTTCTAATTAATTAACAAAAAAAGCATGGCTAGTTAATTGATAGATAGTAAAAGGTCAGATGAAGTTAAGCATGGCTAATTAATTTACATATCTTTTATGAAACAATATAATTGTCATTCATGTCAAACAAATGCTAAAAAGTTAGACAAAAATTTATGGATTGCAACTTATGAGACCTAGAAAACAATTGGTGAATTAAACCTTTTCTTTCTTATGAAAAATAAATAAATAATAATAAATATAATAATACAATTGTCCTAATTTATTATTCTTGTTATTAATAATTGTATAATTGTTGGTGTAATAATAATAATAATAATAATAATAATGTATATCCAAGTGGCTAATTATTTAACAGATAAGTATAGCTGATTAATTGATAGATAGGAAAAGGCCAAACAAAGATAAACATGACTAATTAATTTATATCTCCTTTATATAATAATATAATTATCATTTATGTAAAACAAATGGTAAAAGGCCAGACAAAAATTTATGAATTGCAACTTATGAGACCTGAAAAAAAAAATATAGAGAATTATACATTTTCTTTCTTATAATAATAATAATAATAATAATAATAATACCCCCTTAAACTATGCCTATGTAACACTTTACCCTTTTGTACTATAATAAGTTCCACTGAACTCTTCATCTTAATTTTAAGACAAGTAGGGTTAAATATTACTTGTAAAATATCTATTATAATATTTCACTTTTTGTAATTTATAAATAATAAATAACTTAGTGTGAGCAGGATAAACTGTACAACCACAATTATTTTCTTGTCTCCATTATAGCACTATCATAATGTAAATGTGTATAATAGACTTTGAATATTTTGTTGGGATTTTATTTTATTTTATTTATTAATACTTTCTTGGTGCTAGTTAATACTTATTTTATTCTAATAAATATTTAGACATTAACACTCACTATTATTATTATTATTATTATCATCATCATCATCATCATCATCATCATCATCCTTTCTTTTATTTCTTTCAAATGCTTAAAGTTTATTACACAATGGTATAATGGTTGCAATTTTATCCAATGAGTTGAGCTACAAGTTTGTTACAAGAGTTGGACATTGAGCAATAGTTGAGCTAAGTTTTTTGGATCCAAAGATGGATCTATAAGTAATTATGGAATACAAAGCTTCAATAATTAAAAAAAAAATTGTATTTTATATTTTTTATAAGTAATCATGGAGTGTAAAAGATTAAAAGGTTATAATAGGTATTTAAAAATAATAGTTAAGTTCATTTGTGTGTACAATTTATTCCTTATTATGATGGGGGAGTTAAATGAAACTTGTTATAGTACAAGGGGGCAAAGTATTACATAAGTATAGCTGAAGGGGATAAAGTGTATTTTGCCTTAATAATAATATAATTGTTCTTATTTATTTATTAATGTTATTAATAATTGTGTTATTATTTTTAACAATTATTATTATTACTATTGTTGTTGTTGTTGTTGTTGTTGATTGGGAATGGTGTATGGTAGAATTCAATTCAATTAGGATTTTTTTTTTCCTTTTGGTTTTTGCATAATTTCTTATTAGTTTTTTTTACTATTCTATTTTTTGTTAATTTAAAATTAATTGAAATAATATTGATTTTATCATAGTTTATATAGATGACATTTTAATATTTTCTAAAACTATTGAGTTGCATTTTAAACATCTTGATATTTTTAAGAAAATTATTATTCAAATTGGTCTAGTTATATCTAGACCAAAAATGTTACTATTTCAAACTAAAGTTAGATTTCGTGGTCATAATATTGAAAAAGGAAAAATAGTTCCTATTAATAGAAGCATAGAATTTGCATCAAAATTCCATGATGTTATTATTGATAAAACTCAATTACAAAGATTATTAGGAAGTTTAAATTATATATCTCCATATTCCAAAAATACTGCTAAAGATACTACTATCTTATATGATAAGTTAAAAAAGATTCCTAAACCATGGAATGAAAATCATACCCAAGCAGTTAAAACTATTAAACAAAAGGTTAATAGTCTCCATTGTTTAATGCTTGCGAATCCTAATTGGAAAAAAATTATTGAAACTAATGTCTCTAAAATTGGTTATGAAGGAATATTAAAGTAAATATCTCCTCATAATAAACAAGAATATCGCATAAGATTTCATTCAGGAAAATGGAGTAATAGCCAGAGAAATTATGCTACTGTTGCTAAAGAAATTTTAGCAATTGTCAAATGTGTTTTGAAATTTCAAAATGATTTGTACAATCAGAAATTTTTAATAAAAACTGATTGTCAATCTGCAAAATTCATGTTTCAAAAGGATTTTAAACATGATGTGTCAAAACAAATGTTTGCTAGGTGGCAAGCGCATTTAGCTCTTTTTGATTTTGAAATACAATACAAAAAGGGAATAGATAATAGTCTTTCTAACTTTCTCACTCGTGAATTTTTACAAGATGGGTGATAAATTTCCAAATAGGCGGGGAGATCAAATCCTCCCCCTTTAAGAGGTCCCCCTTTGATTAGGATTTATAATCCTGTAAATAGACCTGCCAATGCTAATCGTTTTGGTATTCCCAAAGCAATTCATTTATCTAGACGAATTGATAGAGAGATGGAAAGTCTTCAATATATCGTGTCAATAACAGAGAATGAAGAAACTATTGACAGTGTTAATCATATGATTAATTAGTATAAAGACTTGGGCAATTCTACCATCAGTCGGCTTCGTAGGTGACTAAGGTTAGTCATGCCTTCAAATAATACCACGTGTACTAATTTTAATTTTTTAAATAAGTTATCAATTAATTAAATCTCACACTTACCAGCTTCTGCAGGTAAACAAACTATTTTTCTCTCTCTACAAAATCAATTCTAATCAGATTTCCATCTCTAATTCTCATTTAATCTTGAAAAGAATGGTTATTGTTGGATTCTAAAGAGATTGGAGGATCCTTTAATTATTAACCTTACCAAATATAAAAAATCTCCCTTAATTATTAAGAGTTCTTAAGGTAAATAGTTTCTATTGCTATTTAAATGTTATACTTTAATTAAAAGAAATCACATGATATTTTATTTTAGTAACAACAAATATTATTATTATTATCTCTTTTAATTATTCTCGTGAATTAATTTAGCTAATCATTCTATTATTATTATTATTATTATTATTTCGACGTTCAATTAGAGTATATATATCTTCTCCAAGATATGATTACAAACATCGACACACTAGTATAAAAAATTTTTTTATTTGAATTCATAGATGTACGAACAAAATAGAAATTCTAGGACAAAAATTAAAAGCAAACACACTAGTAATATTGACCTATTTTTACATTTATTTTGTTTATTTTCAAATAAGTCAATATAATTATTTTGTTAAAATATTGTATATTTCATCGTCAATTATTATACGAAGAACGTATAATACAATTACTAAATATTTTATGTCAAGAATGTGAGTATTGTTCATCAAATTAAGAATGTGTGACATCTAATCGTTAATATTATTATCACCATATTATTTATTAGAATTCACTTTACATTTGATCACACACATAGTTATAGTCATAATTATTCAAATGAATAAATGGGTGTTATAATTGTTTACCTTCTCTAAGCAGTACATACTTTTCAATATATAATTGTTGTGTTACGTCATTTAGATCTATATTAATTAGACCCATACATAAATACTTGTAAATTATAATTATTTATTCACATATGATTATTAATATTATAATTGTTATTATTTTTACAGTTATCTCACATTAAACTATATATTGCTAGTATATAGTTATTATCACTACTATTATTATTCATTATATATTATTATAATCATAATTAGTAAGACCAATAATTGAATTATATATTTGGTTACACTTGCTATGCATAATATATATTTGAATATATCACACCACATTGACATATATTTGGTTAAACAATATTATTATTATTATTATTATTATTATTATTATTATTATTATTAATATTTGATATGTGTATACCCTCCACTAATAATCAAAACATATTTTTTTAACAACTACTACTTATTGCGCTCTTCTGGATATATTTTATAGATTTGCAGCACTTTTAAAAATATATTGCTCAATCTCAATACAGATCAATCATTATATAATAAATTTATAGATAGTATGAATAATTTACTTAATAATAATATTTAAATTTTAAAATTTTAATTTTTTATTTAAAATACAAATACTAATATTCTAGATATATTTTTAAAATAATTTGTCATCAGTGTTATATATTTTTTAAAATGTGTTGAAAAGTTAAATTAAGCATAAGTTTTTATCAACTATTAATATATTGTTTGAATTTATAAATTACATATATGTTATAAAAACAATTTTATTGGTTTGCATTTAGTGGAACCATATATAGTGTAATAAAATAATTGTAATAAATTAAAACCATAGGATAACCTGTGTAGCAGGTAACCCTTCCACTTTACCTGCACAACAGGCAACAGGTCACATATATATGGACGGCTTAGATTTTATTTACCATATCTAATGGTTAAGATTAGAGGTGACTAATGTTAGTCACCTACGAACCATGACTGATGATAGAATTTCCCTAAAGACTTATCTAAAAGGATTAAACTCTAGATCAATAAGCTTATAACTTAAATCTTTGTCATATAGGAATAATTTCACATGAACGAGGAAATTTTCCTCCAAATAAAGAAGGAAGAGGAAAAATTTTTTTGGCCCAAATGAGACACTAGAGATTGGTGGCTGAGAGTATAGCATCATCCTCAAGTAATATTCTTAAGGATAAAAATGGCCCCATGTACGAGGAATTCATGGAATGTCTTTATTTACATTTTAAATTTAAATATATTTTAATTGTTGAAATATAAACTTTCATAAAGTTTGAACATTTCACTTAATTAATAGCAAGTGATTTAGAATAGTTAAAGTAATATTGCTAATGAGTTTATGATAAACGTACAAAAATTAAATAATATACTTGATACGGGTCAATTTTGGGAGCTAGTCGACCTCAATCGGAAACTCTGGTCGAGTGTGTGAATGAAGGTATTTGATCGGGAAGTTAACTTGCAATAAGGGAAAGGCAATGTGAGCTAGTCGAGATGGATCTCAGCTAAGACCCTCCGATGCTTAAGTCAGTAAATCGATTTTGTCTAAATTTGAGCAGAGTGAGGGCGTTGAGAGTAATTAATGAGTTTTTTCTTACTATAAATGCAAGGGTATTTATAGTATGTCTATGTAGACCACGCGCTGGTGGGCCTGCTAGGCCAAGTAGGTCGTCAAGGGCTAATGTGGACGACCCATCAGCCTAATGGTAGGGTCAATAGGTATTAGCTGGCACTCAATTAATGAGGTATGGCGTTTGGTGGCACCCCCATACCCTGGTCTGACAGAGCATTAGCCAGCAGGGATTCGTTGGATCCAGTATGGCCCTGGTTGATCACAAAATCGATCAGAGGGGCCGAGGAGATGGGTTCGAGGGGTCGAGGACATGGATCTGATCAAGAGAAGATTCTCTAGCCAGGCTCGTCGGGGATGATTGTGAGAGGTTTGCCAAACCAGTCGATATACAACACCGAATCGAAAATGTCTCCAAGGACTTCGAGCGGTGGGAACCGGCGAACACGTCGTGCGAAAGACGGTCGAGAAGTCCGATCGAAAATATGCCACGTCAATACTATTTCCATAATTTAAAATTTTACCAAATGGTTAATTAACTAACTAGTAATATTAGCACACTTGATGTGTGTGTCTAATAAAAAAATAATATCATTTAATGATATATTACAATTTTGGTAGAATCTATACTATAAATATATTTTTTACAGTTTTTAATAGATTTACTGAAAGTAATGATAAGTAAAATAAAATGATTTAAAATAGAAAAACTTAGAAAATAATTACAAAAAAAGTAAAAAATTATATTAAAGAGTTTTGACAGATGAAAGAGAATACAGAGGAAGAGAGAGAGGACGAAAGAGAGATGAGAGAGAAAGTCAAAAGAACCTGGAAAATTAGAGAGGAGAGAAATTAAAAAAGAAAAAAGAGAAAACAATTGACAAAAGAGATTATCAGACTAAAAATAATTATTAAAGGGTGTTCTGCCTTTATATAGTAGTATAGATGATAAGTATGGTTAATTGCTGACATATAGGAAAAATGAACCTCATGTTGACACTTGTCATAAAATTACGTTGAGACTTGTCAATAATTTGAATGGACTATTCTACTTTATATTATAGATAATGAAGATATTTTGTGTAAGGCAAATTACAACCATTAACTCTGAGTTTAGGCAAAATTACACGAAAAACCCCTACAAGTTTTATAATTACCATGATCACTCTAAATTTTTCTCTCCTATTTATAGATTAAATGGCGTGAATAAATTGTTCATAATGCCCTTAGATATTTTTCTTTTTTTAACTAAAGGAATAATATATGAAAAACTTAAAGTATTGAAAATAGCCCTCTTAGGTAATTCAAAACCTCACAATAAACCTTCTATGTAATTTGAAATTCTCACGAAAACCATCACGTAATTCAAAAGCCAACCCCTCCTGTTGTTGTTGTCGTTGCATGGTAACCTTGGTCGGAATTTGACGACCTATACGCTAACCGACTAGTCTCGCCATGGACTTTTGAACCACCTATCAATCAATGTTGTCCGATAATATCTCATCACGGATCAAACCTTTTTCTTAGTGTTGGAATTTATCACACATAAATGAATAAATTACGTAGATCGGGTCAGATACTTGATATGCAGTGGAATTGTCGATCCACGAACCCCGTATATGACTTGTTTACTAGCCGTCCATTGATCAAATCATAAACACGCCTTGCTCGCCTTTGGTGGATTACTACTAGAGTAATCCACATATTTACACACCTTAAACCCCTGGAGAACTAATGTTGATACTCCAATAATGAACGCAGAGAGAAATATTTTCCAGAGAAAAGAGAAAATGGGGAGAGTGTAGGGAGAATGAATTCTATAGAATTGTATTGAATTCAAAATAATAATTCCATGGGAGTGACCCCTATTTATAGGTATCCCGGAGTGGTAGAGTCCTATTCCACTTAGGAATTCTACTCCCACTCAAATTTAGGATTGTAGCAATCCACATTGATTGTGTTGATCACATCAATGGTGCCAATCTATATAACACCAATTCATAACAAATATGGATGTACTCAAATAATTGGGACTTATCCCAACTTGTTTCACTTAGGAAAATTCATTTTCTCCAATCCATCTCTAGTCGTCAAATTTTCAGCCATTGTGGGTAGCACCCAACTTAGCCACCACTAAAGCTTTGTTTCACCTATGTTTTTCTCTTCTTTTTGCCTCCTCCTATTCGTGGTAGCATCCCTTCTTTCTATTTATTTATTTTTTTTTTTGATGTTACACATTACCGGCGACAAACACACTCCTTGCAGTCAAAATTGGCTAGTTTACAAAAAAAAAATAAAAAAAAATAAAAAAGGATTCGAAGCACACTTCTACTAATTTACAACCTTACAATGAACCCCCTACACAAAACATCACCTTACAAATAAACCCAAAGAGTATTTTTGTCCAATCAAAAATTGTAAAAACTGACCGAAGGGCATATTTGAAAATCATTATTTTTTTTATTTTTTTTAACGAAAACCATTTAAAATTTGTTAATTTTACTACAAGGTAATTTTGGACAATGACAAAAAACTTTGTTGGTAATTGCAAAACACATAGGGTTTTTTTTCTCCATAATTTTGCCTAAACTCAAGGATATTAGGTCTAATTCATCCTTTAGGAAATATATTAAAATGTAATGGATTTATAGAAATTAGTCAGGTGGACATATTCGATGCATGTGTAAAATAAAAAAAATTATATATAATTTTTAATTATGTATTTAAATTTAGATAAATTAAATTATAAATATTTATTAATTTTTTACATGGATAAAAACTTTTTAGTATTTATTAAATTTAAGATAAATAAAAACTAAAAAAATTAAACGAAGAAAAAAGTATATGATTGAAAAATAATTGAAAATAATTATATAAGAGAGTTAAAAATTGTTTGATAGTATGCCATGAAATAGAATACGAAGAGGGATTAAGAAAAGTAAAAGAGAAAGATGGTGCGGCAGAGGGAATATGAGAAAGAAGGTAAACAAAAAGAACAAAAGACAAATCAAAAAATTTTAGACTGAAACAATTATTAAAAGATCTTACCATTTATATAATAGTATAGATTACTCACTCAAATATCTTTATCAATCCATTACTACCAAATCACCCCTTCGGATTACATGGAATATCCTTCACTCGAAGAAATGATACCAAACAAACAAAATAGGGTATAGTGGCGGATGAAGGCTTGTCCCAATGGCAAGGTGAAAATTACATAAATTCAAAGTTGTGGGTCTGATTTTTCGTGAATAAGGGTATTATTCCAGTTTGATATTGATTTCTTTTTAGTGTATAGGATTTTGTATTTTTTTTTTGTCATTTTGTGATATGATTGATTGAGCGAAATAGTTTGTTTTTTACTCGAATTACTATATTAGACAATTAATATAATTATTTGACCGTAATATATCACATTCTAAAAATATGTAAAGTAACTTTATTACAAAAGTTGAATGTTAAAAAAAAAGGGGTATATTAATTCACAATTTAACGTAATTAGATTGGTATAACACGCAATTGTTTTAGCCTACTAAACGCAATTGAATTTATTGCGATCAACTATATTGCCCTAGCTCCGCAATTTGCATCCACCTATGTTTCATTAGGTCTATTAAAGTTCTAATTTTTTTTTTGTCTCTCATTTAGTTTTTTACTCAAATTCAAAAACGTATTTTGTATGTGGAAGAATTCAATCAATATCAAATTGAAATTTCTCAACACAATATATAAATTAGGGTTCCCCAAATCGAATTCGATCTGATTTGAACTCATTGAGTCCTTTATTACCCAAAAACAAGGAAAAGATACTGTGCCTCAAAATTCTCTAATATACAACATTTCATCTAGATTTAGGACATTCATAAAATTTATCACAGCCCTTGAGCCTGTTACGCTCTTTTATTACCTCTATAAGCCAATTAGTTTCACACACAACACACACTGGACTCCTTTTCTCCCTCAATTCTCTCTGTGTGACCCCTCTCTGTATTCTCTCTCAATTCTCCTCTGGGGGTCGCCCAATTGCGGATTTCCCCAAAAAAAAAAAAAAAAAAAACCCTTATAAAAGAAACCTTACTTTCAGAAATTCACCGAAAAACCGTCCAATTTTCCCGTATAGAAACCGAATTGCACAGAAACTGCTGCATCAATGGCTGCCCCGGAGCTAGCTCAGACTGACCCGGAGGGAATTGAAGGAGTCCGTATGACGTGGATTAACTGGCCGCGATCGAAGGTTGAGGCGTCGAAGTGCGTGATCCCGATCGCCGCCTCGATTCAGCCGATCCGCCCACATGTGGATCTGCAGATCCTTCCATACGCGCCCCTCCGATGCAAAACGTGCTCTGCAGTGTTAAACCCCTTTTGCCGAGTTGATTTCACCGCCCTCATATGGATCTGCCCCTTTTGCTTTCAGAGAAACCATTTTCCGCAGCACTATTCGTCGATTTCACAGACGAATTTGCCTGCCGAATTGTACCCTAATTTTCCCTCAGTTGAATACTTGATGCCCAATTACCAGAATCCGCAGAGTTACAACCCTGCGTGGCTCCTGTGTCCTCCTTCTCCGATTTACTTGTTTGTTTCTGGATACCTGCATGATCGAGGAGGAGTT
>CM047873.1:17257481-17297481 GCA_026212405.1 Petrea volubilis
TGTTTCGGATAGGGACACCAAGTTCTTGAGTTTACTTTTGGAAGACCTTGTGGTGTAAGTTGGGAACTAAGCTTTATTTTCTACTACTTGTCACCCACAAACCGATGGTCAAACTGAGGTAGTAAATAGGCCTTGTCAACCTTGTTGAGGGCAATCATTAAGAAAAACATCAAAACTTGGGAGGAGTGTTTGCCACATGTTGAGTTTGCATATAATAGAACCATTCATTCTGCCACTAAGTTTTCACCGTTTGAACTTGGTTATGGTTTAATCCTTTAACTCCATTGGATTTAACTCCTTTGCCTTTGTCGAAACTGTTAACATGGATGGAAAGAAAAAGGCTGATTTTGTTAGACAGATTCCTGAAAAGGCAAGGCTCATATGAGCGACGAACGGAGCATATGCGAAGCGAGCCAACAAAGGGCGACACAAGCTGGTTTTTGAACCCGGAGACTGGGTTTGGCTGCATTTGCGCAAGGAGAGGTTTCCTGCTCAACGACGTTCAAAGCTTTTACCACGTGGGGATGGACCGTTCCAAGTCCTTGAGCGCATTAATGACAATGCCTACAAATTAGACCTACCAGGTGAGTATAATGTTAGTGCAACTTTCAATGTTTCTGACTTATCTCCTTTTGATGTAGGCGATGATTTGAGGACAAATCCTTTTCAAGAGGAGGGGAATGATGAGAATCGGAATGCCACATCTAAGGATCTGTTACAAGTACCCGTTGGACCAATTACAAGAGCCCGAGCCAAGAAATTTAAAGAAGCACTCAATGGACTTATTCAAGACTTATGGACTGATCCAAAGTGCAAGATGGACTCAAATGAAAACTTGGGGCTGCTCAACTTAATTCAAGCTAGTGAGGGGCCTTTCTCAAGCATGAATTAAAGGGCAAGATTCGTATCATTAATTTCAGCATGATTTAAAGGGCAAATAGAGAACTTTCCTTGTTTTAATTTTGGCAAATTTACAGCCCTAATTTCCTTTCCTTTATATGTGTGATTGGCTGATTATAAAGCCATTAGAATTGTGGAAGTTTCCTTTTCCATTTAAGGCATGTTATTTAGGGCTTCATTAGGGTTTATTATTTTTGGTAAAAACCAAAAAAAACGTTTTTGTATGTCAGCCTATATTAAGGTTGCGGATGCATTGTAAAATTCAGCATACGTTTTATCAAAATTGAGAGTTTTCTCTTTGGTTCTTTACGAACTGTCGAACTTATCAAGACTTTGTTCTTGTGGCGTTCAAACACCGACTTATCCAACGGATTTCCATCACCGTTGGTGGCGTCTACGACACACCAAGGTTCGTGCTTCCACTAAAACCTTGGGTTGAGGATTCCTTTCCAAGGTTCGTGTTTTATGTGAGTTATTGGGTTGCGGTTTTCCCCCACTCTCGAAACCTGAGCGAAGAGCTGTCCTAGGGTCCAATATTGTTGTTGGGTCTCGTTGCTTTAGCGTGGCTGGCGAGGTTCGCATCATTTGGTATCAGAGCCAAGGTTTTTGTCCAGTTTTGCCTATCTTACTTTCGTGTATTATCCTAGATTCTAGTTTTAAATTTCGATTGTTGTTCGTAGGCTTTGTGTACTGTCCTAAATTTTAAGTTTTGAGTCAGATTCGTGTGGGGTGTTGTTGGAGACAATTTACGTCTTCAATTTTAAATTTCAGTTCAGTCATTCATTGTAATAGGTTCAGTTGTGATTGAATCTTAGTTTGTTATTTCCACAAAAAAAAAAAAAAAACGAGGAAAAAAAAAGAGAAAAAAAAAAAAAGAGGAAAAAAAAAGAGAAAAAAAAAAAACGAGGAAAAAAAAAGAGAAAAAAAAAAACGAAAAAAAAAAAGAGAAAAGAAAAAAAGGATTGTTGGAGGAGGCTTTGATATCTTGTTCATTAGCCTTGATTATACCTGTGCGTGAAAGACAATTTTGGCAGGCACAAAATATTGCCAAATCACCCATTGATATTTCAGCCAATTCTTGTACTAAACTCGTTCACACTTTTGGTGATCCCAACATCACAATCCGGCTGGTAAGAACGTGAGTGGATTGCTACTTGAACATCTTGATCTTGTTTGATTAGTTTTGAAGAGAATCAAAAGAGAATTATTTCGAGTGGAAAAAGGCAGGAGTGATTAGAGCATTAGAGTGTTGAAAAAGCCAAATTTGAGTGACAAACACGAGTGTTGAGTGAGATAAATTTGAGTGAAACACGTGAGGGAGTGAAAAATTGTGAGGTCCTTTTTCTATTTGTAACACTTTTTTGCAGGAAAAACATGTCTCAACAAAGTCGTGACGAAGAACAAAGAGTAGACTGGAGGCTGCGTTTAGAGGCCATGATTGGAGAGTTGACCCGGACGGTGAGGGTGCAATATGAGGAGACGCAAGAACGACTCGACCAATTGGAAAATGTGCGAAATAGGCAGCCACCTCATGGTCCTAATATGCATAGAAGAGAGAGAGTTCAACCTAGGAGGGAAAGGGATGATGAAGACAGGAACTATGGGTTAGGTTCTGATGGGGAGGATGATAGGGATTCGGTGGCGAGTTATAGGAGACATGGAGGTCGGGCTAGGGAAGGTAGGAATCGGGAGGATAACAATTTGGGGAGTATCAAAATGAAGATTCCATCATTCCAGGGTAGATCCGATCCTGAAGCTTATCTTGAATGGGAGAAGAAAGTGGAGTTTGTATTCGACTGCCATAATTACTCCGAAGCTAAGAAGGTGAAGTTGGCAGCCATTGAATTCTTTGATTACGCCATAGTTTGGTGGGACCAACTAATGATTAGTAGGAGGAGAAATGGAGAGAGACCAGTGATTGCTTGGGAGGAAATGAAGACATTGATGAGGAGGAGGTTTGTGCCAAGCCATTACTACTGGGAGTTATACAAACGGTTACAGGGACTTAGGCAAGGAAATCGGAGTGTAGAGGATTATTACAAGGAAATGGAGATTATCATGATCCGGGCTAATATCGAGGAGGATCGAGAGGCTACGATGGCTAGGTTTTTGCATGGGCTGAACCGGGAGATCCATGATAAAGTAGAGATGCAGCACTATGTTCAGTTAGAGGATATGGTGCACATGGCCATCAAGGTGGAGCAACAACTCAAGAGAGGAGGACGAGCGGCTCATACTTTGGGTTCCACCTCTTGGAAGCCAAGTTACACCAAAAGGGAAGACAAGCCGCAAACTTCTTCTGCTCCCAAGCTCAAGATTGAGCATAAGCCCGAGTCCACTAGCAACAACTCACAAGGTAAATCCGACACTTCTACCTCTAGGAATCGTGACATTAAATGTTTCAGATGCCAAGGCAGGGGTCATGTCGCTAGTCAATGCCCGAACAAGCGAGTCATGATAATACGAGACAATGGAGAGATTGTCACTGACAGTGAGGGCTCCGACACCGAGTCTATGCCACCATTGGAGGATACGGATGATGAGGAATATGCGGCCCAAGGCGAGTTGTTGGTAGCAAGACGAGCTTTAAGTGTTCAAGTTAAGGAAGATAAAGAAGAGCAGCGCGAAAACATGTTTCACACTAGATGCCACGTCCAAAACAAGGTATGTAGCATGATCATTGATGGAGGTAGTTGTACTAATGTTGCTAGCACTACTATGGTTGAAAAGCTAGGGCTACCATTGATTACGCATCCCAGACCATACAAGTTACAATGGCTCAATGACAGTGGCGAAGTAAGGGTAAACCGACAGGTGTTAGTGTCTTTTCGCATTGGAAAGTATGAAGATGAGGTTTTGTGTGATGTCGTTCCAATGCAAGCAGGGCATTTGTTGTTAGGACGACCATGGCAGTTCGATCGACGAGTCAAACATGATGGGTTTACCAACAAATACTCATTCGAGTTCAAACAAAGAACAGTCACTTTAGTTCCGATGACACCAAGACAGGTGTATGAAGATCAAGTGAGGTTGCAGCAAGAGGGCGAACAAAAAAAGAGTGTTGTACAAGAGAGCAAACAAAAGAATGAGAGTGAGAAAAATAAGAGTGATGAGAAAGAGAAAAAGAAAATGAGTGAAAATTTGAGAGACGAAAGAGAGAAAAGGGTCGAGAAAAAAGAGGGAGAAAAAAAGAGGGTAGATTCGAACAATGAGAGAAAAATAGAGAGAAAACTCAATTTTTATGCAAAAGCGAGTGAAATCAAAAGAGCAATGTTTCTAAATAAGCCAATGATTATACTTTTGTATAAAGAGGCATTTTTAAACACTAACGAGACTGACTCTGCTTTGCCTAGTTCTGTTGTTTCTCTTTTGCAGGAATATGATGATCTCTTTCCCGTGGAAACACCATCGGGGTTGCCACCTATTAGAGGGATTGAACATCAGATTGACTTCGTACCTGGTGCCGTACTGCCAAATCGACCAGCCTATAGGAGCAATCCTGAGGAAACAAAGGAGCTTCAAAGGCAGGTACAAGAGTTGATGGATAAGGGGTACGTGAGGGAAAGCACGAGCCCGTGTGCCGTTCCAGTCTTACTTGTGCCTAAGAAGGATGGAAGTTGGAGAATGTGCGTTGACTGTCGAGCTATCAACAACATCACGGTAAAGTATCGACATCCCATCCCTCGTTTAGATGAACTACATGGGGGCTTGCGTGTTTTCTAAAATTGATTTGAAGAGTGGGTATCATCAAATTCGCATGAAAGAGGGGGATGAATGGAAAACTGCCTTTAAGACAAAATATGGTTTGTTTGAGTGGTTAGTGATGCCTTTTGGCTTAACTTATGCACCGAGTACATTTATGAGATTAATGAACCATGTTTTACGTGCTTTCATAGGTAGATTTGTGGTTTACTTTGATGACATCCTCATTTATAGCAAAAACTTGGATGACCATGTTGCGCGTGTTAAGTCTGTCTTAGATGTGCTTAGAAAAGAAAAGTTGTTTGCTAACTTGAAAAAGTGCACTTTTTGCACCGATCGACTTGTGTTTTTGGGCTTTGTTATTAGTGCACAGGGAATACAGGTTGATGAAGAAAAGATTCGGGCAATCCAAGAGTGGCCTACTCCTACAAACGTAGGCAATGTACGGAGTTTTCATGGACTTGCTAGTTTCTACCGGCGGTTTGTGAAAGATTTTAGCACCTTGGCCGCACCACTCACCGAAGTAATAAAGAAGAACATTGGTTTTAAGTGGGGTGAAGAGCAAGAGAAGGCGTTTCAGCTTCTCAAGCAAAAGTTGACAAATGCTCCTTTATTTTCTTTGCCTAACTTTAACAAGACGTTCGAAATTGAATGTGATGCTTCAGGGATAGGTATTGGCGCTGTGCTTATGCAAGAAGGGAGGCCAATAGCGTACTTCAGTGAGAAGCTAAGTGGTGCAATGTTGAACTACCCAACTTATGACAAGGAGCTATACGCTTTGGTCCGAGCTTTGGAAACATGGCAACATTACTTATGGCCCAAGGAGTTCGCGGTTCACACTGATCATGAGTCACTGAAGCACTTGAAGGGTCAACAAAAGTTGAACAGGCAACATGCTCGATGGATGGAGTTCATTGAGACATTTCCATATGTCATTCGATACAAACAAGGTAAAGAGAATGTGGTCGCCGATGCACTTTCTCGCAGGTATGCATTGATTTCTACTCTTGAATCTAAATTACTTGGTTTTGAGCATATTAAGGAATTGTATCCTTTAGACCAAGAATTTTGTGAAGAGTATAGAAACTGTGAGGGGAAAGCTTCGGGTAAGTTCTTTAGGCATGAGGACTTTTTGTTTCGGGAGAATAAACTATGTGTGCCTAATTGCTCATTGCGAGACTTGTTAGTAAGGGAATCCCATAGTGGAGGGTTAATGGGGCATTTTGGAGTTGTAAAGACACTGGCCATTTTGCAGGAACACTTCTTTTGGCCACACATGAAAAGGGATGTTGAGAGAATCTGTGGAAGGTGTGTCACTTGTAAACAGGCAAAATCTCGAGTGCAACCAAATGGATTATATACGCCACTGCCTATTCCTAGTGAACCTTGGGTGGATATCTCAATGGACTTTGTGTTAGGATTGCCTAGGACAAAGCGTGGTAGGGATTCAATCTTTGTGGTTGGGGATAGATTCTCTAAGATGGCACATTTTATCCCGTGTCATAAAACAGATGATGCCTCACATACTGCCGACTTGTTCTTTAGGGAAGTGGTAAGGTTATATGGTATGCCTAGAACAATTGTTTCGGATAGGGACACCAAGTTCTTGAGTTACTTTTGGAAGACCTTGAGGTGTAAGTTGGGAACTAAGCTTTTATTTTCTACTACTTGTCACCCACAAACCGATGGTCAAACTGAGGTAGTAAATAGGACTTTGTCAACCTTGTTGAGGGCAATCATTAAGAAAAACATCAAAACTTGGGAGGAGTGTTTGCCACATGTTGAGTTTGCATATAATAGAACCATTCATTCTGCCACTAAGTTTTCACCGTTTGAACTTGTTTATGGTTTTAATCCTTTAACTCCATTGGATTTAACTCCTTTGCCTTTGTCTGAACATGTTAACATGGATGGAAAGAAAAAGGCTGATTTTGTTAGACAGATTCATGAAAAGGCAAGGCTCAATATTGAGCGACGAACGGAGCAATATGCGAAGCGAGCCAACAAAGGGCGACACAAGCTGGTTTTTGAACCCGGAGACTGGGTTTGGCAGCATTTGCGCAAGGAGAGGTTTCTTGCTCAACGACGTTCAAAGCTTTTACCACGTGGGGATGGACCGTTCCAAGTCCTTGAGCGCATTAATGACAATGCCTACAAATTCGACCTACCAGGTGAGTATAATGTTAGTGCAACTTTCAATGTTTCTAACTTATCTCCTTTTGATGTAGGCGATGATTTGAGGACAAATCCTTTTCAAGAGGAGGGGAATGATGAGAATCGGAATGCCACATCTAAGGATCTGTTACAAGTACCCGTTGGACCAATTACAAGAGCTCGAGCCAAGAAATTTAAAGAAGCACTCAATGGACTTATTCAAGACTTATGGACTGATCCAAAGTGCAAGATGGACTCAAATGAAAACTTGGGGCTGCTCAACTTAATTCAAGCTAGTGAGGGGCCTTTCTCAAGCATGAATTAAAGGGGCAAGATTCGTATCATTAATTTCAGCATGATTTAAAGGGCAAATAGAGAACTTTCCTTGTTTTAATTTTGGCAAATGTACAGCGCTAATTTCCTTTCCTTTATATGTGTGATTGGCTGATTATAAAGCCACTAGAACTGTGGAAGTTTCCTTTTCCATTTAAGGCATGTTATGTAGGGCTTCATTAGGGTTTATTATTTTTGGTAAAAACCAAAAAAAACGTTTTTGTATGTCAGCCTATATTATGGCTGCGGCTGCAATGTAAAATTCAGCATACGTTTTATCAAAATTGAGAGTTTTCTCTTTGGTTCTTTACGAACTGTCGAACTTATCAAGACTTTGTTCTTGTGGCGTTCAAACACCGACTTATCCAACGGATTTCCATCACCATTGGTGGTGTCTACGACACACCAAGGTTCTTGCTTCCACTAAAACATTGGGTTGAGGATTCCTTTCCAAGGTTCGTGTTTTGTGTGAGGTATTGGGTTGCGGTTTTCCCCCACTCTCGAAACCTGAGCGAAGAGCTGTCCTAGGGTCCAATATTGTTGTCGGGTCTCGTTGCTTTAGCGTGGCTGGCGAGGTTCGCATCACAAACTCAATAAATGGCAAACAATCTTCCTAAGTTTTTAAATTCTTACCAACAATTGCATGCAATAAGGTTCCCAAAGTCCTATTCACAACCTAAGTTTGTCCATCTGTCTGTGGATGGCAAGTAGTAGAATAAAGCAATTTAGTTTCCAATTTACCCCACAAAACACGCCAAAAATGTGAAAGGAACTCAGTATCCCTATCGGAAACAATGGTGCATGGCACCCCATGCAAACGCACCACCTCTCTAAAGAACGAATCAGCTATGTTAGTTGCATCATCAGTCTTATGGCATGCAATAAAGTGTGCAATCTTGCTAAACCTATCAATAACAACATATATAGAATCTCTCCCATGCCTAGTCCTAGGCAATCCAAGCACAAAATCCATGGAAATATCAGTCCAAGGTGAACTAGGCATAGGTAAAGGCATATAAAGACCATGTGGTATAGACTTAGACTTGGCCTGTTTACATGCAATACATGAAGAGCAAACTTTCTCAACATCTTTTCTCATATGTGGCCAATAAAAATGTTCATTCAACATGTCACAAGTCTTACGCACACCAAAATGCCCCATTAGACCCCCACAATGTGATTCCAACACTAACAAGTTCCGCATAGAACATTTAGGTAGACAAAGTTTATTTCCCTTAAACAGAAAGCCATCATGTCTATAAAACTTGTCAAATGCTCCATGTTCACAAGCGACATAAACATTCCCAAAATCAGAATCATTCACATATAATTCTTTGATATGCTCAAAACCCAACAACTTAGAACTAAGAGTAGAGATCAAGGCATACCTTTAGGATAATGCGTCTGCTACTACGTTCTCTGTCCCATGCTTATATTGAATCACATACGGGAAACTGCTCTATAAACTCAACCCACTTACCATGTCTCTTGTTAAGCTTACCTTGCCCTTTTAAATGCTTCAAGGACTCATGATCCGTATGAATTACAAATTCCTTGGGCATCAAATAGTGCTGTCACACGTCCAAGGCTCTAACAAGGGCATAAAGCCCTGTGTCATATGTAGAGTACCTGAGTTGAGCTCCATTCAACCTTTCACTAAAGTATGCTACTAGTTTCTTCTCTTGCATCAAAACAGCCCCAATACCTACACCAGAAGCATCACATTCAATCTCAAAAGTTTTATCAAAGTTAGGCAAAACAAGAATAGGAGCTGAACATAATTTATTCTTTAAAGTATCAAACGCTTTCTATTGTGCTTCTCCCCACTTGAACCCAACTTCTTTCTTCACTATCTTTGTGAGAGGCGCAGCTATCGTAGAAAAGTCCTTCACAAACCGCCTGTAGAACCCAGCTAAACCATGAAAGCTTCCTACCTCACATATAGTTTTAGGCATGGGCCATTCCTTTATGGCCTTGACCTTTTCGTCATCCACTTCAATACCCTGTGAACTCACAATAAAACCAAGAAATACAAGTCTATCTATGCAAAAGGTGCACTTTTTAAGCTTAGCATACAATTGTTCTTGTCTCAAAACTTGTAAAACTAGCCTAACATGCTCAATGTGGTCATCAATAGACTTTTTGTAAATAAGGATATCATCAAAATACACAACTACAAATTTCCCTAAGCAGGCGTGCAAAACATGGTTCATTAACCTCATAAATGTGCTAGGTGCATTAGTTAGCCCAAAAGGCATAACCATCCATTCATACAAGCCATACTTAGTTTTAAATGCAGTTTTCCATTCATCTCCAGGTTTCATTCTAATTTGATGATACCCACTCATTAGATCAATTTTAGAGAAATATTTAGCACCATGTAGTTCATCTAACATGTCATCTAACCTAGGAATGGGATGTTGATACTTTACAGTGATTTTGTTGACTGCTCTGCAATCAACACACATCCTCCATGTCCCATCCTTCTTAGGTACCAAAAGAACTGGAACTGCACATGGGCTCATACTCTCCTTCACAAATCCCTTCATCATCAGCTCATCAACTTGTCTTTGCAACTCGTTAGTCTCCATGGGGTTGCTCTTATATGCTGGATGGTTTGGAATTGTGGCTCCAGGAAGGAAGTCTATCTGATGCTCTATTCCCCTCAATGGTGGTAGACCACACTCGGCATCTCTTCTGGAAAAACATCAGAAAACTCTTGCAATAAAGAAACAAAACTAGAAGGGAGAATAGAAGTGTCAAAGTCAGTTAAAGAAAAATAAGCCTCTTTAAACCGAATCATCAAGATCGGTTTACCCTCACTAATTGCGCTCCTGATCTCTTTTTCTCTCACAAAAAGTCTTTGTTTATTTCTTCCCTCACTGTTCTTCTTTTCTCTCTCCACTGGGACATTTACTTGTTTACTTTTTTGTTTGGCCTCTTTTCCCTCTTTCTTTTCACTTTCTTTCTCTTTCTCCTCATTTCCCAAATTTTGCCCCTCTCTCTCTCCATCAGCTTCTTTGGTCTAAATAGACCTCACTTGGTGTCACTGGAGTAAGAGTTACACGCCTTCCTTCATAGGAGAATGAGAATCGGTTGAAGTAACCATCATGGTGCACTTTCCTATCAAACTGCCATGGCCTCCCAAGCAAAATATGGCCAGCTTGCATTGGAACCACATCACAAGTCACCTCATCCTAATATGGTCCAATTGAGAAAGAAACTACAACTTGCTTGTTCACCCTAACACTACCCATGTCATTAAACCATTGAAGCTTGTATGGTCTAGGGTGTTTCTCACACTTTAACCCCAATTTAGTCACCATACTAAGGCTTGCCACATTTGTACAATTTCCACTGTCAATTATAAGTGTGCAAACCTTGCCTCCGATCAAGCACCTCGTGTGAAAAATGTTTTCCCTTTGTTCTAAGCTCTCCTCTTGCAACTGCATACTCAACACATGCCTGGCAACCAAAGAAGATCCAACCTCAGGTGATACCACAACTTCTTGCTCCTCTCCTTCACCCTCACTGTCACCACAATATTCTAAGTAGGGCATCTCTTCCTCACCTTCAGATTCTGAATATACATAACCATTCCGAACCACTATGACTCTCTTATTTGGACATTGAGAGGCGATATGACGCTTGCCCAAGCACTTGAAGCACTTGATGTCCCTACTAGGAGTAGTTGAGCTAGAACCCCTTGAATTGGAGTCTTTAGCCTTGAGGCCCGAATCTGCCCCTTTGGTTTAGGGTTTTGAAACTCCTTTTTCTCCTCCTTTGTAGGCCATTTAGAACCCCAAGAGTTGTTGGTGTTGCTTGCAAACTTGTTGGAGCTCTTGGTCTTCTACTTCTCTATCTTCATGGCCATGTTAAGCGTGTCTTCCATAGAATCATACCTATAGAGCTCAATCACATCAGCTATTTCCTTGTTCAAACCACCCAAAAATCGAGCCAGGGTTACCTCCTCATCTTCTGCAATGTTAGGTCTAACCATGCACATCCACATGTCTTTGTGTAGTCTTCAACTGACTTAGCCCCTTGCACAAGCCTGTGCAATTTCTAATGTAGCTCTCTAAAATAGTGGGAATGGTCTTCGAACATTTAAGGAGGTATCAACTTAGAATGAATCCATTAAAGTGCGCATTTGGAGTTTCATCGGGTAAGTTCCTTGGATTCATATCCGCCATCGAGGCATAGAGATTGAGCAGGCGAAAGTCGATGCGATCTTGAAAATACCTGAACCTTGGGATATTCATGAGCTAAAAAGTCTGCAAGGGAAACTGGCTTATCTCCGACGATTTATCTTGAACTTAGCTGGTTGACGTCAACCATTCAGCTGCTTGATGAAGAAAGGTACTCCCTTTGAGTGGGACAATACATGCCGCAATGCCTTTGACAGCATAAAGTCATATCTAATGAAACCTCCTGTGTTGGTTGCACCAGTGCTGGGATGACCTTTAATTCTCTACATTGCTGCTCAAGAACGTTTTGTTGGAGCCCTTCTTACTTAAGAAAATGACAGTCGAAAAGAAAATGCCTTATATTACCTGAGCAGAATGATGACGCCAAATGAGTTGAAATATTCGCCAATCGAAAAGATCTGCTTAGCCCTTATCTTTGCTATCCAAAAACTGAAGCATTACTTCCAAGCTCATACTGTTCGGCTTGTCTCAAGAGCAAATCCACTAAAGTATGTCATGTCAAGACCGGTCCTTTCTGATAGGCTTGCCAGGTCGTACCTTCAGCTGCAACAGTTTGAGATTGTGTATGTGCCTCAAAAGGCGGTGAAAGGTCAAGTTCTAGCTGATTTTCTGGCCGTCCATCCTATCCCTGCTGAATGGGAATTGTCAGATGATCTCTCTGATGAAGACACCCTTATGATTGAAGTCACTCCTCCATGGAAAATGTACTTTGACGGAGCTTCTCATAGAGAGGGGGCAAACGCTGGAGTCATATTCATTACTTCCAATGGTGAGGTACTCCCGTATTCTTTTACTCTAACCCAAAATTGCTCTAACAATGTCACCGAATATCAAGCTCTTATCCTTGGTTTGGTGATGCAAATCCAGGGAGCTCCAATGGTGTCAAGGTCGAAGCAAGAGGCAACAAGAAGGATCCATTGGCTCTTCCAAGTGGGCCAATCACAAGGGCACGGGCTAAGGCCTTTGGGACAGCCATGAACTCATATGTGCAAGAGCAAGTCACACACTTGAGTTGCAAGAGCATGAATTCACTAAGTGCACAATTGGGCTTGAAGGCACACCTAAGCTACTCCATATGCTTGAGGCGTGTTCTATTGATGAAGGGGCTGCCTAGCCTTGTTTAATTGAGCTTAAACTTATTTGGGCTTTAATTGTTTGTAATAGCATGTGTTTGGGTTTTAAACACATGACTTGATAGACTTTAAGACTTGATAGACTTTAATAAGTCCTTGTAAGGATGGCACATTGGGCTTCACTTAAAGCCCATTCCTTATGGGATTCGACCTAATGGGCTTAGTTTAGGGTTTGGCTTTGTCTAAGGTATAAATACCTTCTTTAAACCTTTGGAAATCAGATTTCTTTCATTTGAAGAGGCTAAAAAAACGTGAATTCTCTTGTTCTTCATGAACACATGTGTATGAACCCTAGCATAGGAATTGTGAGCTCTACAATCTCCATTCCAACAAGAGTCTAATTTATGCTTTAAGAGTACTTGTAAGTGTTGGTCTTTTCTTGATTAAATCCTTTTAAATCTTCTTCTTGAGTATAAGGGGGTTGTGGGTTTAAAGGGTAGAATCTATCTTGTTCTTTGCTTTATGCCGAATTGCCATAATCTTCTCATGAGTACATGTTTTTGATTAGGGTTGTCATATTATTTGTGAAAAGAAAGAGGGAAAAGAGGCCAAACAAAAGAGTAAACAAGTAAATGGCCCAGTGGTGAGAGAAAAGAAGAGTGAGGGAAGAAATAAACAAACACTTTTTGTGAGAGAAAGAGAGATCAGGAGTGCAATTAGTGAGGGTAAACCAATCTTGATGATTCGGTTTAGAGAGTCATATTTTTCTTTGACTGACCTTGACACTTCTATTCTTCTTTCTAGTTTTGTTTCTTTACTGCGGGAGTTTTTCTGATGTTTTCCAGAAGAGATGCGGAGTGGTCTACCACCATTGAGGGGAATAGAGCATCAGATAGACTTCCTTCCTGGAGCCGCAATCCCAAACCGACCAGCATATAGGAGCAACCCCATGGAGACTAAGGAGTTGCAAAGACAAGTTCATGAGCTGTTGGAGAAGGGATTTGTGAAGGAGAGTATGAGCCCATGTGCAGTTCCAGTCCTTTTCGTACCTAAGAAGGATGGGACATGAAGGATGTGTGCTGATTGCAGAGCAGTCAACAAAATCACTGTAAAGTATCGACATCCCATTCCTAGGTTAGATGACATGTTAGATGAACTACATGGTGCTAAATATTTCTCTAAAATTGATCTAATGAGTGGGTATCATCAAATTAGAATGAAACCTGGGGATGAATGGAAAACTGCATTTAAAACTAAGTATGGCTTGTATGAATGGATGGTTATGCCTTTTGGGCTAACTAATGCACCTAGCACATTTATGAGGTTAATGAACCATGTTTTGCGTGCCTACTTAGGGAAATTTGTAGTTGTGTATTTTGATGATATCCTTATTTACAGCAAGTCTATTGATGACCACATTGAGCAAGTTAGGCTAGTTTTACAAGTTTTGAGACAAGAACAAAATTGTATGCTAAGCTTAAAAAGTGCACCTTTTGCATAGATAGACTTGTATTTCTTGGTTTTATTGTGAGTTCGTAGGGTATTGAAGTGAATGACGAAAAGGTCAAGGCCATAAAGGAATGGCCCACGCCTAAAACTATATCTGAGGTAAGAAGCTTTCATGGTTTAGCTAGGTTCTACAGGCGGTTTGTGAAGGACTTTTCTACCATAGCTGCGCCTCTCACAGAGATAGTGAAGAAAGAAGTTGGGTTCAAGTGGGGAGAAGCACAACAGAAAGCGTTCGATACTTTAAAGAATAAATTGTGTTCAGCTCCTATTCTTGTTTTGCCTAACTTTGATAAAACTTTTGTCCAGGTGAGTATGGCATTTCTGCAACATTTAATGTTTCTGATCTTTCTCCTTTTGATTTGGATTTAGATTTGAGGACAAATCTTTTTGAGGAAGGAGGGAATGATGCGGATCAAGGGAGCTCCAATGGTGTCAAGGTCGAAGCAAGAGGCAACAAGAAGGATCCATTGGCTCTTCCAAGTGGGCCAATCACAAGGGCACGGGCTAAGGCCTTTGGGACAGCCATGAACTCATATGTGCAAGAGCAAGTCACACTTGAGTTGCAAGAGCATGAATTCACTAAGTGCACAATTGGGCTTGAAGGCACACCTAAGCTACTCCATATGCTTGAGGCGTGTTCTATTGATGAAGGAGCTGCCTAGCCTTATTTAATTGAGCTTAAACTTATTTGGGCTTTAATTATTTGTAATAGCTTGTGTTTGGGTTTTAAACGCTTGACTTGATAGACTTTAATAAGTCCTCATAAGGATGGCACATTGGGCTTCACTTAAGCCCATTCCTTATGGGATTCGGCCTAATGGGCCTAGGGTTTGGCTTTGTCTAAGGTATAAATACCTTCTTTAAACCTTTGGAAATCAGATTTCTTTCATTTGAAGAGGCTAAAAAAACGTGAATTCTCTTGTTCTTCATGAACACATTTGTATGAACCCTAGCATAGGAATTGTGAACTCTACAATCTCCATTGCAACAAGAATCTAATTTATGCTTCAAGAGTACTTGTAAGTGTTGATCTTTTCTTGATTAAATTCTTTTAAATCTTCTTCTTGAGTACAAGGGGGTTGTGGGTTTAAAGGGTAGAATCTATCTTGTTCTTTGCTTTATGCCGAATTGCCATAATCTTCTCATGAGTACATGTTTTTGATTAGGGTTGTCGTATTATTTGGAGATAGTAGTAGACCTAAAGCAACTTCACCTCAAAGTATATGGAGATTCTAAGTTGGTAGTCAACCAGCTGAATGGTTCCTATGAAGTGAAAATGTAACGACCCCGAAAAAATACCCCTCATATTTTCTTAAAAATAAATAAAAGTATGTTGGACTGAAACGCGCAACGGTAATATTTTCATAGTTGTATAAATAATTATTTTCACATAAAATTTGTACAAAATAAAAAAGTTACAATTTTCAAAAGAAATACAAAAGTAACTTTATTGCGTAAAAGGCCTCCAAACGCTTCTGCTGCGCCACTCTGATATGCTATCTCATTTTTGTCTTTCAAAGGGGGAACTTTTTCTATATAAGTATAAAGTGTAGAATGTATATAGATATATAGAAAGGTTAATATGTATATATATATATGTTTAGAAGAGGGGTAATCATATATATATATATATATATATATGTATATAGGAAGGTATATTAATGATATTGTGTGATATATATATTGAAAGTGCAAGATTTTGTGGGTGTGGGTCTTATAGGCGGGATTTTGTGTTGTGTGTGTGTTGTGTGATGGAAATTAAGATCGCCTCCCTCCTATTTATAGCTGTTGGCCAAGAAACAAGATTATTTTATTAGGTTTTATCTTATTAATTAATGTGATCTTCCAACTGGGCTTATCATTAATTATATTCACACTTAATTGTGGTTGTGAGTTACACAAGTGTTACCCTAAATAATATGAGTTGTACCCTAAATTATATTATGTGTTGGCCTAATATAATGATTCAAGCCTTAAACTCATTAGAATGCTCCAAGTATAAGATTTGCTAGATTCACCAAATAAATGTAGGAAGATATTTTAATAAAATATTAACACAAAATCAAATAAAATCTGACTTTTATTGTCCTAATCTTATAAAATCTGAAATCATATCTTTATTTCATTAAAACTTCGAATTTTTATTTATTTATTTTTGTAAAAATCGAAAATTAGGGTTTTAGGGCATAAAATTACGGTTTTTGGGCATAAAATCCGAAAATTCATAATTAATTTAGAAAAAATCCAAAATTATGAAATTTAATCTTTATAAATATAAAATTATATGTATATTTCTCAGAAATTAGAAATGTTTTAATTATACATTTGAAAATTGCGATTTAGGACTTAGAATTTTGAAAATTGTGTTAGAATTCTAATTCCTCTAAAATTTGGAAAATCATGTAATTTATTCAAAATTGCATCTTCTCCATGCATAAAAGTCTAGAATACGTATTTATATTAGTTTTGAAAACTCATAAGTATTTAATAGATGAATTTTCCAAGAGCGGTAATCGAAATTCGAAAATTAACACTTTACTGTTCAAATTGTAAGTTAATCTCAAAAGCAGACTAAAATTTGAAAACAACAAGTAATAATAACATTTCCAAGAAGCAAAAAATTTTAAATCAATTATTTAAATATTAAAGATTACTGGGTCGTCATAGAAAAAGTTAGAGCTAGTCCCATACTTTGGTTGCGACGACCCGATAACTCCTATTGTTATTATTAATATTTTACTTAGGATTTATTTCCATTATGTGATAATTATTGTGTGAATATATGTGATTTGTGAATAAACGTGCGTTATACTACATGCATTTTTTAAAATGTGATTATTCCATCATTTGTTTTCTTAGCACTTGAAAAATGCAAAATATTAATTCCTGAAAATTTTATTATGATTTCCGAATTTTATTATGAGTAAAATTATTATTTTAATATTACTTTCTAACTTAGACCTTAGACCTTATAGTTTTAATTTTGAATGGTGATTATTATTTTTTGGAAAATTTATTTAAATACATATTTTAGGCTTGCATTTATTTTATTTTGGAATTTTATAAATAAATTATACAATTTTCGAATCTTATAATTACAACAATATATTTTATGATTTTAAATGTATAATTTTCGAATTTTAATTATTTATAAACCTAATTTTCGGATTTTAATTAAATGAAAAATATAAAGTCTAGATTTTTAGTATAGTTTATAATTGTTTTGCAAAAATATCTCCTCTAATACATATATTAGTGGTAAATTCTATATCTACATATACACACACACATCCATACATTTATTAGTGGTGATTTATATATTTACATGTACACACACATATTCATATACAAAATACAAGAGTTACAATTTTCACAAAATACAAAAGTAACTTTATTAAGTAAAATGCTTCAAAACACCCATGGTTTCCATTGCGTTCCTCAAATGCCTCCGCTCATTTCTGTCTAAAAAGTATTGGAAAAGAGGAGTCAACGCGACGGTTGAGTAGAAATTTCACTTAATCACATAAGGTGAGTGTGTGTGTTATGTGCACATAGTCACATAATATTTAGCATAATAACATGATAGCAAAAATGTAAAACTAGAACTAGAACTAACTTATGCAATTAAGGAAACTCCTACCTTTCCCAAAAGTGATGTATGAAAGTAGGGAGAATATATAAAAGGCTACTAATGTGTGTATATATATTTATAAGTGGAGGGATAAGTATATATAAATATATATGTAGAAAGGATATATGTATATATGTAGGTGTTCAAAGATGTAAGAAGAAAGTGGGGTTTTGAAAGGAGTTTGTAGATGTAAGAGTGTGTATATATATGTAGAGAGGTTAATATGTCTATATATATGTTTAGAAAGAGGGGTAATTATATATATAGGTATATGGGAAGGTTTAACAATGATAAAGTGTGATACATATTTGGGAAATGCAAGATTTTGTGGGTGTGGAGGTTGTTGGCGGGATTTAGTGTGTGTTTTTGTGATGAAAACTACCTAGTATATATATATATATGTGCATGTGGACATATGTGTGTATATGTAGATATATATATCACCAAGTGTATATATGTGGACATGTGTGTGTATAGGTAGATATACATATCACCAAGTATATATATGTGGACATGTGTGTGTATAGGTAGATATAGATATTACCAAGTATATATATGTGGACATGTGTGTGTATAGGTAGATATACATATCACCAAGTATATATATGTGGACATGTGTGTGTATAGGTAGATATAGATATTACCAAGTATATATATGTGGACATGTGTGTGTAAAGGTAGAAGTAGAAATCACCACTAGTCTATATATGTGGATGTGTGTGTGGAGAGGTAGATATAGAAATCACCACTAGGTGATATATGGATGTGTGTGTGTATAAGTAGATATATAATTCACCACTAGTGGTATCAGAGCAGGTTGCCAGCCGAAAAATCGGGAGCTAAGTGCTCTGTGGGGCAAAGTGCTCTGCACACGGGAGCCACCTCTTGAGCCTGTAGAGCAAATGTTACGTCTTGAGCCCACGAGGCCAAGTGCGATGTATTGAAAGTCTTGAGCCCACGAGGCCAAGTACTCTATGTGTTGAAAGTCTTGAGCCCATGAGGCCAAGTACTATGTCTTGAATGTTTTGAGCCTGCGGGGCAAAGAGCTACGTGTGCGGAAGACGCCTCTTAAACCCACAGGAGCCACCTCTAGAATCCGAATGCCTGGCAGTCGATACTGGTATGTGCAATCTTCGTTAAACTTTGAAGTGTATTTTTGAAAATTTTTGAAAATCAATTTTCGAAAAAAAAAAAATGGTCTTTGGTACATGGAAATTTTGTTTTGAAAAAAAAAAAGTCCCCTCAATTGTGTTTAAAAAAAAAAAAAATAGAGGTGAATTTCGAGGACGAAATTTTTCTAAGGGGAGGAGGATGCGACGACCCGGTAACTCCTATTATTATTATTAATATTTTACTTAGGATTTATTTCCATTATGTGATAATTATTGTGTGAATATATGTGATTTGTGAATAAACGTGCGTTATACTACATGCATTTTTTAAAATGTGATTATTCCATCATTTGTTTTCTTAGCACTTGCAAAATACAAAATATTAATTCCTGAAAATTTTATTATGATTTTCGAATTTTATTATGAGTAAAATTATTATTTTAATATTACTTTCTAACTTAGACCTTAGACCTTATAGTTTTAATTTTGAATGGTGATTATTATTTTTTGGAAAATTTATTTAAATACATATTTTAGGCTTGCATTTATTTTATTTTGGAATTTTATAAATAAATTATACAATTTTCGAATCTTATAATTACAACAATATATTTTATGATTTTAAATGTATAATTTTCGAATTTTAATTATTTATAAACCTAATTTTCGGATTTTAATTAAATGAAAAATATAAAGTCTAGACTTTTAGTATATTTTATAATTGTTTTGCAAAAATATCTCCTCTAATACATATATTAGTGGTAAATTCTATATCTACATATACACACACACATCCATACATTTATTAGTGGTGATTTATATATTTATATGTACACACACATATTCATATACAAACTAGTGGTGAATTATATATCTACTTATACACACACACATCCATATATCAACTAGTGGTGATTTCTATATCTACCTCTCCACACACACATCCACATATATAGACTAGTGGTGATTTCTACTTCTACCTTTACACACACATGTCCACATATATATACTTGGTAATATCACCTATACACACACATGTCCACATATATATACTTGGTGATATGTATATCTACCTATACACACACATGTCCACATATATATACTTGGTAATATCTATATCTACCTATACACACACATGTCCACATATATATACTTGGTGATATGTATATCTACCTATACACACACATGTCCACATATATACACTTGGTGATATATATATCTACATATACACACATATGTCCACATGCACATATATATATATATATACTAGGTAGTTTTCATCACAAAAACACACACTAAATCCCGCCAACAACCTCCACACCCACAAAATCTTGCATTTCCCAAATATGTATCACACTTTATCATTGTTAAACCTTCCCATATACCTATATATATAATTACCCCTCTTTCTAAACATATATATAGACATATTAACCTCTCTACATATATATACACACTCTTACATCTACAAACTCCTTTCAAAACCCCACTTTCTTCTTACATCTTTGAACACCTACATATATACATATATCCTTTCTACATATATATTTATATATACTTATCCCTCCACTTATAAATATATATACACACATTAGTAGCCTTTTATATATTCTCCCTACTTTCATACATCACTTTTGGGAAAGGTAGGAGTTTCCTTAATTGCATAAGTTAGTTCTAGTTCTAGTTTTACATTTTTGCTATCATGTTATTATGATAAATATTATGTGACTATGTGCACATAACACACACACTCACCTTATGTGATTAAGTGAAATTTCTACTCAACCGTCGCGTTGACTCCTCTTTTCCAATACTTTTTAGACAGAAATGAGCGGAGGCATTTGAGGAACGCAATGGAAACCATGGGTGTTTTGAAGCATTTTACTTAATAAAGTTACTTTTGTATTTTGTGAAAATTGTAACTCTTGTATTTTGTATATGTTTTATGTAAAAAAATTACTATTTATGTTTAATAAAATATAAAGGAATATCGGGGTCGTTACATTGGTTATACCAAAAGACTTGTTGGTTGGCTTGGTGATGTGACAATCGAACATGTACTGAGAAAAGAGAATAAACAGGCTGATGCTCTGGCAAACCTCGCTTCCACCCTCGCGATGAATGAAGAGGAAGCTCGTGTGCCGCTATGCAGGAATTGGGTGATGCCGCCGATATTTGATGATGAAGACAGTGAAGAAGTAGAGAATCACGTCATGGAAGTATTTGAGGTCGAAAAGGAAGATTGATGCTAACCATTCGTAGATTACTTTAAGTACGAAAGGTTGCCAGATGATCCGTGCAGAAAGGTTGACATTAGACGGCGTGCGGCTCGCTTCATTTATTACAGAGATACACTGTATTGGCACTCATTCGATGGAGTCTTCCTGAGATGTTTGAGTGAAGAAGAATCCATTCATGCTATGGAAGAAGCTCATTCCGGAGTCTATGGTGCTCATCAGTCAGGCCCTAAATTGCATTTTTGAATCAAAAGGGTAGGCTACTATTGGCCGTCAATGGTAAAAGACTGCATGGACTACGTGCAAAAATGTCAAGCTTGCCAGTTCCATGCGAACTTTGTCTGTGATGACCCGAAAATCCTTATTATTTAAATAATTGATATAAAACCTTGTGTTTCTTGAAAATGTCCATATTACTTGTTGTTTTCAAATCTTAGTTTGATTTTGAGAGTAATTTACAATTTGAACAGTAAAGTACTAATTTTCGAATTTGATTACCATTCTTGGAAAATTCGTCTATTAAATATTTATGAGTTTTCAAAAACAATATAAATAAGTATTCTAGACTTTTATGCATGGAGAAGATGCAATTTTGAATAAATTACATCATTTTCCAAATTTTAGAGGAATTAGACATTCTAACACAATTTTTGAAATTTTAAGTCCTAAATCGCAATTTTCAAATGTATAACTAAAACATTTTTAATTTCTGGGAAATATAGATATAATTTCAGATTTATAAAGATTAAATTTCATAATTTTAGAATTTTTCTAAATTAATTATGAATTTTCGGACTTTATGCCCTAAAACCCTAATTTTCGATATTTACAAAAATGAATAAATATAAATTCCAATTTTTAATTAAATAAAGATATCATTTCAGATTTTATAAGATTAGATAAGATTATGATAAGATTTGGATAGGGTTAGATAAGATTATGATAAGATTAGGATAAGATATGATAAGATAATAATAATTAGAAAATGGCTTAAAGTATATAATAATTGTATTTCTTGCCCTAAACTCTATAAAAGGGGGCATGATCTTCATTTCCATCACACACACAACAGAAATCCCGCCTATAGACACACCCCCTTACTCACTCTACTCTCAACACCCAAAACACTCCATATTTATAAAATATCTTCCACCCACATATGTATATATATATAAACACTTGTTTTTACATACAAATATACCTATTAACCTTCCATATAGCCCTTTATATACCCACTTTTTCCTAAAAACATTTGAAGGTAGGAATTTTGCTTAATTACATAAGCTTAGTTGTTCAATGCTTTTACATACTTAAGTGCTATAAGCCTAGGAATCATATTTTACTACAAGTTAGATGCCACCATGTTTATAGTACTCCTTAAGTGTAATTATATGCTCTAGTTTATGCTCATGGCTTATTATGTCCAATATATACTCTCCAAAAGCATGGAATCATGATCTTTATGTGAAATTATGTGAGAATATGTTTATGTGACAATCTTTATTTGTGCATGCCGGGCCCAAATGTGTTTTTGGTGTGGATGGGGCTAGAGTTTGGCCGGGAGGCAATGGGCTTGCCGGTCTTAAAACAGTTCTCGCCATCCATGTCCTAATCCCATCTTGCATGGACGCAGTGCTCCATGTATTGGTTGTGGGTCGTAGGAAATTGGCATAGTCTCAAGATATGACCACCGGTGTGATTGGTTGGAATTGGTGTAATTATGAATATTGTGTGGGAGTTATAAGGAAATTATGATCACGATCGTGTGATCGAAAAGTAAAGTATTATGTGAAATATTACATGGCTATGTGCACATATTACACACACCCACCTTATGTGGTTAAGTGAAATTTCTACTCAATCGTCGTGTTGATTATTCTTTATATGACTATTTCTAGACAAAAATAAGATAGCGCATCAGAGTGGCGCAACGGAAGCTTTTAGAAGCCATTTATGCAATAAAGTTACTTTTGTATTTCTTTTGAAAATTGTAACTTTTGTATTTTGTACAAATTTTATGTGAAAATAATTATTTATGCAACTATGAAAATATTATCGTTGCGCGTTTCAGTCCAATATAGTTTAATAAAATAAATGGGTACTTTTTTCGGGTCGTGACATTGTCCACCAACTGCCTGAGCCGTTGTACCCTACAGTGGCTTCATGGCTTTTTGATGCTTGGGGATTGGACGTTGTAGGTCCCATGACCAAGTCTTCGGTAGGATACTTGTATATCTTGGCAGCAACGGATTACTTTTCCAAGTGGGCTGAAGTAGTGCCTCTTAAAGAAGTAAAGAAAGAAAATGTTGCTGACTTCATCCGCATCAACATCATATACCGTTATGGGGTTCCACGATACATAATCACTGACAATGGGAAACCTTTCAGCAACAATCTGATAGACAAGCTTTGGGAGAAGTTCAACTTTAAGCAAAGGAAGTCTTCCATGTACAATGCTGCCGCCAATGGTCTCGCCAAAGCATTCAACAAGACTTTGTGCAATCTATTGAAAAAAGTGGTAGCAAAGGCAAAGCGAGATTGGCATGAAAGGGTTGGAGAAGCTTTATGGGTGTATCGAACAACTTACAGAATTCCGACACAAGCAACTCCTTATTCCTTAGTGTATGGCACTGAAGCAGTTGTCCCCCTCGAGCAGCAGATTCCATCACTGAGAATAGCTGTGCAGGAAGGGCTAACTGAGGAAGATAATGCACGCCTACGACTTGAAGAGTTGGAAGCCCTTGATGAGAAGAGGCTGGAAGCACAATAGAGACTTGAGTGTTATCAAGATCATATTTCCAAAGCATTTAATAAGAAAGTGAAGCTACGCTCTTTTCAAGTGGGTGATTTAGTGCTTGCTGTGAGAAGGCCCATCATCACAACTCACTGGACCGGAAACAAGTTCACCTCCAAGTGGGATGGCCCTTATGTTGTCAAGGAAGCCTACACAAATGGCGCATACAAGTTGGTCACCGAAGATGGCTTGAGGATTGGCCCCATAAATGGGAAATTCTTGAAGCGCTACTATGCGTAAATGATGTAAATTGCTCCTGAGGCACGAGTCTAAACTGCATCAAACTCTTGATCCGCATGAATTTAAGCTGTGTACGGTACCCACCAATGGTAATGCATGTGATTAAACTGCTAACATACTCCACTAAAGGTATTTCATGTGGTTATATTTAGAAATACTCCACCTTGTCTTGGGTGGTTAAGCTATGGATACTCCTGGCCCGCATGAGTATAAACTGTGTACGCCCCCCCTCCCCACAAAACAGTTGTTGTCTTTGAACTACGTTATGACTTGATCCCTTTGTTGGGTACGTAGGCAGCTTAGATAAATTCTAAGTTCAGTCAAGATTCTTTGAAGATATACTTTTCCAAAGGAGTTGTTAACTCAAAGTCAGAGTGTTTGAAGGATTGTGTTTGCAGTTGATTTTATTTTCATGGAAGTTAGCACTTTATTACATAAAGTTTGAAATTCGTAGTGAATTGTATTTTCATGTTAGTATTGATTTATTGTGAGAGACATGATAAGTTTCAAGATTCATTGTATTGAAAGATAACAAAAGTTGCATTCACAACCAAGAGATTGCAAAATAGAAAGTACATGAAAAGATTTCTATTGCGTAATCAAAAACAAAGAAAAAAAAGAGGAAACATTGTTTATAGCAAAAGAAAAACATAAGAATGCAAAATCCCAAGCTAATCTCAAGTGAAAGGACTCAAATTCTTCAACTCTTCCCTAGTAGCCTCAAGTCGTGCCGTCAAAAGCTTCATTTCTTCAATTTCTTCGTCACTCAGTGAAGAAGAACTCTGGAGGGCGGTGATTTCTTTTTCAACCTCACAAACTTCAGCTTGAGCACTTTGTAGGAGTTGTTGTTGTCGCTTCAATGATTTAAACAAACTCTTTTTCCGCGCACTCAAGTTATTGATCTCTTGCTGAATTTGCTCCAAATCCTCTTTGGTAGACTAAATTAGATTAGCCTCCTTGCTTTCTTTGGTCTTAGCATTTGAAAGACGTTCTTTGGCTTCTTCTAGATGGGCAGTAAATTCCTTAAATGCTTTCTTAGAGGATGCAGACCTCGCCTTATCAAAAGCAGCTGCCTTGGCAAATAAAAGCTTGAGTGATCCTTCTACATAGGAAATGTCCAAGTTGCTGAAGCTTTTCATCGAGCTGAGCACTATATTGACCTCGTCTTCGATAGAGGAAAGTGAGTTGAGATAAGTGCGTGATATCTTTTCTATGAGATCTTTCCACAATTTCTGAAGAAACTCTTTCTGATGATTATGGATGAACTTCTCGCCTTGAAAAACTGAAGCTTTGGGGCATGGAAGTGTTGGTTTTTCTTCATTCAATTTGGGTGCTTCTTTGCGCCCCCTCTTAGCAAGTGGAGGTTCTGCAGTTGATGAGTTAGATCCCATAGTCGACTCTTGGCTATCTTCAGATCCATCGTCGTCATCAAGGTTGAGCATCTCTTTCTCCCCCTGAAACATGACATATTTTAAAGATTAGAGAATTCAAAAAGATGAAATAAAAGAAAGCTGAAGGGGAAAAGAGTTAAGAGACAACCTTGCTAACAAATTCATCAATAGAGGGCTTAGGATCTCTCTTTGGCCTCTTCCAATGACGATCTGCATTGCTACTTCGACTTTCTTCTACAGGATGAATGGCAGCTTTTCTTTTATTTCCTTCATCTTGTTTCTTGCACGGGGCCGAGGCTTTTGGCGAACTTAAGTCAGCTAGCTTCGCGATATTCTCCTCAATAAAGATTCCATGAGCTTTGTCCCACCATTTTTTGTAGTTGTCCGAAGAAAACTTCTTTGTATTCATGGGAATGGGGGGAAACATACTTGATACATTGACTTGGAGTAAGTGCACAAGCGCCAATGTTGAATGCCTTCGTCTAAAGAAGCTTTATGAATATCTCGCTCAAGAACTCCCGGAACTTCTTGATAGTACCCAAATTGGTGGCTAAAACGGTGAGGACTATAAGGTTCGATGACAAAACACCCACCTTGTCGCAGGGGCAGATAGCTAGAACGAATGGCGATAAAGTAATCTCGGTTAAGCTCATCAACATGCTCATCATCGACGTATGATCATGTTGCAAGTCCAAGAGACAAGCTCCCCTTTGTGGATCTTCTTGTGAGCCTCTTTCGGGTCATAGTGTCTTGCGCCGCCTTCACCGGAGAATTAAGTCATCTTAGGGCCGTGTATGCTTTGATGAACTTGAGAATGAGTTTTGAAGTAGTGTGGTAGCCAGCCAAAGACGAAGTGGATAGGAAAAGAGGAGTAGACGCGCGTGGGCCGTGGTGAATTTGAGATCTTGTTCAAACCATTGTAAATGCTCGCTACTAGAGTCGGGATTGCAAGACCTACTTTGTGCCCGCTCACCATGATGCTCACAACTTTGAAAGTTCTTGGACGTATGGAGTAAATGTCATCAATTGGAAGGATGAAGGTGCAAAGCCAACAAGCCAGATATGCCGCCAGGTACGAGAGGAATCGTTGATTCGCATAATTGGTCATCGCGCTTGGTTGAAAAGCCAGTGGCGCGAAGCTACCGTGCGCTAGATTATGACTGAACGCCTCTAAGTCAGAATTCGGGCTAGAAGCGACGCATGCACCCGCCTTCCGCTTGCCGACCCGCAGTAGGGGCCTCGGCCCCCAAGGGCACGTGTCGCTGGCCAAGCCCTCGCAGCGGATGAGCCGCGTTGGCCGCCTTGATGTATAATTCCCATCGAGCGGTGGGTAGAATCCTTTGCAGACGACTTAAATACGCGACGGGGTATTGTAAGCGGCAGAGTGGCCTTGCTGCCACGATCCGCTGAGATTTAGCCCTTTGTCACTTCGATTCATCCCTCCCACCTCGTCTGTCCTTCCCGAACACTCTCGCATTAAATAAGCCCTGAAGTAAGCTAGAGGTTGCGTTATCCGCATGCCCCGCTATTGCACAGGCGACCGGCGCTAAGTCCCGGGGCAATCAAGGCGCAAGTGACCGGCACGAAGTCCCCTGCCGCTAAGTCCCGGGGAGACCAAGGCACCCAATTCAGCCCTTCGTCTCTTCAATTCGTCCCTCCACCCTCATCCATCCCTCCCGAACACTCTCCATTAAACGAGCCCCAGAGCAAGTCGGACGGGTTGCGTGATCCGTAGTTGCACAACTGACCAGCGCTAAGTCCCGGGGGCGAGCTACGCACGATGACGCTAAGTCCCGGAGCTACCTAAATGGAAGTGACAGGTACGAAGTCCCCCGCCGCTAAGTCCCGGAGCGGGCTAGGTGCGACGAAGCTAAGTCCCGGAGCTGCCTAGGCGCAATTGACTGGCACGAAGTCCCCAGCCGCTAAGTCCCAGGGCGGCCTAGGCGCGATGAGGCTTTGTCCCGGGCCGTCCTAGGCGCGACTAGGCTTTGTCCCAGGACGGCCTAGGCGCGACTAGGCTGAGTCCTGAGACGGCCTGGGGGCGATGATGCTGAGTCTCGAGGCGGCCTAGGCGCAACTAGGCTGAGTCCCCGGGCGGACTAGGCGGGAGGAGGTTTTATCCCAGGGCGGCCTAACCGTGACTAGGCTGAGTCCAAGGATGGCCTAGACACGATGAGGCTGAGTCCCGCGGCAGCCTAGGCGGGATGAGGCTATCCCGAGGCGGCCTAGGCGCGACTAGGCTGAGTCTCGGGGTGGCCTAGACTCGAAGAAGGTTTGTCTCGGGGCGGCGTAGGCACGAGGAGGCTCCATCCCGGGGCGGCCTAGGCGCGACTCGTGTGCATCCCGGGGTGGCCTAGGCACGACTTGCCTGCGTCCCGGGCCGCCCTAGGTGCGACTCGGCTCCGTCCTGTGGCGGCCTAGGCGTGACTCGCGTGCGTCCCTGGGCGGCCTAGGCGCGACTCGCCTGAGTCCCGGGACTACCTAGGCGCGACTCGGCTCCGTCCCGGGGCGACCTAGGCGTGACTCGCCTGAGTCCCGGGGCGGCCTAGGCGGGACGAGGCTGTCCCGGGGCGGCCTAGGCGCGAGGAAGGTTTGTCTCGGGGCGGCCTAGGCACGAGGAGGCTTTGTCCCGGGACAGCCTAGGCACGAGGAGGCTGAGTTCCGGGGCGGACTAGGTGGGACGAGTTTGTCCCGGGGCGGCCTAGGCGTGACTTGGCTGAGTCCCGGGACTGCCTAGGCGCAAGGAGGCTGAGTCTGGTGGCGGACCATGCGCAAGGAGGCTTTATCCCGAAACGGCCTAGCTCGAGGAGGCTTTGTCTCGGGGCGGCCTAGGCTCGAGGAGGCTTTGTCCCGGGCTAGCCTAGGCGCGACTAGGCTAAGTCCCGGGACGGCCCAAGTGCGACTAGGCTTTATCCTGGGGCGTCCTAGGCCCGTGTGGGCGGTGTGCGGGCACCATGCGGCGCGGCGTTCAAGTCGACTAGTCACCATGCGGCGTGGAGTGCGAGGAGGCTTCGTCCCGAGGCGGCCGAGGCGTGAAGAGGCTTTGTCTCGGGACGGCCTCGGCGTGACGAGGCTGAGTCCCGGGGCGGCCTAGACACGAGGAGGCTTTGTCTCAGGGTGGGCTAGGCGCGATGAGGCTTTGTCCTGGGGAGGCCTTGGTGCGCAGACGCTGAGTCTCGGGGAGGCCTTGGTGCGCAGACGCTGAGTCCCGGGGCGGCCTAGGCACGATGAGGCTAAGTTTCGGGGTGGCCTAGGCGCGACTAGGCTGAGTCTCGGGGGGGCCTAGGCGCGACGACGCTGAGTTCCGGGGCAGCTTAGGCCGATGAGGCTGAGTCCCGAGGCGGCCTAGGCGCGACAAGGCTGATTCCCGGAGCGGTCTAGGCGCTAGTGACCGGCACGAAGTCCCCCACCGCTAAGTCCCGAGGCGAGCTATGCCCTACGTCGCTAAGTCCCAGAGCGATTGAGGCGCCCAAGGCCCCCTGATGTGATGCGCCCTCCCGCACCAGGTATATCTATTAAGAACTTGGTGCCACGGTGCGAGAATCCGGTGATCAGAGGTTCACACGGCCAATATTCGCCCGATCGGGCGGGGTGCATGCACGCCGATCGTTCCTCACCCGACGTGTGGGCGCAGTGCCTAGCCCTGTCGGCTGGGCAGTGTGCATGCTCCTTAGGCACATCGTACACATCGAGTAGGCAATGTGCGGGCATTTTCGGATGTCCTAATTTTTTTTTTCCAAAACATATTAAAGTTGTAAGGCCATTTACTAATTTTCCACATTTTTTCATGCACTAATATAATTTTTCATATTTTTCATATTTTTTGCTATTTTTTAATAATTAAAATATGCTAAAAAAAATTTTGACAACAAAATTGAATTCTAAATTAAATTTTGGGGTGGGGTGCAAGTTTTCAAACAAAACGAACATCGTTTACTATAAAATCTGAAAGATTATGACTCATCGGCCCTTTCAATGTCTAGTGCTATCACAAAGGTTTTTTTTTAACCTATTATAGGGGGGAGGAGGTAGTTTGAGGGGGTGTCGGGTGCCGAGTGCCTTGGGACCGCACGAGCGGCCTGGGCAAGCCCGCACGCCCTCAAGCAAGATGGGTGGGATCATATTGGCTTTGCTCTGACGACCGATCGCCTGCCGTCGGCAGATGTCTAGCGAATTTTTCGGCGAGGTGGCTAGAGCGAGCAACGTGTTGAGCCCCGGAGTTGGTTGGCACGACAAGGCATCCGTTTCGCGAGTGCAATTCGTCGGCGAATTGTCCGAAGCTACTAGCGTTGGAGCATTGCCAACACGAGTTGTGGGCTAATGGGATGGAGTCCCCCTTTCCATTATGGAACTATCCTAAGGCGGGGGCCCCAGCTCAGCTCGGGCGGGTTCGATTCGGCTCCGCTTGGTTGGATTCCGTGTGGGCATGTGTTAGCTTCGGTGTGGGCTTGTGTTGGCTTGTGTTCCGATGAGAAGCTTCGAGATTTGTTACGGTGCTCAGACGAGCTCAAGCATACGGCGTGCTGCGTCTTGTGCGATCAATGCCTATCGGGCGTTGGGTGTTCGTTGGATGGCAACTCGGTGTTGGGCTAGCACTTGATGCCTAAGCAGCATCGAGAGTGCTTGATAAAGCATTGCGCTTGCGAAGGCAACCCGTCAGGGGGGCGAGTGAAATTCCCGTTGCCGTATCGAGCTGGCCAAGCATTTCATGCTCCTCTTTGCGTCGGTACTGTGGAATCAAGCAAGCCCCTTTAGCGGGAAGCCTGAGCGTGCAACGTGCGGCATCATGAGCAATCGATGCCCGGATGGTATTGGGTGTGCGCTTGGTGCCCCCTGTTATTGATTGTGCAAACAACTCCTACACGGTGTTTGTGACCGCAAGGCAAAGCTCTTGGCTCGCAAGAAAACCTTCGAGATTTGTTATGGTGCTCGAATGAGCTCAAGCAGGCGGCGTGCTGCGTCTTGTGCGATCACTGCTTATTGGGCATTGGGTGTGCGTTGGATGGCAACTCGGTGTTGGGCTAGCACTTGATGCCTAAGCGGCATCGGGAGTGCCTAATAAAGTATTGCGCTTGTGAAGGCAACCCGTCGGGGGGCCAAATGGCGTTCTCATTGCCATACCGTGTTAGGACGAGCGTTTCAAGCTCCTCTTTGGGTCGGTACGGTGAAATCAAGCGAGCCACTTCAGCAGGAAGCCTGAGCGTGCAACGTGTCATTGATCGTGCAAACAACTTCTACACGGTATTTGTGAGTGCAAGGCAAAGCTCCCCGCTCGCGAGAGTGACCAGCAGGTGTAGTGAGCGAAGCTACGAGCTTTGAAACATTGCCAACCTGAGCTCATTGTTGTTTTTTTGATCCATAATCGGTTTTGCATCCATCTCATGTCTTTCGTGCCACCCGGGGAATGCTTGGGCGCACTTGTTATCGTTCGTCACCCGCAATGCACGAAGCACATTGGGACAACGGTCGACGGCTTATTCGTTTGAGCATAGCATACGTAAGGGCGTGTGAGTGGTGATTGGCATGCTTGGGCATGTCAGTTCCTTGCTTGTGCAACAACAACATCTCCTTCACGCCTCTTCAGTTGTTGGCTCAAACTGCGTGTTCATCTTGGCCGCTGCTGGTTTCGTGTGCTGTATACCTATTGTGAAGGCATTCGATCGGCTTGAAATGACCCTTTTCCTCCTTGTGTCATGCCTCTTGGGGCTGCGGTGCGGGGTGGACCTCAAAGCATGCACCACGTTCCACTTTTGTTGTGCGCCAACGCATGCTTCGGTCGTTGGGCCACAGTGTCATGCTCGATCTCTCGGATGCGGAAGAGCGACCGTGTACGAGGTCAGCGACCTCTATTTGGCCCAAAAAATCAAAGCGTTCTACGCTTCATGCGAATGACGATCGTTCCCATAATGGCCGTGCCCTCATGGCGTGGCTCATGCGGTGCTCGACGTCGATTAGGAATGCTACCTGGTTGATCCTACCAGCAGTCATATGCTTGTCTCAAAGATTAAGGCATGCATGTGTAAGTATGAACTAATTCAGACTTTGAAACTGTGAATGGCTCATTAAATCAGTTATAGTTTGTTTGATGGTAATTGCTACTCGAATAACTGTAGTAATTCTAGAGCTAATACGTGCAACAAACTCCGACTTTTGGAAGGGATGCATTTATTAGATAAAAGGTCGACACGGGCTCTGCCCGTTGCTGCGATGATTCATGATAACTCGACGGATCGCATGGCCCTCGTGCCGGCGACGCATCATTCAAATTTTTGCCCTATCAACTTTCAATGGTAGGATAGTGACCTACTATGGTGGTGACGGGCGATGGAGGGTGATGGAGAATTAGGGTTCGATTCTAGAGAGGGAGCCTGAGAAATAGCTACCACATCCAAGGAAGGCAGCAGGCGCACAAATTACCCAATCCTGACACGGTTTCACGGGGCACCGGTTTGATTTTAGGCAACCGAGCACCGTACGGCTAGTAATCGTTGGGTGCGATTATGTACGCCTGAAAATTATGGAACTAACATGAGTTCTAACTGGGCATCGCACTCGCGGCCACATAGGCATGCTTTAGAGGACCAGCAACACAAATTTAATTGAAAGTCGATTCCATTGATTGCAGAAACATGATTCCAATATGGCTGCAAGAATGATTACAATGGGTTGGACCGAGAGGGGGAAGTCCAACGCTCGACTATGCTTGAAAAGGCTTTACTTCAATATCTATCCCCTCCCTATAATAGGTTAAAAAAAAAAATCCTAGCGACAGCAGTACATATAAAAAGGGCTAAACAACGCGCCCGAAATGTAGTAAAACTATACAATGCAAGAACAAAAGATAAAAGGGCCTAACACCTATGACACAACAAAATGTTCCTTGCGGTCCGGCATCAGTCGGTGAAGGCTAGAGTGGAATGCGGTCAAGGATGTCTGGTGATATGCCTCGATGAGAGGTTTGGGCACCTTTAGATCTATCACTCGCTCCAAGGTATTCTCCTCACTGCTGCATCCTTTCCATTTAACCAAATACTCGTCACGTGTCTTCTTTGCTGTGCACACAACTCGATGATCCAAGATAGCTTCTGCTGCCCTCTTCTCTGTCTTCTTCAATTCTAACTGTGGGCGGTTCAGCTGGTTACGAGAGGGGTCCTCCTATGACGACCCCGAAATCCTGGTATTAGCATTAGTGGTTATATACATGCGTACATTATTAATTACAAAACATATAAGGTACATTACATAACATAAGGGTACATCCAATAAAGGAGAGTATCGACTTGCTAGTTCTACTATATCTACATAGCAAGAAGCAAAAAACCACAAAATACAGGTATGCAGTGGAAATCCTACATCTTCCTTCCTAGTAAAACGCTTCAAAAGGTTCCTCCTCCTCATCATCATAAAGGCTAGCTTCGGAAGCATCTAAAGCATTATAGAACACGAAATCAACATACGTTGAGTAGAAACATTTCTTTTTACACATAAAGTGCTCGGGTGTCAAGTGCACATTAGTTACACATAGCACACATATAGTTTCACACTTTCTACCTTTTGTCACTTGACAGTGACCCTTATAAGTAACCGGGCCGAAATAACAATCAACACATTTCTCCCGCTAGCTTTATCCTCCAATGGTTGTATCCCGGGCATACGCCTAGTATTATCCTACGACCCTCTCTCGAGTAGATCCCTCCGTCTACCCAAGGGGGGATTAGGAGATGGAAGGGGTGTGAACTCTTCCAGCTACTCAATAGTATGTCCCGACGGAACACCCCCCAGACCATTCCAGCACATATGGGCCCATTCACAGAATTGCAATTTGTTCACACATGCACATAATCTTTGGAAGTTTATATTATAGTTTAGTAAAGTAAGCTCCACCTTTATAAATGAAAGCTTTTATGGATAAATATAATAGCAAAAGTATACTTAGAAGATGTTGCTCATTATAAATATATGGATACAATATAATGAATATAAAGATATAGATTAAAATATAACTAGTATATATATATAAATATATAGATTAAAATATAACTAGTATAAATATATGGATAAAATATAATGAATATAAAGATATAGATTAAAATATAACTAGTATATATATATAAATATATAGATTAAAATATAACTAGTATAAATATATAGATAGACAAAATATAAGATAGATAAATATGTGAATACTACATGTATACCTATATAAAATATAGATAAGTATATATATAGATATGATAAGAATTGTCTACATATACATATAAAACTAATAAAATGAATATAAGTATATATATACATATACGTAACATATATATATATATGAAAGTAGTCTATAATAACATATACCTATACTTACATATAAATATATATATATATATATATAATTAACATATAATGAAATTCGTTAATGAATATATAATAACACTTTAAATATTTTTATATATATATATACGTACATAGATATATATCTCCATAATCATCTAATCACTTACTAAAACCTTGAATAGGTTTATATATATGTGTAAAGGACAAAGTAGGCATAAATCTATAGGATAAAGTATAATAAAAGTTCTATTTATCAAATAATAGATATGTGGAGCTTTCTTTACTAAGACTTTCAAGAACAACGTAGGATATTCCCTTAATAGCTCAAATAAAATATCATGGTCTCATACTACTTCATATAAAGCATAGAACCCACATATTAGTTCAAATAAATCATAAGAATTCCATATTATTGCAAAAAGGGCACAATAATCACATAGTATTTCCAAAAAAGCATAGTAAATACATAGTACTCCAAATAAGCGTATTAATCACATAATATCTTCAAGATCATGCTCACAAGTCTATCCATTCTTCAACTTCCTCCCAACAAGAGTTATAATATGAAAAATTAACCATAAAGCTTTAAAGTAACATGAAGATGGCAAAATAACTAAAACCCTCAACTTGGAGGCATGTTTTGTAATGCCCCGGTACTTCTTACTATTTTAGAATTTATTATATATTATGTTTCATATAAATATTTGATATAAAATCTTTTAATTCCTAAAATTTTTATGAATTTGAAATTTTATTCTTTAAAATTATTTTATAACTTAGACCTTAAAGTATTAATTTTGAATTGTGATTATTATTTTTTGGAAAATTTATTTAAATACATATTTTAGGCTTGTATTTATTTTATTTTCAAATTTTATAAATAAATTATACAATTTTTGAATTTTATAAATACAACAATATATTTTCTGACTTTATATGTATAATTTTCAAATTTTAATTATTTATAAACATAATTTTCCAATTTTAATTATTTATAAACCTAATTTTCGGATTTTAATTAAATGAAAAATATAAAGTCTAGATTTTTAATATATTTTACAATTGTCTTGCAAGAATATCCCCTCCAATACATATATATACTTGGTGATTTATCTATCTACATGTACATACACACATCCATATATATATGAGGGGTAATTTATATATCTACATATACACACACACATCTATATATAACCTAGTGGTGATTTCTATATCTACATATCCACACACACATCCACATATATAGACTAGTGGTGATTTATACATCTACATATACACCTACATGTCCACATACATAAATATATATATATACTAGGTTATTAATATACTAATGTGTACATATAAATAATCATATAGAATGAATGGTTTATATATTTATTTTATTATAATATTAGCTATTTCTTCTTTTTTCCTCTATAAATAGATCCCAACTCCAACCTCATTTTTCATCCAAAATCCCGCCTAAAAACACACCCCCACATTTATTCTACTCTCAACATCCAAAACACTTCCTTTTTATAGTCTATCTTCCACCCACATATATATACATACAAACCCTTCTATTTTCATCCATATATACCTATTATCCTTCCATATAACCCTTGATATGCCCACTTTTGTCCCTAAAAACATTTGAAAAGGTAGGAATTTTGCTTGATTCCATAAGTCTAGTTGTTTATGCTTGCATCTATGTTTAAAATACTCCTCAAGTGTAATTCATATGTTCTAGTTTATGTTCATGCCTTATTATGTCAAGTATATGCTCTACTAGAACATAAAATTGTGATCTTTATGTGGAATTTTGTGATTATGTTCACCTAAACACACACCTTCACCTTATGTGATTAAGTAAAATTTCTACTCAACAGTTGTGTTGACATGTGTTATGAACACATTTTTTCTAGGCAAAAACATTCTAACCCATCAGGAGGAAGGCATCGGGAGGGCATTACAAAGCTTTTATTTAGCTAAAGTTATTATTTTCACTCGTATAACAACCTTTGTACAACTATGATTTCACTATGTTGTAGTAAATTTTTGTATTATTATATATTTGCAATAAAAATATTCACCATTGCGCGTTTCGGTCCAATATCTGTTAATAAAATAAAAGGGTATTTTTTTGGGTCGTGACATGTTTGGCAAATGCTCTCACTCTAGGCCATTCAAGGTTGTTCTTTTACATTGCTTGGGCACAAGAGTATGGAAGCTTGATCCTACAAAGTATTAGAGTCAAATATCTAAATATTATATTCATCTAAATACCTCTTCCATACATTTATATATGGTTGTATACACATACACCTCACTTTACTAACCACCATGTATATGTATGTGGGTATGTGTATGTGTAAATGTAGCTATGTATATCACCACTAATATATAATTATATATGTGTATGAGGCTAGGTTTCCAGACTGTATTAGTAGAGATATTTTGATAAAATATAGAATAAAATCAACTAAAATAAAAAAAACCTATAAAATCTGAAAAAACTTATTTATTAAGTATTTTTATTGTTTATTTCTCAGCAAAACCGAAATTTGGGGTTGGAGAATTGAAAAGACCAAAATACCCCTTGTTTTGCCCTTTTTTCGAAAATTGCCCAAAAATAGAAATAAAATTTTAAAAATTCAAAAATTAATTTTTATAAGTCAAATAAAATCTAAAATATTCATTTATATTATTATTTGCATTTTTTATAATAAATAAGTATTTTAAAAAATAGATTTCAAAATTTACTAAAAATTCTTGGAAAACTAGGTAAAAGTTGAAAATAATCTATTAAATAATTTTTGGAAGTTTAGAAAGATTAAATGCATTAAATTTTAAAACTATTTGGATTTTATAATATTTGCTAAAGATTTATGCAGCAAATGCTCATTTGTTCGCAAATAAAAAAAATAATACTTTTGAAGAATAATTTCTATATAACAATACTTCACAAAATAGTTCTAAAATAAAATTATTCATCAAAATAATGGACACCCAATGTATAATATAAAATATTTAAATAAAGGATTTTACCGGGTCATTACACCTCCTGATCTTCGGAATAGGGCTTGAGCTGGCTGACATGGAGGACGTTGTGGATCTTCCACCAGGGAGGCAACTCTAGCTTATAGGCTACCTTCCCAATGCGTCTAATGATAGTTACGGGTCCGATGTATTTTTTCATCAACCTAGGATCTCTCCCCCTCGATGACTTCGAGAGTCTAGGGTCTGGGACCTTTACCATCACTTTGTCTCCCATGCTGAATTCAAGGAAACGGCGATTTTGATCAGCATACTTCTTTATCCGCTTTCTAGCTTCTTCCAAGTAACTACGAGTAATTTCAAGATTTTGCTTCCATTGTTGGGAAAAGCTTCGAGCGAGCGGAGATTTGACATCCTGAGGGGAGTCAATGGTGTGCGGGAGAAGTGGTTGCTGCCCGGTAACAATCTCAAAAGCGCTCTTGTGGGAGAAGTGGTTCCTTGCGCCATACGGGTTTACTAGCCCGTTGACTCGCACACATGTCAGACTCCTTGGTCCGTGTTTCAAGACGGGTCGAATGGGGAGCCCGCTGGCCAGCACCGGGAGCACGCAATTGCCGAAGCACGCACTAGGCGTGCACTGCCCGCCATGATCGGGGCGATGGCATTCCACGGGCATATCAACTGCCCCGGCTTTGGCCGCCGCCTAAATCCGCGCCGGTCCGCGCCCTGAGTCGATCGGCGGACCGGCTCTCGCCGTTCCACATCCGACCGGGACGCATCTCTGGCTCCCATCCGCTTCCCTCCAGACAATTTCAAGCACTCTTTGATTCTCTTTTCAAAGTCCTTTTCATCTTTCCCTCGCGGTACTTGTTCGCTATCGGTCTCTCACCTGTATTTAGCCTTGGACAAAATTTACCGCCCGATTGGGGCTGCATTCCCAAATAACCCGACTCGCCGACAGCGCCTCGTGGTGCGACAGGGTCCAAGCAGGATGGGGCTCTCACCCTCTCTGGTGCCCCTTTCCAGGGGACTTGGGCCCAGTCCGCCACTGAGGACGCTTATCCAAACTACAATTCGGATGGCAGAGCCGCCCGATTCTCAAGTTGGGCTATTCCCGGTTCGCTCACCATTACTAGGCGCGCATGTGTGCATGCACCGTTGGGTCGTTTCATGGTGCCCTTGTGGACGACGCCGTCTAGCATGACAGCACGCGAGTTGATGTGTGTTCAACCACCACTGGTCGTGATGAGCGTAGCTGCGGGATCGTGTTTGGGCCAGCCGCACGTGGGAGCGCATGGGAGGCCAATGTCCACCTCCTCGCGCCCGTCCCGATTGAGGAGATGGGGAAGGGGTGCGATGCGATGCGTGACTTCCAGGCAGACGTGCCCTCCCTGTGTTCAAAGACTCGATAGTTCACGAGATTCTGCAATTCACACCAAGTATCGCATTTCGCTACGTTCTTCATCGATGCAAGAGTCGAGATATCCGTTGCCGAGAGTCGACCTTTTATCTAATAAATGCATCCCTTCCAGAAGTCGGGATTTGTTGCACGTATTAGCTCTAGAATTACTATGGTTATCCGATTAGCAGGTACCATCAAACAAACTATAACTGATTTAATGAGCCATTCGCAGTTTCACAGTCTGAATTAGTTCAAACTTGCACATGCATGCCTTAATCTTTGAGACAAGCATAGGACTACTGGCAGGATCAACCAGGTAGCATTCCTAATCAACGTCGAGCACCGCATGAGCCGGGCTATGAGGGCACGACCATTACGGGAACGACCGTCGTTTGCATGAAGTGTAGAACGCTTTAATTTTTTGGGGCAAATAGAGGTCGTTGACCTCGTAACCGGTCACTCTTCCACATCTAAGAGATCAAGCGTGACACCGTGGGCCAATGACCGAAGCATGCGTTGGCGCACAACAAAAGTGGAACGTGGTGCACGCTTTGAGGTCCACCCTGTACCGCGGCCCCAAGAGGCACGACACAAGGAGGAAAAGGGTCATTTCAAGCCGATCGAATGCCTCTACAATAGGTATACACCACAGGAAACCAGAAGCGGCCAAGGCAAACACGCAGTTTGAGCCAACAACTGAAGAGGCATGAAGGAGATTTCATCGCTGCACAAGCAAGGAACCGACATGCCCAAGCATGCTAATCACCACTCACGCGCCCTTACGTATGCTATGCTCGAACGCACAAGCCGTCAACCGTCGTCCCAACATGCTTCAAGCATTGCGGGTGACGAACGATAACAAGTGCGCCCAAGCATGCCCCAGGTGGCACGAAAGTCATGAGACGGAGGCAAAACCGATTATGGATCGAAAAAACAACAATGAGCTCGGGTTGGCAATGTGTCAAAGCTCGTAGCTTCGCTTGCTACGCCTGCTGGTCGCTCTCGAGAGTGGGGAGCTTTGCCTCACGCTCACAAACACCGTGTAGGAGTTGTTTGCACGATCAATGACATGGGGCACCAAGCGCACACCCAATATCATCGGGCAACGGTCGCGCATGACGCCGCACGTTGTACGCTAAGGCCTCCCGTTGAAGTGGCTCGCTTGATTCCACCATACCGACACAAAGAGGAGCATGAAACGATCGTCCCAGCACGGTACGGCAACAAGAACGCCACTCACCCCCCCGACGGGTTGCCTTCGCAAGCGCAATGCTTTATCATGCACTCCCGATGCCGCTTAGGCATCAAGTGCTAGCCCAACACCGAGTTGCCATCCAACACACGCCCAACGCCCGATAGGCATTGATCACACAAGACGCATTGATCATCCGGGCACCGTAACAAGTCCCGAAGCTTCGCTCGCTATGCCTACTGGTCGCTCTTGCGAGTGGGGAGCTATGCCTTGTGCTCACAAACCCCGTGTAGGAGTTGTTTGCACGATCAATGACAGGGGCACCAAGTGCACACCCAATACCATCCGGGCATCGGTCGCTCATGACGCCGCACGTTGCACGCTCAGGCTTCCCGCCGAAGTGGCTCCCTTGATGCCCGGCCGCTCGTGCGGTCCCAAGGCACTCGGCATCCGACACCCCCTCAAACTACATCCTCACCCCCATAATAGGTCAAAAAAAAACAACCCTTCTGACAGTACTAGACATTGAAAGGGCCGAGGGGTCACAATCTTTCGGATTTTATAGTAAACGATGTTCGTTTTGTTTGAAAACTTGCACCGCACCCCAAAATTTAATGTAGAATTCATTTTTGTCATCAAATTGTTTTTCGTGCATCTGAAAATATTAATTTAATATTTTAATTATTAAAAAATATGAAAAATTATATTAGTGCATGAAAAAATGTGGAAAATTAGTAAATGGCCTTACAACTTTAACATGTCTTGGAAAAAAAATTAGGAGATCCGAAAATATTAATTCGAATTATTTGATTATTAAAAAT
>CM047873.1:17302481-17311920 GCA_026212405.1 Petrea volubilis
ACACTGTGGGCCAATGACCGAAGCACGCGTTAGCGCACAACAAAAGTGGAACGCGGTGCACGCTTTGAGGTCCACCCCGTACCGCGGCCCCAAGAGGCACGGTACAAGGAGGAAAAGGGTCATTTCAAGCCGATCGAATGCCTTCACAATAGGTATACAACACAGGAAACCAGAAGCGGCCAAGGTGAACACACAGTTTGAGCCAACAACTGAAGAGGCGTAAAGGAGATGTCGTCGCTGCACAAGCAAGGAACCGACATGACCAAGCACGCCAATCACCACTCACCCGCCCTTACGTATGCTATGCTCGAATGTACAATCCGTCGACCGTCGTCCCAAGCATGCCCTGGGTGACGAACGATAACAAGTGCACCCAAGCATGCCCCGGGTGGCATGAAAGGCATGAGACGGATGCAAAATCGATTATGGATCGGAAAAACAACAATGAGCTCGGGTTGGCAATGTTTCAAAACCGATTATGGTTGCTCTCGCGAGCGGGGAGCTTTATCTTGCACTCACAAACACCGTGTAGGAGTTGTTTACACGATCAATGACATGGGGCACCACGCGCACACCCAATACCATCCAGGCAACAGTCGCGCATGACACCGCACGTTGCACGCTCAGGCCTCCCACCAAAGTGGCTCGTTTGATTCCACCGTACCGATGCAAGGAGGAGCATGAAACGCTCGTCCCAGCACGGTACGGCAACGAGAACGCCACTCGCCCCCCCCCCCGACGGGGACAGCCGCCGACGGCTGGCACTCGGTTGTCAGAGCAAAGCCAACTCGATCCCACCCGTCTTGCTTGAGGGCGTGTGGGCTTGCTCGGTCGCTCGTGCGGTCCCAAGGCACTCGGCACTCGACACCCCCTCACACTACCTCCTCCCCCTATAATAGGTTAAAAAAAAAACCCTTGTGACAGCATTAGACATTGAAAGGGTCGAGAAGTCACAATCTTTCGGATTTTATAGTAAACGATGTTCGTTTTGTTTGAAAACTTGCACCCCACACCAAAATTTAATGTAGAATTCATTTTTGTTGTCAAAAATTTTTTTTCAAGCATCGAAAAATATTAATTTAATATTTTAATTTTTAAAAAATATGAAAAATTATATTAGGCCGTCCCGGGACTCAGCCTCGTCGCGCCTAGGCCGTCCCGGGACAAAGCCTCCTCGCGCTTAGGCCGCCCCGGGATAGCCTCATCCCGCCTAGTCCGCCCATGGACTCAGCCTCGTGCTGCCTAGTCCGCCTCGAGACTCAGCCTCGTTCCGCCTAGGCCATCCCGGGACTCAGCCTAATCGCACTGCGATGACCCGGTAACTTCTATTGTTATTATTTTACTTAGGATTTATTTGCATTATGTGACAATTATTGTGTGAATATATGTGATTTGTTTTGTGAATAATTGTGCTTTACACTACATGCGTTGTACAAAATGAGAGTTTTCCTTCATTTATTTTCTTAGCATTAAAATCTTTTAATTCCTAAAACTTTTATGATTTTGGAATTTTATTCTTTAAAAATTACTTTATAATTTAGACCTCATAGTATTAATTTTGAATTGTGATTATTATTCCTCACAAATTATTTAAATAAATATTTTAAACCTGTATTTATTTTATTTTTGAATTTTCTAAATAAATTATACAATTTTCAAAGTTTATGAATACAACAATATATTTTCTGATTTTTATGTATAATTTTCGAATTTTAATTATTTATAAACCTAATTTTTGGATTTTAATTAAATGATAAATATAAAGTCTAGATTTTTAGTATATTTTATAATTGTTTTGCAAGAATATCTCCTCTAACACATATATTAGCGGTGAATTATATATCTACATACACACACACATCCACATGTATATTAGGGGTAATTTATATATCTACATGTACACACTTATATCCGTATATACACTTGTGGTGATTTATCTATCTACATACACACACACACATCCATGTATATAGACTAGTGGTGATTTATATATCTACATATACACCTACATGTCCACATACATAAATATATATATATATATACACACACACACACTAGGTAATTAATAAAGTGATGTGTATGTATTAATGTCCATATAGCATGTATGGTTATCTATTTATTTTGTTATAATATTAGATATTTCGTCTTTTCTCCTCTATAAATAGATCCCAACTCCAACCCCATTTTCATCCCAAAACCCCACCCTTCTCTCCCCTAGAAATCCCGCCTAAAAACACACCCCCACTCTACTTCTACTTTTAACACCCAAAACACTTCCATTTTATAGTCTATCTTCCACCCACATTTATATATATACAAACCCTTTTATTTTCATCCATATATACCTATTAGCCTTTTATATACCCTCTTTTATCCCTAAAAATAGTTGATAGGTAGAAATATTACCTTTCTCATAAGTAGTTTAGGCAACATGATCTTAGATTATTTTCATAAACAAAGCTTTAACTTGGGTTTACCAAAATAATGGTCAAATACCAAGTGATTGCCTATGTTCACATTTTATGATTTTATGCCTCAAATTATTTGCTATACATGTTAAATCACGATAATTGTTTTTATGTTATTATGCTTTTCATAAAGGTACATGCACGAACATGGTATGTCTATTTATGCTTTGATAAAATATATGTGTTATGAGAAATTATTTCTCAATTATGTGTTGGGCCCGAAATATTATGGAATGGATGTGACTGAGTTCCGCCGGGACATTCTATCGGAGATGCCGGTAATAAGTGTTCTAGCTCTCCATCTCCTAATCCCTCCTCATATGGACGGAGTGTTCCATGTGAGAGTGGATCGTAGGAATTCGGCATATGCCCGGGATATGACCACTGGTGTGACTCGGTTGGTATTGGTGGAATTGCGGAGTGACTCGGTTGGATTAATTGATCGTGGTGGGAGTTATGAGGCATTACGTCACTGTATGTGACGAACAGGGAGTATTATGTATTTTTACATGTCTGTGTGCAATTTTCACACATCTGCACCTTATGTGATTGCGTAATGGTTCTGCTCAACCGTTGCGTTGACTCATCTTTTCCATTTTTTTAGACAAGAAATAAAGCGAAGACGTTTGAGGGACGAAGTGGAAACAATGGGTGTTTTGAAGCATTTTACTTAATAAAGTTACTTTTGTATTTTGTGAAAATTGTAACTCTTGTATTTTGTACAAATTTAATGCGAAAATTATTATTTATTTTAATAAAATAAAGGGTTTTTTTTCGGGTCGTGACAAATGGTATCAGAGCCGCTTGCCAGCCGAAATACCGGGAGCTAAGTGCTCTGTGGGGCAAAGTGCTACGCATACGGGTGCCACAGCTTGAGTCCGCAGAGCAAATGTTACGTCTTGAGCCCACGAGGCCAAGTGCTATGTATTGAAAGTCTTGAGCCCATGAGGCCAAGTACTATCTCTTGAATGTTTTGAGCCTGCGGGGCAAAATGCTACGTGTGCGAGAGTCGCCTCTTGAACCCACAGGAACCACCTCTAGAGTCCCGATGCCTGGCAGATGGTATTGGTCTGTGTGACATTTGCTAAAAACTTCTAGTGTATCTATTGGATTCCATATTTGATTGAAATATATTTTGGGTTCCAAAATCTGTTGTGAAAACATATTTTTGGAAAAATACCCTCAACAATTTTACTACACAAAGTTGAATTCCGAGGACAAAATTTAAGGTGGGGAGGATGAGACGACCCGGTAACTTCTATTGTTATTATTTTACTTAGGATTTATTTGCAATATGTGATAATTATTGTGTGAATATATGTGATTTTTTTTGTTAATAATTGTGATTTACACTACATGCATTGTACAAAATTAGAGTTTTCCTTTATTTATTTTCTTAGCATTTGAAACATGCAAAATATTTGATATAAAATCTTTTAATTCCTAAAATTTTTATGATTTTGCAATTTTATTGTTTAAAAAATACTTTATAATTTATACCTCATAGTATTAATTTTGAATTGTGATTATTATTCCTGCAAAAATTATTTAAATAAATATTTTAAACTTGTATTTATTTTATTTTCGAATTTTCTAAATAAATTATACAATTTTCAAATTTTATAAATACAACAATATATTTTCTGATTTTATATGTATAATTTTCGAATTTTAATTGTTTATAAACCTAATTTTTGGATTTTAATTAAATGATAAATATAAAGTCTAGATTTTTAGTATATTTTATAATTGTTTTGCAAGAATATCTCCTCTAACACATATATTAGTGTGTATTATATATCTACCTACACACACACATCCATATGTATATTAGGGGTAATTTATATATCCACATGCACACTTATATCCGTATATACACACACACATCCATGTATATAGACTAGTGGTGATTTATATATCTACATATACACCTACATGTCCACATACATAAATATATATATATATATATATACACACACTAGGTAATTAATAAAGTGATGTGTATGTATTAATGTCCATATAGCATGTATGGTTACCTATTTATTTTGTTATAATATTAGCTATTTCGTCTTTTCTCCTCTATAGATAGATCCCAACTCCAACCCCATTTTCATCCCAAAATCCCACCCTTCTCTCTTCTTGAAATCCCGCCTAAAAACACACCCCCACTCTACTTCTGCTTTTAACACCCAAAACACTTCCATTTTATAATCTATCTTCCACCCACAATTATATATATATAAACCCTTCTATTTTCATCCATATATACCTATTAGCCTTCAATATAGCCTTTTATATACCCTCTTTTATCCCTAAAAATAGTTGAAAGGTAGAAATATTACCTTTCTCATAAGTAGTTTAGGCAACATGATCTTAGAATATTTTCATAAACAAAGCTTTAACTTGGGTTTACCAAAATAATGGTAAAATACCAAGTGATTGCCTTTGTTCACATTTTATGATTTTATGCCTCAAATTATTTGCTATACATGTTAAATCACGATAATTGTTTTAATGTTATTATGCTTTCATAAAGGTACATGCATGAACATGGTGTGTTTATTTATGCTTTGATAAAATATATGTGTTATGAGAAATTATTTCTCAATTATGTGTTGGGCCCGAAATATTGTGGAATGAATGTGGCTGAGTTCCGCCGGGACATTCTATCGGAGATGCTGGTAATAGGTGTTCTAGCTCTCCATCTCCTAATCCCTCCTCATATGGACGGAGTGTTCCTTGTGAGAGTGGATCATAGGAATTCGGCATATGCCCGGGATATGACCACAGGTGTGACTCAGTTGGTATTGGTGGAATTGCGGAGTGACTCGGTTGGATTAATTGATCGTGGTGGGAGTTATAAGGCATTACGTCACTGTATGTGACGAACAGGGAGTATTATGCGTTTTTACATGTCTGTGTGCAATTTTCACACACCTGCACCTTATGTGATTGCGTAATGGTTCTACTCAACCGTCGCGTTGACTCCTCTTTTCTATTTTTTTAGACAAGAAATAAAGCGAAAACGTTTGAGGGACGCAGTGGACACAGTGGATGTTTTGAAGCATTTTACTTAATAAAGTTACTTTTGTATTTTGTAAAAATTGTAACTCTTGTATTTTGTATAAATTTTATGTGAAAATAATTATTTATTTTAATAAAATAGAGGGTATTTTTCGGGGTCGTGACACGCACGTAGGCCGTCCCGGGACCAAGCCTAGTCGCGCCTAGGCCGTCCTGGGACAAAGCCTTGTCGCGCCTAGGCCGCCTCGGGATCTAGCGGCGGGGGGCTTCGTGCCGGTCACTTACGCCTAGGCAGCTCTGGGACATAGCTTTGTCGCGCCGAGGCCGCTCCGGGACATAGAGGTGGGGGACTTCGTGCCGGTCACTTCCATCTAGGCAGCTCCGGGACTTAGCGTCGTCACGCATAGCTTGCCCCGGGACTTAGCGCCGGTCACTTGTGCAACTACGGATCACGCAACCCGTATGGGTTGCTCTGGGGCTCGTTTGATGTGAGAGTTGATGCGAACCTCGCCAGCCACGCTAAAGCAACGAGACCCGACAACAATATTGGACCCTAGGACAGCTCTTCGCTCAGGTTTCAAGAGTGGGGGAAAATCGCAACCCAATACCTCACACAAAACACGAACTTTGGAAAGGAATCGTCAACCCAATGTTTTAGTGGAAGCACGAACCTTGGTGTGTCGTAGACGCCACCAACGGTGATGGAAATCCGTTGGATAAGTCGGTGTTTGAACGCCACAAGAACAAAGTCTTGATAAGTTCGACAGTTCGTAAAGAACCAAAGAGAAAACTCTCAATTTTGATAAAATGTATGCTGAATTTTACATTGCGGCCGCAGATTTAATATAGGCTGACATACAAAAATGTTTTTTTGGTTTTTACCAAAAATAATAAACCCTAATGAAGCCCTAAATAACATGCCTTAAATGGAAAAGGAAACTTCCACAATTCTAGTGGCTTTATAATCAGTCAATCACACATATAAAGGAAAGGAAATTAGGGCTGTAAATTTGCCAAAATTAAAACAAGGAAAGTTCTCTATTTGCCATTTAAATCATGCTGAAATTAATGATACGAATCTTGCCCCTTTAATTCATGCTTGATAAAGGCCCATCACTAGCTTGAATTAAGTTGAGCAACCCCAAGTTTTCATTTGAGTCCATCTTGCACTTTGGATCAGTCCATAAGTCTTGAATAAGTCCATTGAGTGCTTCTTTAAATTTCTTGGCTCGGGCTCTTGTAATTGGTCCAACGGGTACTTGTAACAGATCCTTAGATGTGGCATTCCGATTCTCATCATTCCCCTCCTCTTGAAAAGGATTTGTCCTCAAATCATCGCCTACATCAAAAGGAGATAAGTCAGAAACATTGAAAGTTGCACTAACATTATACTCACCTGGTAAGTCTAACTTGTAGGCATTGTCATTAATGCGCTCAAGGACTTGGAACGGTCCATCCCTACGTGGTAAAAGCTTTGAATGTCGTTGAGCAGGAAACCTCTCCTTGCGCAAATGCAGCCAAACCCAGTCTCCGGGTTCAAAAACCAACTTGTGTCACCCTTTGTTGGCTTGCTTCGCATATTGCTCCGTTCGTCGCTCAATATTGAGCCTTGCCTTTTCATGAATCTGTCTAACAAAATCAGCCTTTTTCTTTCCATCCATGTTAACATGTTCAGACAATGGCAAAGGAGTTAAATCCAATGGAGTTAAAGGATTAAAACCATAAACAAGTTCAAACGGTGAAAACTTAGTGGCAGAATGAATGGTTCTATTATATGCAAACTCAACATGTGGCAAACACTCCTCCCAAGTTTTGACGTTTTTCTTAATGATTGCCCTCAACAAGGTTGACAAATTCCTATTTACTACCTCAGTTTGACCATCGGTTTGTGGGTGACAAGTAGTAGAAAATAAAAGCTTAGTTCCCAACTTACACCACAAGGTCTTCCAAAAGTAACTCAAGAACTTGGCGTCCCTATCCGAAACAATTGTTCTAGGCATACCATATAACCTTACCACTTCCCTAAAGAACAAGTCGGCAGTATGTGAGGCATCATCTGTTTTATGACACAGGATAAAATGTGCCATCTTAGAGAATCTATCCCCAACCACAAAGATTGAATCCCTACCACGCTTTGTCCTAGGCAATCCTAACACAAAGTCCATTGAGATATCCACCCAAGGTTCACTAGGAATAGGCAGTGGCGTATATAATCCATTTGGTTGCACTCGAGATTTGCCTGTTTACAAGTGACACACCTTCCACAGATTCTCTCAACATCCCTTTTCATGTGTGGCCAAAAGAAGTGTTCCTGCAAAATGGCCAGTGTCTTTACAACTCCAAAATGCCCCATTAACCCTCCACTATGGGATTCCCTTACTAACAAGTCTCGCAATGAGCAATTAGGCACACATAGTTTATTCTCCCGAAACAAAAAGTCCTCATACCTAAAGAACTTACCCGAAGCTTTCCCCTCACAGTTTCTATACTCTTCACAAAAATCTTGGTCTAAAGGATACAATTCCTTAATATGCTCAAAACCAAGTAATTTAGATTCAAAAGTAGAAATCAATGCATACCTCGGAGAAAGTGCATCGGCGACCACATTCTCTTTACCTTGTTTGTACCGAATGACATATGGAAATGTCTCAATGAACTCCATCCATCGAGCATGTCGCCTGTTCAACTTTTGTTGACCCTTCAAGTGCTTCAGTGACTCATGATCAGTGTGAACCACGAACTCCTTGGGCCATAAGTAATGTTGCCATGTTTCCAAAGCTCGGACCAAAGCGTACAGCTCCTTGTCATAAGTTGGGTAGTTCAACATTGCACCACTTAGCTTCTCACTGAAGTACGCTATTGGCCGCCCTTCTTGCATAAGCACAGTGCCAATACCTATCCCTGAAGCATCACATTCAATTTCAAACGTCTTGTTAAAGTTAGGCAAAGATAATAAAGGAGCATTTGTCAACTTTTGCTTGAGAAGCTGAAACGCCTTCTCTTGCTCTTCACCCCACTTAAAACCAATGTTCTTCTTTATTACTTCGGTGAGTGGTGTGGCCAAGGTGCTAAAATCTTTCACAAACCGCCGGTAGAAACTAGCAAGTCCATGAAAACTCCGTACATTGCCTACGTTTGTAGGAGTAGGCCACTCTTGGATTGCCCGGATCTTTTCTTCATCAACCGTGATGTTGTTGATAGCTCGACAGTCAACGCACATTCTCCAACTTCCATCCTTCTTAGGCACAAGTAAGACTGGAACGGCACACGGGCTCATGCTTTCCCTCACGTACGCCTTATCCATCAACTCTTGAACCTGCCTTTGAAGCTCCTTTGTTTCCTCAGGATTGCTCCTATAGGCTGGTCGATTTGGCAGTACGGCACCGGGTACGAAGTCAATCTGATGTTCAATCCCTCTAATAGGTGGCAACCCCGATGGTGTTTCCACGGGAAAAAGATCATCATATTCCTGCAAAAGAGAAACAACAGAACTAGGCAAAGCAGAGTCAGTCTCGTTAGTGTTTAAAAATACCTCTTTATACAAAAGTATAATCATTGGCTTATTTAGAAACATCGCTCTTTTGATTTCACTCGCTTTTGCATAGAAATTGAGTTTTCTCTCTATTTTTCTCTCATTGGTCGAATCTACCCTCTTTTTTTCTCCCTCTATTTTCTCGACTCTTTTCTCTCTTTCGTCTCTCAAATTTTCACTCATTTTCTTTTTCTCTTTCTCATCACTCTTATTTTTATGTTTGCTCTCTTGTTGCAACCTCACTTGATCTTCATACACCTGTCTTGGTGTCATCGGAACTAAAGTGATTGTTCTTTGTTTGAACTCGAATGAGTATTTGTTGGTAAACCCATCATGTTTGACTCGTCGATCGAACTGCCATGGTCGTCCTAACAACAAATGCCCTGCTTGCATTGGAACGACATCACACAAAACC
>CM047873.1:17312420-17314920 GCA_026212405.1 Petrea volubilis
TGAAGGAGATTTCGTCGCTGCACAAGCAAGGAACCGACATGCCCAAGCATGCCAATCACCACTCACGCGCCCTTACGTATGCTATGCTCGAACACACAAGCCGTCAACCGTCGTCCCAACATGCTTCAAGCATTGCGGGTGACGAACGATAACAAGTGCGCCCAAGCATGCCCCGGGTGGCACGAAAGTCATGAGACGGAGGCAAAACCGATTATGGATCGAAAAAACAACAATGAGCTCGGTTGGCAATGTGTCAAAGCTCGTAGCTTCGCTCGCTACGCCTGCTGGTCGCTCTTGCGAGTGGGGAGGTTTGCCTCGCGCTCACAAATACCGTGTAGGAGTTGTTTGCACGATCAATGACATGGGGCACCAAGCGCACACCCAATACCATCCGGGCAACGGTTCTCGCATGACGCCGTACGTTGCACGCTAAGGCCTCCCGTTGAAGTGGCTCGCTTGATTCCACCATACCGACGCAAGGAGGAGCATGAAACGATCGTCCCAGCACGGTACGGCAACAAGAACGCCACTCGCCCCCCCGACGGGTTGCCTTCGCAAGCGCAATGCTTTATCATGCACTCCCGATGCCGCTTAGGCATCAAGTGCTAGCCCAATACCGAGTTGCCATCCAACGCACGCCCAACGCCCGATAGGCATTGATCACACAAGACGCAGCATGCCGGACGCTTGAGCTCATCCGGGCACCGCAACAAGTCCCGAAGCTTCGCTCGCTATGCCTACTGGTCGCTCTTGCGAGCGGGGAGCTATGCCTTGTGCTCACAAACGCCGTGTAGGAGTTGTTTGCACGATCAATGACAGGGGCACCAAGCGCATACCCAATACCATCCAGGCATCGGTCGCTCATGACGCCGCACGTTGCACGCTCAAGCTTCCCGCCGAAGTGGCTTCCTTGATGCTCAGCCGCTCGTGCGGTCCCAAGGCACTCGGCACTCGACACCCCCTCAAACTACATCCTCCCCCCCATAATAGGCCAAAAAAAAAACAACCCTTCTGATAACACCGCACCCCAAAAATTTGATAGGGCCAAGGGGTCACAATCTTTCGGATTTTATAGTAAACGATGTTCGTTTTGTTTGAAAACTTGCACCGCAGCCCAAAATTTGATGTAGAATTCATTTTTGTCGTCAACATTTTTTTTCGTGCATCTGAAAATATTAATTTAATATTTTAATTATTGAAAAATAGCAAAAAATATGAAAAATTATATTAGTGCATGAAAAAATGTGGAAAATTAGTAAATGGCCTTACAACTTTAACATGTCTTGGAAAAAAAAATTAGGAGATCCGAAGATTTTAATTCGTATTATTTGATTATTAAAAATATAGAAAATACAGGAAAAATTGGGGGAACATACGGAAAATATATGTGCATGAAACAATATTGGAAATTAATAAATAGTGCTACAACTTCAATATGCTTTGGAAAACAAAATTTTCGAACCTCCAAAAGTACTAATTTGTATTAATTTGGTCATCAAAAATAGGAGAAAAAGGTAAACAATACAATACATTGGTGCATGACAAAATGTGGGAATTTAGTACACAGCGTTGCAAATATAATATTTGTGAGTGGAGAATTTCAGAACTCCAAAACATAAAATCACACGATGACTTTCCCAATCCTTGAGTAGTGAGATGTACGGACATCCAATGATGCGCCCCAACAAATCCGACAAAAGGTTTTCGTTAGTCGAGCAACTAATAGTTGACTTTACTCGGTCTTTGATATACAACACTGCGTCTCATACTGGTATCCATTCCCGAATAACACGTGGCAAACGCCCATCTACAATCTCACATGAAATGGTATCGGCGTTGCTTTGTTATGAGCAGTAGAAAGGACGCCACACGGCACAGCGGTGAACTGACATGCACACGATGCGCCGCACGGTGACTAGTCTACTCGTACAACGTGTTGCACGGTGACTAGTCGACTCGCACGACGTGCCGCACGGTGCCCGCACACTGCCTACTCACGCCTAGGACGCCCCGGGATAGCCTCGTCCCGCCTAGTCCGCCCTGGGACCCAACCTCATTGTGCCTACGCCATCCCGGGACTCAGCCTAGTCGGGCCTAGGCCGTCCCGAGACTCAGCCTCGTCGAACCTAGGCCGTCTCGGGATTCAGCCTCGTCCCCCCGGGACTCAGCCTCGTCGCACCTAGGCCGTCCCGAGACTCAGCCTCGTCGTGCCTAGGCCGTCCCGGGACAAAGCCAAGTTGCTCCTAGGCCACCCCGGGACAAAGCCTCCGCGCGCCTAGTCCGCCTCGGGACTTAGCCTCGTCCCGCCTAGGCCGTCCCGGGACTCAGCCTCGTTGTGCCTAGGCCGTCCCGAGACTCAGCCTAGTCGCGCCCAGGCCGCTCCGGGACAGCCTCATCCCGTCTAGGCTGCCCCGGGACTCAGCCTCGTCGTGCTTAGGCCGCCCCGAGACTCAGCCTCTTCCCGCCTAGGCCGTCCCGGGACTCAGCCTAGTCGCCCCTA
>CM047873.1:17319920-17334920 GCA_026212405.1 Petrea volubilis
GGCTTCCCGCCGAAGTTTCCATCTTGATTCCACCGTACCGACGCAAAGAGGAGCATGAAACGCTCGTCCTAGCACGATAGAGCAACGGGAACTCCAGTAACCCGTCGCAAGCACAATGCTTTATCATGCACTCCCGATACCGCTTAGGCATCAAGTGCTAGCCCAACACCGAGTTGCCATCCAACGTACGCCCAACGCCCGATAGGCATTGATTGCACAAGACGCAGCGTGCCGCACGCTTGAGCTCATCCGAGCACCATAACAAATCTCGAAGCTTCTCATCGGAACACAAAGCCAACACATGCCCACACCGAATCCAGCCGAGCGGAGCCGAACCGAACCCACCCGAGCTACGGCCTCATGCCTTGGGATGGTTCCATGATGGAAAGGGGGACGCCATCCCAATTAGCCCACAACTCGTGTTGGCAATGCTCCGACGCTAGTAGCTTCGGACGATTCGCCGACGAATTGCCCCGCGAAACGGATTCCCTGTCGTGCCAACCAACTCCGGGTAGGTCATCAGATGCACATGACTCAACACGCTGCTCGCTCTAGGCGCCTCGCCGGAAAACACGTCGGAAAATCCGCCGGACAGCTGCCGAAGGCCGGCACTCGGTTGCCAGAGCAAAGCCAACTCGATCCCACCCGTCTTGCTTGAGGGCGTGCGGGCTTGCTCGGTCACTCGTGCGGTCCCAGGGCACTCGGCACCCGACACCCCCTCACACTACCTCCTCCCCCTATAATAGGTTTAAAAAAAAAAAAACCCTTGTGACAACACTAGATATTGAAAGGGCTGAGAAGTCACAATATTTCGGATTTTATAGTAAATGATGTTCGTTTTGTTTGAAAACTTGCACCCCATACCAAAATTTAATGTAGAATTCATTTTTGTTGTCAAAAATTTTTTTTCAAGCATCGAAAAATATTAATTTAATATTTTAATTTTTAAAAAATAGAAAAAAAATATGAAAAAATATGAAAAATTATATTAGTGCATGAAAAAATGTGGAAAATTAGTAAATGGCCTTACAACTTTAAAATGTCTTGGAAAAAAAATTAGGACATCCAAAAATATTAATTCGTGTTATTTGATCATTAAAAATAGGGAAAATATAGGAAAAATTAGGGGAACATACGGAAAATGTATATGTGCATGAAACAATGTTGGAAATTAGTAAATGGTGTTACAACTTCAATATGCTTTGAAAAACAAAAATTTCGAACCTCCAAAAGCACTAATTTGTATTAATTTGGTCATCAAAATAGGAGAAAAAGATAAACAATACAATATATTGGTGCATGAAAAAATGTGGGAATTTAGTACACGGCATTGAAAATATAATATTTGTGAGTGGAGAATTTTGGAACTCTAAAAATAAAATCACACGATGACTTTCCCAATCCTTGAGTAGTGAGATGTACGGACATCCGATGATGCGCCCCAACAAATCCAATGAAAGGTTTTCAATAGTCGAGCAACTAATAGTTGGCTTTACTCAATCTTTGATATACAACACTACGTCTCGTACTGGTATCCATTCCCTCTTAACATGTGGCAAACGCCCATTGACAATCTTGAACGAAATGGTAGTGGCGTTGCTATGTTACGAGCAGTAGAAAGGACGGCACATGGCACAGCGGTGAACCGACATGTACACGATGCGCCGCACGGTGACTAGTCGACTCGCACGACGTGTTGCACGGTGACTAGTCGACTCGCACAACATGCGGCACAGTGCCCGCACACCGCCTACTCTCGCCTAGGCTACCCCGAGACAAAGCCTAGTCGCGCCTAGGCCGCCTCGGGACCAAGCCTAGCCGCGCCTAGGCCGTCCCGCGACTCAGCCTAGTCGCACCTAGACCGCCCCGGGACAAAGCCTCCTAGTGCCTAGGCCACCCCGGGACTCAGTCTCGTCGCGCCTAGGCCATCTCGAGACTCAGCCTAGTCGCGCCTAGGCCGTCCGAGGACTCATCCTTGTCGCACCTAGGCCGCCCCGGGACAAAGCCTCCTCGCTTCTAGGCTGCCCCGAGACAGCCTCGTCTCGCCTAGGCCGTCCCGGGACTTAGCCTCGTCGCGCCTAGGCCGTCCCGGGACAAAGCCTCCTCGCGCTTAGGCCGCCCCGGGATAGCCTCGTCCCGCCTAGTCCGCCCATGGACTCAGCCTCGTGCTGCCTAGTCCGCCCCGAGACTCAGCCTCGTTCCGCCTAGTCCATCCCGGGACTCAGCCTAGTTGCACTGCGATGACCCAGTAACTTCTATTGTTTTTATTTTACTTAGGATTTATTTGCATTATGTGACAATTATTGTGTGAATATATGTGATTTTGTTTTGTGAATAATTGTGCTTTACACTACATGCATTGTACAAAATGAGAGTTTTCCTTCATTTATTTTCTTAGCATTTGAAACATGCAAAATATTTGATATAAAATCTTTTAATTCCTAAAATTTTTATGATTTTGGAATTTTATTCTTAAAAATTACTTTATAATTTAGACCTCATAGTATTAATTTTGAATTGTGATTATTATTCTTCCAAAAATTATTTAAATAAATATTTTAAACCAGTATTTATTTTATTTTCGAATTTTCTAAATAAATTATACAATTTTCAAATTTTATAAATACAACAACATATTTTCTGATTTTATATGTATAATTTTTGAATTTTAATTATTTATAAACCTAATTTTCGGATTTTAATTAAATGATAAATATAAAGTCTAGATTTTTAGTATATTTTATAATTATTTTGCAAGAATATCTCCTCTAACACATATATTAGTGGTGAATTATATATCTACATACACACACACACATCCATAGGTATATTAGGGATAATTTATATATCTACATGTACACACTTATATCTGTATATACACTTGTGGTGATTTATCTATCTACATACATTGATACAGACACACACATCCATGTATATAGACTAGTGGTGATTTATATATCTACATATACACCTACATGTCCACATACATAAATATATATATATATATACACACACTAGGTAATTAATATAGTGATGTGTATATATTAATGTCCATATAGCATGTATGGTTATCTATTTATTTTGTTATAATATTAGCTATTTCGTCTTTTCTCCTCTATAAATAGATCCCAATTCCAACCCCATTTTCATCCCAAAATCCCACCCTTCTCTTCCCTAGAAATCCCGCCTAAAAACACAACCCCTACTCTACTTCTACTTTTAACACCCAAAACACTTCCTTTTTATAGTCTATCTTCCACCCACATTTATATATATACAAACCCTTCTATTTTCATCCATATATACCTATTAGCCTTCCATATAGCCTTTTATATACCCTCTTTTATCCCTAAAAATAGTTGATAGGTAGAAATATTACCTTTCTCATAAGTAGTTTAGGCAACAAGATCTTAGATTATTTTCATAAACAAAACTTTAACTTGGGTTTACCAAAATAATGGTCAAATACCAAGTGATTGCCTATGTTCACATTTTATGATTTTATGCCTCAAATTATTTGCTATACATGTTAAATCACGATAATTGTTTTTATGTTATTATGCTTTCATAAAGGTACATGCACGAACATGGTATGTTTATTTATGCTTTGATAAAATATACGTGTTATAAGAAATTATTTCTCAATTATGTGTTGGGCCCGAAATATTGTGGAATGATGTGGCTGAGTTCCGCCGGAACATTCTATCGGAGATGCCGGTAATAAGTGTTCTTGTAAGGACCCGTATTCTCACTCCCATTATGTATAGATATAAGTATATGTGTTTATTTTATATTTATAGGTATACGTTTTCATAATGTTAATACCTTGTATTGCATATTCGTTTTTTCGAAACATGTATAAGTTAGGATTATTTCTTGTCCTAGTTAAGCATCATATAAACTATATAATTCATAAAAATATATGTATACACACATAAATATATATATATATATGTATGTTTGGTTTTGTGTAATAAGATTTAGAAGATGTTTGGAAAAAACCGTAAAGAAAGCCTAAAATTGCATTTTCTACCCCTAAATGATATTTTCTTCCATAAATATGTAAAATAAGTAAATAACTTATAAATTTTCAGATTTTAACTAAGGGTGGACGTTTTTAAGGTATAAGAAACATAAAAATGTTTTATACTTGGTAGAAAATCATTCTCAAGTCTTCATCCTTCAAGTAATGATGATTATGTACAAGTGTGCATACACTTGTATAATTCTTTCTAGATATTGTTATACATGTATGGACCAAATTAGCCTAGACTAACACTTAACCTAATTAGACTAACACTTAACCTAATTAGGCTTGTTAGTTGGACACTTAGTTGGAAAGAAAGAAATGATGAAGATTAAGACACAATAGTATTTTAATGCTATTTGTTACATTACTAATTATAAGAAGGATTAGGCATTAAGCATAAGAAACCACAAAAATCACCACACACCCCCTAAAAAACGTGCACTCTGTCCCTTATAGTCTCTTGCCTTCATCTCTTGTTAATTTCATCACAAATTTCAGCACTTTCATCCTTACACTTCCATACATCCTTTAAACTACAAGAACCTCTACTACTAGAAGGTAGAAACCTTGCCTATGGCATGAGTTAGCTTAGGTTTTTATGAAAGTATTAGCTTCATATCTTCCCCATTAGACCTTAAGAGGTAACCACAAGTTGGTTTCCATCTTGGGTCTTAGGGAATACAAGAAAATTTGGGTATATGCTTATAGTGACATTATGTGCATCTTGCCCTTGAATGTCTTGAAACCATGCTGAAATTTTGCTTGCAATAGGTCCAAATGATGCTTAAGTTATGTATTATGATGTTTGATACTTTTTATTACTTCAATCATGTGTTAGAAGCTGAAATTTCGTGTTTGTCAAGATGAAATTTTAGTTCAACACTTGCTGGAAACACTATTCACAGTGCTGAAAAATTTTGTTACAAGGCTGAAAACTCTTATTTTTGCACAACTGAAAAATCCGATTTTTCAAACTCAAAACCTGTTTTATATGTTGTAATTCCAGTGTATAATAAGCTGGAAAAACAGTTTTTCAAATCTGTAAAGTTCGGCTTCGGGGCCTGGAAATTCCAGCAGCCGCGCAATTAAGCGTTTTGCGTCGCAGTCTGAAAATTCCAAGTCTCGTAAGCTGAAAACTCGAAATTTTATCAACCAAAACTTTATTTTACAATATTAGAAACATATTTGTGAAATCCCAGCAGGTTTTAGGCTAGAAATTCCATACTTGCAAACTGAAATTTTCTGCTCGTCGCAAATATTTGTAGACTGCGAATTTTCAGTTCATAAAGGTTGAAATATGTGTTCATTTATGTAAGATCAGTGTGAAAGCATACTGAAATTTTGTAAAACTATGTGTTATACATGAATTTTATGTGTACATGTTGGGCCCCAATGTGAATAGGGGTGGATGTGGTCGAGTTCGGCCGGGCGGCGTCGGGCTTGCCGGTCTTAAATTAGTTCTCGACCCTCCATCGTTGCCTAATCCCTCCTTGCATGGACGGAGTGTCTATGTACTGAAGTGGGTCGTAGGAAAAATCGGCATATGCCCGGGATATGACCACCGGAGTGATTGGTAGGGAATTGGAGTGTTTGGTTGGAAAAATCGGCACGAAGTGATAAGGTAGCCACCCGTCGAGGTGGAAGAAATCAAATGTGAAATTATGTGATTTATGTTCATAAATTTCTGTGATATGGTGCACAAACCTCACACGATCACCTTATGTTATATGCAAAGTTTCTACTCAACGTGTTGTTGACGTGTTTCATGTAATGTTTTAGCCAATCTTGAGACGAACGGAGTCGCTAGCGAAGGAGACATAGGAAGGCGGTTCGAAGCATTTGGCTAGTTATGCATGTTATAGGATTGAGGTTATTTTGTAGTCACGATCATGTAATAATAAACTTATGTGTACTTTTGGATTTTCGAATAAAAGTATGGGTTGGTTTTACTATTGTTTTGAAAAGTGGCATGTTTGTGAAAAAATTATAAATCGGGTATTTTCATAATTAGCTAGAAGTTTCGGGTCGTCACAGGTGGTATCAGAGCACGGTTTTTGGGACGTTAGGAATTTTGATTATGAATTGTCTAATGTTTGAACTTGTTGTGTAGCAGATGGCCTATCCCGCAGAATCCTCTAACCGTAGGTCGCGCTATCCGTGTGGGGCTGCCCGAGTGTCCTCCGTCCGAGTGCGCCCGCCCCAAGTTGATGAACTTTTAGTAGAACTAAGGTTGCTGGAAGAAAACTATGAAAAGCTTCAAGAGGATCTTTACCACACCCGCCTTAGTTTGGAGGGAGCCCAAAATCACATCTACCAAACACATCAGCATTACCAAAGTGTGCTCGAGCTTTTGTATAGCATGAGTAGGAAACTTGTTGGAGTCATTGAAGAGAATTTAATTCCTAAGCCACCCCCGGAGTTAGTGGTTATAAACTCCGGAGAGGGTACTAGCCATGCTCCCTATGAGATTGAGTAAATTAAGTGTCTTGAGAGCACCGTAGTGGTTGTCTAGTGTAATCAGTGCTCATGTAAAGTTTGATAGGATATATGTTTTGCGTTTGCCGTGTATGTTTTTGCAATTGCCGTATGAGTAACTTCTATGTAGATAGGTTGTGTAAGTCTTATGTAAATAGAAATAAATGGGTTTTGTTTATATTACTAAACTGAATTTTTATGATGTAGATGTCGAATAGACGAACACGCGGTAATAACGGGAATCCGGAGGGTCAACTTACGGCTATCGTTGAGAGAATCACTACGATTCTTGAAAATCAGCATAATAATAATCACAATCACATAGAAACAACTAACGATGCCATTGCTAACTTTCTTAAGTTAGGACCCCCGAGTTTCAAAGGAGAACCGGACGACGTCAAAGCCACTAATTGGCTAGAAGCTATCGAGAAAATTTTTGAAGTTATAGACTGCGGAGAAGAACGGAAGGTCACTTTGGCTACATTCCGGTTGGAAGAAGACGCACGGCATTGGTGGAAAAGGGTCAGTGGAAAGTGGGAAGAAGCGAGGACTCCACATACATGAAACAATTTCGTTCGCGAATTCAATACACAGTATGTTCCTCGGGTTATACAAGAAAAACGAGAAAGAGAATTTTTAAACTTAGAACAACGAGAGTTAAATGTGGCCCGATATGAGGCAATGTTTACCCGGTTAGCCAGGTTTGCCCCTTATTTTGTTGAAAGTGAAGAAAGAAAAATATGGAAATTCACTAGTGGTTTAAGGATGGAGATACAAGACAAGATGGCACCGGTACAGGTGCAAACGTATATGGCGGCAGTGGAAACCGCCCTGAAAGTAGAGAGCACTATGGAGCAGTTAAAGGTTAAACGTGGCCACTTCGTGAGACCGTCTCCTTTAGGGAGCCAAGCCGGGAGAAATTTCGGAGGAAGTAATAAGGTTGCTAAGATTAATATTTCAGGACCCCGGATGAATACTAACACTTCCCTACCCCAACGGAACCTTTCGTGTACCTACTGTGGAAAACCAAATCACACTGAGAGTCAGTGTTGGGTTAAGGCAAGGAAATGTACCCGGTGCGGAAGTAGTGAGCATTTCATCAGGGATTGTCCGCAAATGGGACCTTCACGGGAACGAGTTGCCAAGGAGAACGGAAAGCGTGGGGAAAAAACCACGAGTGCAAGGCAAGGTGTTTGCCATTAATCAAGAAAGGACGTCAGAACCAACAGTGGTGGAAGGTACGCTTCCGATTTGCCAACACTTGGCTAAAGTTTTGATAGATCCTGGTTCAACGCATTCTTATATATCGCGTAATTTTGTTTCTAGTTTAATGCTTGAACCTGAAGTTTTGCCATATGAATTAGAAGTAAGCACACCTATGGGAATCTCATGGAGAACCGACCTATTATATAAGAACTGTGAGCTAGTAATTGGTGGAAAACCCATGAGGGCTGACTTGGTTTTATTGCCTATAAACGAATTCGATGTGATATTAGGAATGGACTGGCTAGCATCTCACTATGCCCAAATAGATTGTCACAATAAGATAGTGCGATTATGTATACCGGGCCAACCCTTAGTTGAAATAAGAGGAAACAAATTTTCCCCTTCCATACCAATTATTTCGGCCATGAAAGCTCATCGACTACTTCGAAAAGGAAATGATGCATTTTTAGCATATGTATTAAATAAACAAGAAGATAAAAAGAAAATTGAGGATGTTCCGGTGGTAAACGAATTTGTAGATGTGTTTCCCAATGATCTACCCGGACTACCTCCACATAGGGAAATTGAATTTACCATTGACCTAGTACCAGGAACAGCCCCGATTTCCAAAACCCCGTACAGAATGGCCCCTGCTGAATTAAAGGAACTTAAGACTCAATTACAAGAATTACTTGATCAGGGATTTATTCGGCCTAGTTCTTCACCATGGGGAGCCCCAGTTTTATTTGTCAAAAAGAAGGACGGTACCTTACGACTTTGCATTGACTATCGGTCTCTAAACCAAGTTACTGTTAAAAATAAATATCCACTACCGAACATCGAAGAGTTATTTGACCAACTACAAGGAGCTTCCGTGTACTCTAAGTTGGACTTGAAATCAGGATATTACCAAGTCCGAATCCAAGAAAAAGACATAGCCAAAACAGCTCTTAATAGTCGCTACGGACATTATGAATTTATAGTAATGCCTTTTGGACTAACCAATGCACCTGCTATATTCATGGACTTGATGAATCGAGTATTCCAGCCTTACTTGGATCAGTTCGTTGTGATTTTTATAGATGATATCTTGGTATACTCAAAGACCAAAACGGAGCATGAGAAACATTTGCGCATAGTTTTGCAAACTCTAAGGGACCAAAAACTTTATGCAAAATTTAGCAAGTGTGAATTTTGGTTAGAAAAGGTATCCTTTCTCGGTCATATCATATCCAAAGAGGGAATCTCAGTAGATCCGGAAAAGGTAAAAGCCGTTGTGGAGTGGAAACAACCTTCTACCGTCACTGAAGTTCGAAGCTTTCTAGGTCTTGCGGGGTACTATCGAAGATTTATTGAAGGGTTTTCAAAAATTGCTCGACCACTAACTAGGTTAACCCAAGCTAAGGTCAAATTTGTTTGGGACCAACACTGTGAGACTAGTTTTCAGAAATTGAAGAATTGCTTAGTCGCCGCTCCTGTGTTAATATTACCTAATGGGAACGATGGATTTCAAGTATACACCGATGCCTCTAAAGAAGGATTAGGTTGTGTACTAGTGCAAGATGGCAAGGTAGTAGCCTACGCTTCACGAAAATTAAAACCGTATGAGGAAAACTACCCTACTCATGACCTCGAATTAGCTGCTATTGTGTTTGCACTCAAGAAATGGAGGCATTATTTGTATGGGACAGATTTTGAGGTGTTCACAGACCATAAGAGCCTAAAATACTTATTTTCACAAAAGGAATTAAACATGAGACAAAGGAGATGGATGGAGATGATTATCGACTATAACTTTAATATTCAATACCATCCGGGAAAAGTTAACAAAGTTGCCGATGCATTAAGTAGAAAGGCCACCATCTCTTGTTTGGCACTTAAGGAATGGAAGTTGTTAAATGATATTTCTGAGTGGAATCCTAAGGAAAAAGAGTTAGGAATTTTATTTTCCACCGTTCAAGCGCAACCTGCGTTATTAAGAAAAATCAAGGAAGCTCAAGAAAAAGACGCAAAACTTAAAAAGATCATGGAAGAAGTTGGTAATGGCAAAAGGGCCGAGTTTGCCATGTCCAATGACGGGATCCTCAGATTTCACAATAGGCTATGTATCCCCGATGATAACAATCTCAAAGGGAAATATTGGAAGACAGTCACAAATCAAGATACACAATCCACCCGGGAATCAATAAGATGTACAAAGACATTAGAAAACAGTATTGGTGGACTAGCATGAAAAGAGAAGTGGCGGAATTTGTATCCAAATGCTTGACATGTCAACAGATAAAAGCCGATCACCAGAAGCCCTTTGGTCTCTTGCAACCATTACCTGTTCCCGAATGGAAGTGGGAACACATTACCATGGATTTTGTTATGGGTCTACCCCGCACCTCCAAGGGTCATGATGCGATTTGGGTTGTAGTGGATCGACTTACAAAAAGTGCCCATTTTATTGCCTTTTCAAAGACTTGTTCCTTGGATAGAATGGCTGAAATTTATAAACAGGAAATAGTCCGATTACATGGTATCCCCGTCAGCATTGTTTCAGACAGAGATCCACGATTCGTGTCTAAGTTTTGGCAAGGGTTGCAAAGCGCGCTAGATACTAAGTTGAACTTTAGCACGGCTTTTCACCCACAAACCGATGGACAATCTGAAAGAACCATCCAAATCTTAGAAGACATGCTTAGATCCTGTACCATCGATTTTGGAGGAGGTTGGGATCGTCATCTCGCATTAGCCGAATTCGCATACAATAATAGTTATCAATCCACCATCGGTATGGCTCCATTTGAGGCCCTTTATGGACGAAAGTGTCGATCACCAAATTGTTGGGATGAGGTTGGTGAGAGGAAATTGCTAGGCCCTGAATTGGTACAAGAAACTACGGAAGCTATAGAAACAATTCAAAAACGAATGGCCGCCGCTCAAAGTCGTCAGAAAAGCTACTCGGATAAGAGACGAAAGGATTTGGAATTTGAAGTAGGAAACTCGGTATTCTTAAAAGTATCACCACGAAAAGGAATTTTTCGGTTTGGGAAGAAAGGAAAACTAAAACCTCGATACGTTGGACCTTTTGAAATTCTAGAAAAAGTAGGAAAAGTAGCATATAAATTGCCGTTACCCTCAAGTCTATCTGATGTTCATGACGTATTTCATGTGTCGATGCTTAAGAAATATCATCCGGATCCCTCTCATGTTGTGAATCATGATTCCCTCGAAATTGATAAAGACTTGACATATGTAGAGGAACCCGTTCGCATCCTTGAAGTAAGAGAACGAACCTTGAGAAACCGCTCCATTCCCATAGTCAGAGTCTTGTGGAAGTATCATAACCTCGAGGAAACTACGTGGGAAAAATTAGAAGATATGATGAGCAACTATCCACATCTCTTTGACTAATCGGGCCGAATTTCGGGGACGAAATTCCTTTAAGGAGGGGAGGATGTAAGGACCCGTATTCTCACTCCCATTATGTATAGATATAAGTATATGTGTTTATTTTATATTTATAGGTATACGTTTTCATAATGTTAATACCTTGTATTGCATATTCGTTTTTTCGAAACATGTATAAGTTAGGATTATTTCTTGTCCTAGTTAAGCATCATATAAACTATATAATTCATAAAAATATATGTATACACACATAAATATATATATATATATGTATGTTTGGTTTTGTGTAATAAGATTTAGAAGATGTTTGGAAAAACCGTAAAGAAAGCCTAAAATTGCATTTTCTACCCCTAAATGATATTTTCTTCCATAAATATGTAAAATAAGTAAATAACTTATAAATTTTCAGATTTTAACTAAGGGTGGACGTTTTTTAAGGTATAAGAAACATAAAAATGTTTTATACTTGGTAGAAAATCATTCTCAAGTCTTCATCCTTCAAGTAATGATGATTATGTACAAGTGTGCATACACTTGTATAATTCTTTCTAGATATTGTTATACATGTATGGACCAAATTAGCCTAGACTAACACTTAACCTAATTAGACTAACACTTAACCTAATTAGGCTTGTTAGTTGGACACTTAGTTGGAAAGAAAGAAATGATGAAGATTAAGACACAATAGTATTTTAATGCTATTTGTTACATTACTAATTATAAGAAGGATTAGGCATTAAGCATAAGAAACCACAAAAATCACCACACACCCCCTAAAAAACGTGCACTCTGTCCCTTATAGTCTCTTGCCTTCATCTCTTGTTAATTTCATCACAAATTTCAGCACTTTCATCCTTACACTTCCATACATCCTTTAAACTACAAGAACCTCTACTACTAGAAGGTAGAAACCTTGCCTATGGCATGAGTTAGCTTAGGTTTTTATGAAAGTATTAGCTTCATATCTTCCCCATTAGACCTTAAGAGGTAACCACAAGTTGGTTTCCATCTTGGGTCTTAGGGAATACAAGAAAATTTGGGTATATGCTTATAGTGACATTATGTGCATCTTGCCCTTGAATGTCTTGAAACCATGCTGAAATTTTGCTTGCAATAGGTCCAAATGATGCTTAAGTTATGTATTATGATGTTTGATACTTTTTATTACTTCAATCATGTGTTAGAAGCTGAAATTTCGTGTTTGTCAAGATGAAATTTTAGTTCAACACTTGCTGGAAACACTATTCACAGTGCTGAAAAATTTTGTTACAAGGCTGAAAACTCTTATTTTTGCACAACTGAAAAATCCGATTTTTCAAACTCAAAACCTGTTTTATATGTTGTAATTCCAGTGTATAATAAGCTGGAAAAACAGTTTTTCAAATCTGTAAAGTTCGGCTTCGGGGCCTGGAAATTCCAGCAGCCGCGCAATTAAGCGTTTTGCGTCGCAGTCTGAAAATTCCAAGTCTCGTAAGCTGAAAACTCGAAATTTTATCAACCAAAACTTTATTTTACAATATTAGAAACATATTTGTGAAATCCCAGCAGGTTTTAGGCTAGAAATTCCATACTTGCAAACTGAAATTTTCTGCTCGTCGCAAATATTTGTAGACTGCGAATTTTCAGTTCATAAAGGTTGAAATATGTGTTCATTTATGTAAGATCAGTGTGAAAGCATACTGAAATTTTGTAAAACTATGTGTTATACATGAATTTTATGTGTACATGTTGGGCCCCAATGTGAATAGGGGTGGATGTGGTCGAGTTCGGCCGGGCGGCGTCGGGCTTGCCGGTCTTAAATTAGTTCTCGACCCTCCATCGTTGCCTAATCCCTCCTTGCATGGACGGAGTGTCTATGTACTGAAGTGGGTCGTAGGAAAAATCGGCATATGCCCGGGATATGACCACCGGAGTGATTGGTAGGGAATTGGAGTGTTTGGTTGGAAAAATCGGCACGAAGTGATAAGGTAGCCACCCGTCGAGGTGGAAGAAATCAAATGTGAAATTATGTGATTTATGTTCATAAATTTCTGTGATATGGTGCACAAACCTCACACGATCACCTTATGTTATATGCAAAGTTTCTACTCAACGTGTTGTTGACGTGTTTCATGTAATGTTTTAGCCAATCTTGAGACGAACGGAGTCGCTAGCGAAGGAGACATAGGAAGGCGGTTCGAAGCATTTGGCTAGTTATGCATGTTATAGGATTGAGGTTATTTTGTAGTCACGATCATGTAATAATAAACTTATGTGTACTTTTGGATTTTCGAATAAAAGTATGGGTTGGTTTTACTATTGTTTTGAAAAGTGGCATGTTTGTGAAAAAATTATAAATCGGGTATTTTCATAATTAGCTAGAAGTTTCGGGTCGTCACAGTTCTAGCTCTCCATCTCCTAATCCCTCCTCATATGGACGAAGTGTTCCATGTGAGAGTGCATCGTAGGAATTCGGCATATGCCCGGGATATGACCACTGGTGTGACTCGGTTGGGATTGGTGGAATTGCGGAGTGACTCGGTTGGATTAATTGATCGTGGTGGGTGTTATAAGGCATTACATCACTGTATGTGACGAACAGGGAGTGTTATGTGTTTTTACATGTCTGTGTGCAATTTTCACACACCTGCACCTTATGTGATTACGTAATGGTTCTACTCAACCGTCGCGTTGACTCCTCTTTTCCATTTTTTTAGACAAGCAATAAAGCGAAGACGTTTGAGGGACGCTGTGGAAACAATGGATGTTTTGAAGCATTTTACTTAATAAAGTTACTTTTTTATTTTGTGAAAATTGTAACTCTTGTATTTTGTACAAATTTTATGTGAAAATTATTATTTATTTTAATAAAATAGAGGGCATTTTTCGGGGTCGTGACACGCCCTTAGGCCATCCCGGGACAAATCCTAGTCGCGCCTAGGCCGTCCCGGGACAAAGCCTCGTCGCGCCTAGGCCGCCTCGGGACCTAGCGGTGGGGGGCTTCGTGCCGGTCACTTATGCTTAGGTAGCTCTGGGACATAGCTTCGTCGCGCCTAGGCCGCTCTGGGACTTAGAGGCGGGGGACTTCGTGCCGGTCACTTCCATCTAGGCAGCTCCGGGACTTAGCGTCATCACGCATAGCTTGCCCTGGGACTTAGCGCCGGTCACTTGTGCAACTACGGATCACGCAACCCGTATGGGTTGCTCCAGGGCTCGTTTGATGTGAGAGTGTCCGCGAGGAACAGACGAGGGTGGAGGGATGAATCGAAGCGACAAAGGGCTGAATTGGGCGCCTGGGTCGCTCCGGGGCTTAGCTTCGTCGCGCATAGCTCTCCCCGGGACTTAGCAGCGGGGGACTTCGTGCCGGTCACTTGCGCCTCAATCGATCCCGGACTTAGCATCGTCGCACATAGCTCCCCCCGGGACTTAGCGCCGGTCGCCTATGCAACAGCGGGGCATGCGGATCACGCAACCTCCGGCTTGCTCCGAGGCTTATTTAATGCGAGAGTGTTCGGGAGGGACGGACGAGGTGGGAGGGATGAATCGAAGCGACAAAGGGCTGAATGTTAGCGGATCGTGGCACCAAGGCCACTCTGCCGCTTACAATACCCCGTCGCGTATTTAAGTGGTCTGCAAAGGATTCTACCCGCCGCTCGATGAGAATTGTACTTCAAGGCGGCCAACGCGGCTCATCCACCACGCCTAGGCCGCCCCAGGACTAAGCCTAGTCACGTCTAGGCCGCCCCGGGACTCAGCCTAGTCGCGCCTAGGCCGCCTCGGGACAAAGCCCCTCGCGCCTAGTCTGCCCTGGGACAGCCTCGTCCGGCCTAGTCTTCCCGGGACTCAGCCTCGTCGCGCCTAGGCCGTCCCGGGACTCAGCCTCGTCGCGCCTAGGCCGTCCCGGGACAAAGCCT
>CM047873.1:17337420-17706157 GCA_026212405.1 Petrea volubilis
CAGCTTCCTTGCTCCTTACGGGTTTACTAGCCCGTTGACTCGCACATATGTCAAACTCCTTGGTCCGTGTTTCAAGACAGGTCGAATGGGGAGCCCGCTGGCCAGAACCGGGAGCACGCAGTTGCCGAAGCACGCACGAGGCGCGCGCTGTCCGCCACGATCGGAGCGACGGCATTCCACGGGCATATCAACTGCTCGGGCTTTGGCCGCCGCCTCAATCCACGCCGGTCTGCGCCCTGAGTGGATTAGCGGACCAGCGCGGATTGAGGCGACGAATTGTCCCGCGAAACTGATGCCTTGTCGTGCCAACCGACTCCGGGTAGGTCATCAGCTGCACACGACTCAACACGCTGCTCACTCTAGGTGCCTCGCCGGAAGATCCGCCGGACGGTCGCCGGCGATCGGTCGCCGGAGCAAAGCCAACTCGATCCCACCCATTTTGCTTGAGGGCGTGCGGGCTTGCCCGGCCGCTCGTGTGGTCCCAAGGCACTCGGCACCCGACACCCCTCAAACTACTTCCTCCTCCCTATAATAGGTTAAAAAAAAAAACCCTTGTGACAGCACTAAACCCCGGTCTGTCGCTGCGGACGCTTCTCCAGACTACAATTCGGACGGCGAAGCCGCCCGATTCTCAAATTGGGCTATTTCCGGTTCGCTCGCTGTTACTAGGGGAATCCTTGTAAGTTTCTTTTCCTCCCCCCTCGTGCCCGTCCCGATTGAGGATGTGGGGAAGGGGGGCGACGCGATGCGTGACGCCTAGGTAGACGTGCCCTCGACCTAATGGCTTCGGGCGCAACTTGCGTTCAAAGACTCAATGGTTCACGGGATTCTACAATTCACCCCAAGTATCGCATTTCGCTACGTTCTTCATCGTTGCGAGAGCCGAGATATCCGTTGCCGAGAGTCATTTTGACATTCGAGATATGTCCACTCCCCACGAGCGCACCGCGTACGGGGGCATCTGAGGGGGGCCTTTCTTTGAGATTTCCTCGGTGCATTCCGCGCCCAGGGTTGGTTAGCCCGCACAACGAGCACTGTCACGCTTGCCGGGCGGGGGGAGGGACAGCGGCCCAGTGGTTTTCCCACCTCGCCGAGGCCCCGGAGTGATTTAAACACGTTCGCGGTTTGCTTTGCAGGTTTCGACAATGATCCTTCCGCAGGTGCAGCTACGGAAACCTTGTTACGACTTCTCCTTCCTCTAAATGATAAGGTTTAGTGGACTTCTCGCGACGTCATGGGCAGCGAACCGCCTACGTCGCCGTGATCCGAACACTTCATCGGACCATTCAATCGGTAGGAGCGACGGGCGGTGTGTACAAAGGGCAGGGACGTAGTCAACACGAGCTGATGACTCGCGCTTACTAGGAATTCCTCGTTGAAGACCAACAATTGCAATGATCTATCCCAATCACGATGAAATTTCAAAGATTACTCGGACCTGTCGGCCAAGGCTATAGACTCATTGAATACATCAGTGTAGCGTGCGTGCGGCCCAGAACATCTAAGGGCATCACAGACCTATTATTGCCTCAAACTTCCGCAGCCTAAAAGGCCGTAGTCCCTCTAAGAAGCTGGCCGCGGAGGGATACCTCCGCATAGCTAGTTAGCAGGCTGAGGTCTCGTTCGTTAACGGAATTAACCAGACAAATCGCTCCACAACTAAGAACGGCCATGCACCACCACCCATAGAATCAAGAAAGAGCTCTCAGTCTGTCGATCCTTACTATGTCTGGACCTGGTAAGTTTCCCTGTGTTGAGTCAAATTAAGCCGCAGGCTCCACTCCTAGTGGTGCCCTTCCGTCAATTCCTTTAAGTTTCAGCCTTGCAACCATACTCCCCCCGAAACCCAAAGACTTTGATTTCTCATAAGGTACTGGCGGAGTCCTAAAAGCAACATCCGCCGATCGCTGGTCGGCATCGTTTATGGTTGAGACTAGGACGGTATCTGATCGTCTTAGAGCCCCCAACTTCCGTTCTTGATTAATGAAAACATCCTTGGCAAATGCTTTCGCAGTTGTTCGTCTTTCTTAAATCCAAGAATTTCACCTCTGACTATGAAATATGAATGCCCCCGACTATCCCTGTTAATCATTACTCCGATCCCGAAGGCCAACGTAATAAGACCGAAATCCTAAAATGTTATCCCATGCTAATGTATCCAGAGCGTAGGCTTGCTTTGAGCACTTTAATTTCTTCAAAGTAACAGCGCCGGAGGAACGACCCGACCAGTTAAGACCAGGTGCGCATCGCCAGCAGAAGGGACGAGACGACCGGTGGTGCACACCGAAGGCGGACTGGCCGGCCTAACCCAAAGTCTAACTACGAGCTTTTTAACAGCAACAACTTAAATAAACACTATTGGAGCTGGAATTACCGCGGCAACGATACTCATCCCTCGGAATTTCAGATTTATAAAGATTAAATTTCATAATTTTAGAATTTTTCTAAATTAATTATGATATTTTGGATTTTATGCCCTAAAACCCCCTAAGAAATGAGTAAATTGTATTTTCTACCCCTGGATATTATTTCTTGCATAAATGTACAATATACAAGAATTAACTTGCAATTTTGCTGAATAAATGGGGGCTGGACATTTTTTGGGGATTTTTGAAAGAGAAAAATATAAAATATTAAATACTTGGTGTATAGTAAGTCTTGCCCTCCAAGTTGCCAAATACAATATATTTATACACTCATAAAATAACTTCTAGATGCAAGAATACATACTTGGCTCTTGTTAATGTAGAGTTCCACTTAAGCTTGTTAGACTCTATACTTGGCCAATTAGGGCATTAATTGGAAAATGACTTCATACTAATCTTCTATGTCTATCACTTAGGAAAAAACACAAAAATCATCCTCACACACACAAAGAGAAATCCGGCCATAACACCCCCATTTCTTCTTGTTTCTTTCACTTTTCCCTACAGTCATTCGTCTCTTCAAACCATCTCCCAACCCCACACACTTTCCCTTCTTCAAACCCCTACAAGGCAAGAAAGATTATCAAGGTAGAAATTTGCCTATGGCATGAGCTAGGGTTAGGTTTTTATCAATCTATTGGCATGTTATCTCCCCTATAAGACCTAGGAGGTCACCACAAGTTGGTTTCCATCTTGGGTCTAAGGGATTTCAAGATGTGTTGGTTATATATGTGAATATGATGCTTATGATGTTCTATGAGCATGTTTGGTTAAATTCTTGAATAAGCATGCTGAAATTGTTGCAATTATGCTATGTTATCATGTTTTATACCTTTTTAGAGTCTTATATATGTGCTAGAAGCTAGAATATTAAGTTTTCCCAGCTGAAATTTCAAGTTGTGCATATACTGAAAATTACTATTCATGCAGAAACTATTGTTTTTAAAGCTGAAAAGTTCGATTTTTGCAAGGCTGGAAAATCCGAAAATTCCCAACTGAAAACAAGGTTTTAAAACTGTAAATTCAGTGTAAAATAAGCTGGATTTAGAGGTTTTTCAAAGCTGGAAGTTTGGGTAACGAAAGCTGAAAATTTCAGAAGTTGCGCGCTAAAACGTTTCCCGTCGCAGTCTGAAAATTCCAGGTCTCGTAAGCTGGAAATTCGAACTTTTAACAACTAAAAGTCTATTTTACAACCTTGGGAATGTATATGTGAAGTTCCAGTCGGTTTTAAATTGGAAAATTAGTAGTTTGAAAGCTAAAAATTTCAATTCGAAGTTGTAAATGCCGATTTCGCAAAACTGTGAATTTTGGTACTTTGTGTTGAATTTGAGCTGAACAGTTTGTATTGTGATGAATTTGTGATTAAAATGTGTTAGAATTATGTGTATATGGGCCCGATGTGATAGGGGTGGATGTAGCCGAGTTCGGCCGGGCGGCAAAGGGCTTGCCGGTCTTAAAAGATTCTCGACTCTCCATCGTTGCCTAATCCCTCCTTGCATAGACGGAGTGTCTATGTACTGAAGTGGGTCGTAGGATTTCAGCATATACCCGGGATATGACCACCAGTGTGTTTAGGTTGGGATTGGTGGATTTGGTGTGATTTCGATTGGATATCAGTTGAAATTAAATTACGGCACGGCGAGATAAGGTAGCCGCCCATCGAGGTGGAAAAACAGTAAAAATGTGTTGGAATGTGATGCTCTATCAGAGCTTAAATTTATGTGATTTTATCAAGAACTGAAATTTCTATGATTTTATGTGTGGTTTTATGTGATTTTATGACAATACGCAATTTCACACGATCACCTCATGTCTATGTAAATTTCTACTCAACATGTGTATATGTTGATGTTGCTTTCTATTATGTTTTAGCCAGATTTGAGACACGGGAAGATAGGAATGAGGAAGACTAAGGAGGGCGCTTCGAGGTTTTTAGTTAGTTATGTGTGCATTGTGCTAGAAACTTGGTAGTTAAGTTATGTATATGTTGTGTATATGTAATAAACGACATTCATAAACTCATCTTTTCGAATATTAGTATGCGTGTTTGGTTTCATTACATTATAAAATAGCATGTTTTTATGAGATGGTTATAAATAGATGTTTTCAAAATTAGCTAGAGGTTTCGGGGCGTTACATGTGATATAAAAGGATGTCTAGACTTACTAGACTCTAGTCTATACCCAATTCTAGGTATGGAATTAGATCTATTGTTTTTAAATTGTATAAAAACATTAACTTCAAGAGTTTGTTCAATTTCAGTTGGTAAAGTTTGAGTATTAGACATTACTGGTGCGGCTTTTTCCATTAACCAATTTTCAGAAAATTCAATTTCTTCCCATTTAATAGCTCTTCTTGTAGTAATATTTGATTTACCAAAATTTAATTCAATGACAATTGTTTCATTTGCCATTTTATCTTGAAGTTTACACTGTGGATTTAATGTGTGTAAAGGTTTATAATAAATTCTATAACAAATACAAGTCACTTCGGATCCTGGTGCATAATTATAACCATCTATTTTAAATTTAAATTTCTACCGTCTCTCAGGGCGGCTATGAAACTTTCAAGCAAACCTTCTAAAGTTAAAGGTTTGAAGGCTACTTGCACCAAGCCCATGTGTAAAAATTTGTGTGTGTATCAATGTGATTCTACCTCCTTTTCACTAATAAGTTTTAATATCATTTCATCATTATTTAATGATATGGTTTCTTCAGTAGTTTTAACTACCAATTTCCAACCTATTCTTTCAAAGGTTCCTATTTCATAAATCTTTTCTGGGTTCAATCCTAGAGATTGTCCATTTATTTAATAAATTTAAATCTTGAGGTATATCTACCTCTTGTTTCATACTGTTTTTAACAGTATCTTTATCTGATCTAAAAATATTCATACTTTTATGCATAAAAGGTGTGTGTTTAACAATATCTATACCAAATTAATACAACAACATGGCTCTGATACCATAGGCGGCCCTAGCTACCTTCGAGAACCATCCGGTCAGAAGGGTTTCCAAAAGAAAGTTTGACAAAATCATTAGACTTGTCGTTGATTTCTCAAGGCTTTACACAATAATTTAGACCTGTCTTTGATATCCAATCTAAATAATCCAACACAGCCCTGAAACGCCTTCCACACAGCTCGAGCTGGCAAAACAGGATCATTAAACATAAATACCAAGATAGTATCTAAACATCATGACCTTAGAAACAAGACTGGCCTAATATTTTAACCTTAGCTAGATCATCCTTAAAGGATGCAAGAAGATTATGGCCCTATAGCCATATTATCTTTTTAATTCAGTTTAGACATTGTTTAAACACAAATATCTTATCTTGACATTACAGGCTAGTAATACATAAAATAAATCAAGCAATAAATAAAAAGATTAGAAAACTAACCACGAGTTTTCTTTATTTGATATATCCACGGCTTATAAATTTACAAAACTAGGGAGGAATGAAAAACTAAAAGAGGAATGGTACAAAAGAAAACTGATAACTAAGTAAGGCTGTAAATAGAAGGATGCCTAACAACTAAACAATCATCCTCTTATATAGTGGAGAATCTGTACTGGAAAATTTAATAATTTACAAGATTTTTCACATCTGTGGCCGACAAGCTTGAATCAAATCAGTCAAACAGTGACTGCACAATGCACAGTAATCTTCAATTATGCGCATACTAACTCCATTATGAGTGTTTGTCGCTTTCATCACTTTGCACAGTAACCAACAAATATGGTGTCATTTGTCAGCACTTACGTCATAAATCTTCTGATATCATTGCATGCGTCATTCTTCAATAATTGAGTGATAACACCAATTCTTTACTCCATGGGTTTTTTTCCCTGCTGATTTTGACAATTGTTGTTTAATAATGTCATTGATTGAAAAATCTACTTCATCTGCATAAGGATCTTGAGATCCGCTTGCCAAGACTTCTCCTTCTTTGGATTTGGATGAAGTAGACATAGATGTTGTGTCTAAATCAACACCAAAATTCTTTTTAAGATCTTTTTGCATTTCTACAATATAGGCATTGATGATGTCTTCTTTTGATATCACATCTTTTTTCATATGAAGCTGTCTTGAGATATGGTGAAATGTTGAATGATCACCATATGGTACTTCTTTCATCCATAGCTTTTTGATATTCAATGATTTTTTTCTTTAATCAAATCAATGGTGGCTTGACTTTCTAACACACCTTGTTTATTTTTCTGAATCATTTTCCTCCAAAAAGATGTGAAGAAAATACGTTTAAACAGGGTAAATTTTGAAGAGTATAGCCAATTTCTGGCTCCCAACGCCAAATCCAAGGTATGGAAAATTCCATAAGTAAATGAAGGGAAGCAATTCCTTCAATCCAACAAGAATTATTGATGACTTCAATGAGACGGGGTGCAATATTAACCCATTGGGTATAGAGGTCTTTATACAGCTCTGGAAGAATTTTGATAGAGAGACCAAAAGTTACCCACCACTCAATAAACCAATTTGGAAGAGAAGTATTTTTATATACTTCAGGACATAATTTGAACCACCAAGTATGCTTCTTTTTATGATTTTGATAAAAACAAACTTTTGTAAAGGCTTCCACATAATCCCAATAATTATATTTAATATTGACTTTGAGCTATGGATTGTAAAATTCGTTTTCCACAAAAGAGCTGAATCCCCATTCCTCAACTATAATGACCTTTTTTATGATCACCTTGGTGAAATTCATAAATGTCTTGGTGTTTTGAGGCGAGAATATTTTAAATATCCAAGAATATTAATAGGTACATGCAAGAAATGATGCAGTCAAGATACCCATCCTTTAATTCCCACGGATCTTTAATCATTTTAATATCTAATTATTCAGCAAGAAATATTATATATATATATATATATATATATATGTATGTATAGTATAATATGTGTATATTATACTATTCATGTTAAGAATTTAGGCTTGTTCTTATTATACTATACATATTTAATATTTACACGTGTTCCACCAAAAAACTTAATAGAAGGATGACAATAATATATTGTAATTTGAGGGATCAAATTTATATCGCCTATATATAAGGTACCAAAATTGATTTGGCGCCAAAGTCAGGAACAAAAAATAAAATAAACCCGATAATTTACAACATTCTTAACAAACCAAGAAAACATATTTATATTTGTGTACAGCAAATAATCTTTACCCACAAGGTTTATTTGTTATTTATACTTTTCACAATGCTCATAATTATGTTTATCAAAAGCAATATTTCAAAATAAATATTAATTATCAGCGGGCACTTTGCTAGTACATAAAAAAAAACATATTACCAGGTTAAATATAAAAGCAATACATAGGACTTGCAACGCGTGATTTTTGATGCGCTAAATAGAACATCTCCCAGTACCAGTTGAAAAAAATATGGCCGTCCGTTAGATCTTATCATTATTCCAGTGCAAGTTGCGTATGGCTTTTGATCTACAACATATATGTTTAATGATACATGCTCATGAATTGGCATCAAGTTTTATTTTTGAAATCACATATAAGATATCTGATGTGGAACCGGATCTAGATTCGCATATCTGTTAATGATATTTGCTCGATTCGTCTTTGCCTAACAGGTATCATCAAATGTGGGTGTGTGTGCGTCTGTGTGTGTTGTGCCTCTGTGATAGTCTTAATAATCAACCAAAATGTGTACCGGAATTACATAGTTCTATGAATCTATCAACCTATGCCGGGCTCAAGGCGTTGCTTATCCTCAGCATCAATTGCATAGTTCAGATACTTACACTTATCCTTTTTCTTTTTCCTTTTTCCCATCCCAGCGCCTTCTCACCCACCCACCCACCAACACACCCGAATTTTATCTTCAGGTTATTCTACGAAAAACATAACAAAACAAAACTAGAAACCTAAATTAAATAATCATAACTATTGTCGACAGACGTGTGTGAAAAATGGGGGTATAAAGAACAGCTACTACTTTGCTACTTGTACAGAAGGTCCGTGTCAAAAATCGAATTCAACTATCAATGATACAATGATACAAACTGAACTAGCAAGAAGAAAACGGCAGATATGCTACATACAGAATTTTTCAGAGGCTGAGACTCAGATTAATTTCCAGTATTTGGGTTGTTTCCAGCAAGGATAAGAGAGATTTCCAGCCCTCGACTAAATGCTTGGTTGAACATTAGCCGTGTTTGGAATGTGGAAGCAAAGGGGAACCATGAAAACAGAGCAATTGGGATGAAAACAATGATCCCCATTGCAGCATCATATAAACGTGCAATTGATCGAATAGACTTCCACAATCCCAATTTCTTCACCAAAGGCTTCCAAGCGCATGCAATCTGCAAACAGAAACAGCACCATGCCTAAGTTGAGGAAGGGAGTTTACTTGTATAGAACTCTTAGTACAGCTTGAGGTCTGCAACCTAGTAGTTCAAAATAAACATGGAAAAAGAAAATCTAGATGAAAAAGTGATGGCATATCCATGAATCAAATTCCCAAATTTCCTGATCCGAAGGCAAATCACACTTGAGAAATACAAACAAAAAGCAAGTAATCTCTGCTCATTAGAAATCAATGTTGTATGATACCACGAACTTTCTGATGTGAATTTGATGCAGGAGAAGACTGAATCAAATTTGAACCAGCAATACCATCATCTACAACTATCACGACACTAAGACCAGATCGAGATTAAACATGAAATGATCTGATATCTAGTTATGACAAACATAACAACCAAAAAGATTTAACGAATAGCATAATCATGGAGAAAACTTACAGAGAGAATTCCCCACCCAGTGGGCAGAAAAGCCAAGATACAAGCAAATATATCCGTGATGGAGAGTTCAGTAACTGCAACAGCAACAGCCAAACCAGCCAGTGCCAGTAAGAATGCGAGACCTTGGATAAAACGCAGCAGCAACTGAAAATTGACTGATATCTTCTGACTAAAGGTGAACACCTGTGGAGTTCCAAAACAATGCTCAGATTTAACTGGCAGAATTATGAAGTTAGGGTAAACACTTCAGAATTATAATATGTGAAACCAGACCTTGAAAAGAATTATAAGCACGACAAACACTACCCAAGATAGCCCGTATACCTGAAGACCAAATATCAACAGAAAAGTGAAATCAGTTCTCATATATCAAACAGCTGACTTGTACAACAAAAACAGATTATTTAGACATAGTTCCAATGAAAGGATTTTCGTCATTTCTACAAATAGACAGCAATTAAGTTAATGAGTAAAACAATACAGTAGTGCAAAATAAAGGTTCAGAACCATGATTTCCAACCTCTGCACTATCTCATAAATGCAAGAAAATAATGAGGGGATAACATAATCCTCACTCAAAAAATAGGTTGTACCGTTAATGATGTATTTCTCCCTTGCACATGCTAACTTGTAGACGATGCCATACTGGAAGATGAAAAACCGTAGGCTTAGAATGGTTTCCATTACTCTGCCACTGAAGGTCCGAATATGAGACTGCACCAAATGTAAAATGTTATAAACGTGGTAGCATAAGCAAGAGTTCCACAGGCAAACCTATTACTGTCAAAAAATTGTTAATGAAGCACATAGTGAAACTAGGGCAACAAATTAAAGCCAAAATTATTGCCTTTCCTACACTTGTAGCCTTACCTTTTGGCGCAATATATATAATACAGCAGATATAAACTAGAACTTTGATAGACAATGCAATTTAAGCTTCACACAGCGGATCTAACACAAAATTTTAAAGTAATTAAGAAATACCCTCTAAAATAATTTGGTGTTAGATTTGAATGTCATTTTTGTCCCCAAGGTGAACAAAAAAGAAGTAAAGAACAAGGTCAACATTAAAATCCTGACGAGACTAAATACTCCCCTAAATATTGAATCAGAACAAGGCCCAACATTGTTGCTCTAGTCTCTCTATTCTGCCAGATCTACACACAGATATATGTAAGCGTGTATATGTAACAAACATATGCATGTGTATATTAATGGGGGAAGTGGGGGTTGCTTGGGCATCAGGGGGTGAAGAGTTTTGAAATGGTCCGGTTTGGAGGTGTAGGTGGGGAGAAGGGGGTTTGCTAGCTGGTTCCAGATTACGGTGGAGTTGGGTCAATTAGGCACTGAGGTCGCTTTGGGGCTTTTTTCACTTCTTTTTTCTTTTCTTTGATCCCCCCCCCCCCTCCCTTTCACTTTTCTGGTGGGAGGCAGGGGGATTGTGGCAGCTGGGGTGGGAAGGTAGGGGCAGCAAATCATGTGGAGTTCGGTGATGGGGGAGTAGGTTGGATGGGAAGAATAGACGAAAACAGATTATCCATGAAAAATGAAAAAGGAAGACAAGTAATAAATGGGAAGAATAAACAAAAATAGATTATATATACACAAACTTTTTTTCTTTAAATAGGACTTATGTATTGATTTGTACTTAAACAATTTCATTAGTTATTAATGGATTATCAAGTATTTAATTAGTTAAATATTAATCCTTGTCCCGAAATAATAATACAATTGAAGATGAGCTCTAATTCTTGTCCTCATGGAATGATACATAATTTAGTCAAAATTTTTAAAAAATTATCGAATAGGTACGAAACTTTTTGGGGATTTGAGTAGTTTAATGTAAATATTCATTAATTATTTTATTATCTATTTAATACTTATTTGAGTAACCAAATATTAAATATTTGTTCTGATGTTAGTTTCATTTTAACTAAATAGTAACAGCTAAATATTAGTGCCTACACAAAAATAAAAGGAAATGACAAAATCTACAAATGAAAGAACCCCTTGAGGTATATGGTAGTTACAATTAGACCTATAGACACATGGAGTGTATCCGCATAGAGAATGGCATTTGGTCTTAAAAAAAATGGTATGAAATTATCTTAATCAATTAACCAATTATTTTCATTTCATGGATCAACAACAGTCATACCAGTTCTTCATCCCACCAAGCCTCCCAGCTTTCTTCGCCTTTGACTCCGATTCCACCTCTATAAAGAAGCCAATTTGTCCAATCTCGGAAGTCCTCTACAGTCCTAAAGACGGAAGTAGGCTTATTCTTCTATCAGGTCAACCATAAGACAGAAATATAAACACGTGCAATTTACAAACTTACTTCTGCCACTCAAACCCAGATGGATTAAACAGATATGGAGCAAACAGCCAAGAGAGAGCAAGAAACCAACTGCTAACAGTGAGAAGGATGTAGGATAAAGCACCACCAGATATGGGCCCATATGCAAGGTACACGACCAACAACAAGACAATTTCCATCCTGAAAAAAAAAAATTAGAAAATGAAGCTACATGAATGCTCAGCTGCAGACAGATGCGAACACACACAACAGGCACACACATGAGAGCTCACGCACACTCAGAGAGAGAGAGAGAGAGACAGACAGACAGACAGACAGAGACAGACCCCTTAACAAAATGACTTCGTGCATAAAGCCTGTAATTCTCAGTAAACTTTATGTGGCGGACCACAAATCCTCTACCCGTTGCTTGATACTGCAAAAAAGTTATTATTTTCAGAGTAATTCCATTTGTGAGATTCATCTTGGCAGGAAAGGATGAGTAACGAAGCATACCCTCGCACCACCATGTAGAATAGTCCGACCAAAGTAATGCGTTTTAGTGCCCAATGAGAATGTGAAGAAGACAGTAGCTAGCTGAAATTGCATGGTGACAAAACTAACCACAGCCTGCATGACAAAGGATATACAGAAAAAAATCAGAAGTTGATACAATAAAGAACATTTTTCACAAAGAAAAATTGCATTACCTGCCTGCATTGAGCAATACACAGGTCCATTGAACAGAAAAATAGATATAACAGAGAGGATTGGTTGATGGGAGTGGAGCCAACATGGATAATAAATCGAACAAGTTGAACAATAATGGCTTATGATCCTAGCAATTCCATATCTCAAACAAAAGAAACAGGAGCAAGCAACAGGAATGTTTTCATTTTTCCAGATCTTTGCACAATTGTCTTGAGTTTGATGAGAAAGATGCTCCTTGCAGATAATTATACTTCTAATCCAGAGAAAATCAGTTACAAGCCAAAAATCAAACCCAAAATAGATCTCAACCAGAACCCAACTTTTACATGCCTAATGATGATGTACTTATATCCTATCAAGAATCCACATTATCACATTTGAATGAGATGGTACAAAGTGAATAACTGAATTCTCACATCTTAAGAGGCTCAAGCATAGCTGCTTAGAGCCTCAACTCCTTCCAAGATCTACACATAAATCCTCACATTTACAAGACTCCTATTCTCTTCTCATGAGTAGGCACCTCTCTTTTCTGCGTCCACATAAAGGTCTACCATCGTCACTTGTGCACAGGAAATCCAGTATGGTTTTATGCTAAACTCATCAACCTCAGAAAAATAAACTGTGCCATAAAGACCTGAAGGTAGCTCATATGCAAAAATACTGTTGTAGAACCTTTTTCATGTTCCAATTTCTTTTGTGGCCACCAGCAGTTTTTTCCTTCACTTCTTTCAAGGTTGTGCGTACCTTATTAGTCATCCTTCTGTTGCCAAACAAGGATCAGGATATGACTAATAATCCTTTTTTTTAGGCTGCCAACAACCTCAATCATCACTACCCTAAAAGGTCCTGATTCAATCATTTTGATGGGATTCGGAAGACTCTACCATAATTCCACTTTAATGAAAAGTCCAGCATTTTTAAGTAGAAACTAGGAGTGTGTAGAACAAATATGATGTTGCAAGTGTGACCCAACCTACACAGCTATTCATGCTACAACAAAAAGCTACCCCAGAAGTATATTTTATCAAATATAGTCCTGAAACAACGATTAAACATATGCGTGCTTGTGTACATATATTATATCAAAGGCAATGCTTCCGTGTCTCCTACAAACAATAACAGTGAAAACTATTGAGGAAAAGCGTTGACTAAACTGCCGACAGTACTTGCTCAAAACTATTCTACCAACACAAAACGTAGAAGAAGAGACATACCCTCAGAAAGCCCCGTTCGAGGATGAAGCCTAGAATCATTGGCACTGCTGTAAAGACACCAATCTGGAACAGAAACTGTGCATTCAGGGCTGCACTAAGAGCAGCATTGCCTGATATATCTGCTCGATCTTGCACGGTTTCACCAACCCCAGATAATGCCTTGCAAAAGATTAATGCAAACATTAGAAGAAAGTAACTTCAGGAATTCAGTGAAGATTGATGCAGGATAAGGTGAGATACTTTTCTCAGTTAAAACATTATTATCTCAACATGTTCAGCAGAACGCTACGATATCAAAAAACAAAACAAAAAAAAAAAGTACATTATTTTTCTTCTAGGGTAAGCTTGGTAGGAGGTGTTGGAAGATTTGGAGGGAAGGGATGATGAGGGGTACACACTTGTTTTTTTTTTTAACGAAAGGAACGAAGATCAAAGGTGAAGGGAAGAGGGCGCCTGTGGCAATCACTAATCATGCTCATACTCGACTCCTATTTCGAATGACTGGAAAGATGGATAGAAGCACAGGTGTATGCCCTTCCCTTTGTTTTCTTCATGATGCTAAACAAAAAGGTATTGATTATTCTTTCATATCTTCCCTTCCAGATACAGAAAAGGAAAGATTAAAACCATAGCCATTCCCCCCCCCCCCCCTCTTTCCCTACCCTCTTGATACAAAACATCCCTCAACACATTACATTGGAAAGTTTGCAATCAAGTGTACTACAAGACAGATGCTTGTAAAAATTCAGAATAAATGTATAGAATAATGAATATCTGATTGATCTCAAAGTATTTGGTCAGGAACTCACCAAATACACCCTCCCATATAGAAAAGCATACACAGTCAGCACTGTCAACTGCAAATCCATTTGACAGAGTTTGTTAATGTTCTCATGAAGCTCCCATAAAGGCATGGTATCATAAGATATAACAAATTCAAAAAACTGTAGAACAAGCACACCTAAAAGGCAATGCCTTGCACAACCATCTTAATCACTTTAACCATGAAACACACAACCTAACCCAACAAAGATGAGGGAAAAAAATATTTTTTATGACATGATAAGCTAACCATGGTACAGAAGTAGTATCCAACAGTCGTGAAATAGAAGGAGAGCATCCTGAAGAAATCAAAGAGCTGCCCAAGCCGGTATACATCCCTACTAAGAACTTGTTCACCATTGCCCCCGGCAACTTTGCCCTCAAAAAGAGCAATTTGATTGAGCCCAACATCTCGGCCCTTGCCAACCTGTACAAATTCAGTTAGCCAGTTCCATTGCATGGACTTTTATGCTTTACAGGTTGAAAAGTATACCTGAATGTATTCATGGTGAGTCACATTCCCTTGGCGTAAAGTTGAATTGAAACCTGCATTTTCCAACTCCAGATCAGAGGCCTCAGACAAGACTAGCATGCTGGAACTTTGTTTAAAACCAATAAACAATGACAAGCACTAAAATATTAAGGTATGGAGTTGCGTATATGATCTGCCACAGGTAAAGTTGTTGAAATGAAATTTTGGCAGTAATTCACGCTATGCAATACTTGTCACCCCAAAAAAAAAAAAAAAAAAAAAAAAAGGAAGAAAAACAAAAACAAAAACGAAGACAAAAAAAACAGAAAACAAACAACAAAAACGTGAGTAACTAGTAACATACTAGTTACGACTCTTTGACATTATGGTAAAGTTGAAAATTGTGTCCAAATAGTGTGTAAAGCAAAAAGAACAGCATTTTGAACTTCTTATCCATCAATGGTTCAATGTTGAAGTTTTTCCTTCTTAAATAGCAATCAATCCATAAAGCCTTCATCTGCAAGAGATCTGTAATACATTCCAAGCAATAAATAGATTCTACAGGAAATATAAACACAAAATATCAGGATTTTTATGAGTACTACCTGAAAAGATATCTTCACTGATATTAATTACACGAGAAGCCTTGCTGATTCCACCCCTGGTGATATGGAAAACTCTATCAAAAACATCGGGATGCCCATAATGCATACGAACCCTGACAATGACCAAAATACCAGCATTAACAAAGAGCTATCTTGCTTAAGAACATAATTTCATAGCTAGCGGAACTCACTTCAAAGGATTTGCTAGAACACGCTGACCGAGTGTGACAAAACTAGCTTCTTGATTAGACATGAAAGATGCCAAAGAAGAAACACTGCATCGGTGAGCTAAGAAGTTAGGTCATGCTGAAGCATAGAGACATTAAAAAAATGAACCCATACAAATTCAAAACACCTTCCAGTAAATACATGCTCCCTGACACCAAGAATAGTAGGGGAACGTAATCCATGACCACAGTGGAACTCTTCAAGAAGATTTCTCATCTTCAATGCTTCCTCAAAATAATTATCCTGGGGGAAGTAATATATAGGAAATGGTGAAATAGTAGAGAGAACTCTCCGTCCTTTTATGGTTGCATATGTACAAAAAGGACATCCATGGTAGCAAGAAAAATAACGTCACAAGACACCCAACATTTATAGCATCATACATAAGTGGAATTTCTCGTACATAAGTAGATGCCCAGAATTTATCAAGTCAACAGTCGTCCACATCAGATTCACAGTGGATGTGCTTCTGCTTTGATTGCAAATAAGCAGAAAGTTTACACAAATATATTATAAAAAGGAAAGGCAACTTAGAAGATAGAGAAGCACCAAATGAAAAATTAGACTACGTGGTTTCCAGCAATGTACAGAGCATGAAAAGGAGGCTGGTGTCCCAGTTTGAAAAAAGCGAAATTGTTAAAACACCAGGAAAAGTTATCACAATTCAAAAGAATAAAATCAAAACAATGAGTATTATTCCTCAAATTCATCATTACTCTTTCAAATAACGAAAAGCAGGCTGATCAACCGGTGAGGAAACACTAAAATCATCCAATATTAGTAAATAAACAAATAAAAGAAGAAGAAGAAAACGGAGGATAAGGTACACCTAAGCTTGACTATAGATGCAAGGAAGAGTACGCAGCAGAAATATCTCTGCCATCATTAGATTACAGAAAATTTGAAAACCCAAGCACAAAGCTTTACAGCCATCAGTAGTTTATCATAGTTTACTAGTTCGTATGTAAAAATGAAAAAAACGCCACAAAAACATATTAACAGAAAACTTAAAGTTCAAGCCCATGCGATACGAGTATATGGTGGTTGATGGCAAATTGTAAGGCCCTATGATGTAAACCTGATTCATGTCAATTGTCTGCACAGCATTGCCACGAGTGAAGACCACAGCATGATTCTGATTTTCAGGTTTCCCTTCACCAAGTTTAGGATTCCCCGGTAGTTTTATTGAATAGATTTCCTGCAATGTTTTTAGATCAAATTCCAAAACTTGGTACAAAAGGACATAAATGGCAACCAAATAGGAAACAAAACAAGTCACATAAAGAGAGTTCAGAGGTCTAATGAGAAACATATACTCAATACACATGAATCAGTCCTCGCATCCAAAACATAAAGATCCTATAACTTGTATTCAACAGATTCGCTTATGGAGTGAAAATTGATTAACTCAAAACATAACAAATGAATACAATGAAGAAGAGCATAAAGAAAAAGGTAACCCAGACACAAAGTTCAAAGATATGCATTTTAAGGTTGATCAATGTAGTAATATACTTAGAAGCATTTCACCATTACATGGTCAATAAAAGAAAAGAAAGAAAAAGGCTGAATTCACACGAGAAAAAGCATCCAATTATAATAAGCTTCATTTCAGAGTGATGGCAAATGTAACTAAAATTGGACAATGAACTCCTCCACAATAACAGATTGGCTGTAACACAAGAATCCAAATATTTAAACGCAAGTAAGATTATATCCTATATTTTACAATTATTTGCAGCAAACAAAACATACAAATTCATATTTCCAATGTTCCATTTGAATAAATATAACAATAAAAACAGAAACTAACAACCAACCCCTGTACTTATAGTAAGCTTCATTTCAGAGTTGATGGCAAATGTAACTAAAATTAGACAACAAACTGCTCCCCAATGACAGATCGGCTGTCACATAAGCATCCAAATACTTATAAGCAAGATTATATGCTATATTTTACAATTATTTGCAGCGAACAAAACATAGAAACTCAGATTTCCTATGTTTGATTTGAATAAATATAGCAATAAAAACAGAAACTACCAATCAACCCTGCTCCTTCCTTTTATGTTTGAAAAGTACATATGATACAAGTTTGATTAAGAACAGAAAAGTAGTGATGATTTGTCACAAACATAAAACAAGCATAAGAAAAAAACACACAAGGATTTAAACGAACGAAATACAAAACCAACTGGAAGGGAAAGTATAAACCTTGTCTTTTCCGTTGATATCAGCCTTCACAAGTTTTGAGAAATACTCTGTGTGCACTTTCCCATCCTTCAGAGTTTCCACCTCATCAATGAAAGCAACTCGAAGAGCTTCATTTCTATTTGTGGTAAACAAAAACGGAAAAAGGAGAAAAGAAGATGAAAAGATTATCAGTTGGGGGGAAATTATACCATCTAATATCCATACAGTAATTATATGTTAAATTGAACGTACTGGCTCACTTTTTATAGAAATACTAACAAATATAGATTAATCTATTGTAGTCCAAAAAACACAGCGATACAATTCTGATAAAGTTATTGTTCGGAAAATTATTTCCTCCAGATAAAACGAATTAACATATAATCTAACCATCAGAGATACCCCATTGACGCACAGTAGGTTAAGCTTGCTTTCAAAATTTGAAATGGAAGATTTCATGCAAATAAAGAACCTTTGCATTAACAGAGCAATATCTGCAGCTTCAGGTTTATGCTCTTCTTTCTGCTTTCCATATATCTGACACGTAACAACATATGTGAACTTTAGATCTGCCTGAGCTCTTGCTTCAGGAGACAACTCGAAACCTTGAACATCAGTTGACTTCATTTCTGAGGATACCAGTTTCTACATCTAAATTAACCTCGTGTTAATATAAATAAGCATGAAAAGAAAATATCAGAAGATTCACTAGTTATTTAAAATGCAAACCTCCAGCTAACATATGTTCCACATAAGCTTGAAGCATGAGAGCCTTTCTGTAGTACATCATTCCCCGAACTGTTTCCAGTAAGGTAATGCAGTAAGCAGGGAATCATGTATAGAAGATAGAAACAAAAGCAATGATTCATAATCATTATACTTCCCAATCATCAACAGTAAGATGCTGAGAGAAGACTCAAATGCATATCACAAGAGTCAAACCAATACGTACAAGCTTAGTACATTTCTTTATGAAATTAAAACAACCATCTGAGACCAAGTTACAGAAATTTTAGCCTTCCCACCACCCCACCCCTTGACATCTAAACCCCACCCCCAGCCCCCACTCCCCATGCACAAACCAAAAAAAGAAATAAAAAGGGAAAAAAAAAGAAAAAGAAAAAAAAGAAAAGCATCCCACCTACCCCTTAAATGGGGCAGAAGTCTAAACCCTACAGGTCCTATGCCTGCCCAAAATTCCACATTCCTGCAACTTTGGCAACAATCAATGATGCTTCGTATACTCCTGCAATTTATGCTAGATCGTTTTGAGCAGTACCAGTGGTGTCCATCAGGATCAAATGATTATGAGAAATTGGTTTATTATGTACCATTATGATCTTTGCATACAGATGCAATTTATGCTAGACTAGAACTATTTATTCTGCAGTACCACTGGAGCCCACCATCAGAACCAGATGAGATTAAAAGAAATGTTTTATTGATACTTTTTAGAATCCGGAATGCATGTCCTGACTTGCAAATAAATTACATGGTCACATGCATGCACCTTTCTTGAACCACATCTAGCTCAGATCCCTCAATTGGGGGAAAAGAACCAACTCCAACGACATTACTTGAACAATCTGAATTCATACTCCTTACATACAAATCGTACACTATCCTGGCAATGATGCAAACTAACAAAAACTGGCATTAGTTTATGAATACATACTACCATGGTGATGTAAGAGAATATGCAACATTTAACTGAAAACAATATAGGATGTATGCAGAAAAAACTCTAGACGACTCACCTGTTCTGGCCAGCGTTTGTCCGCGATAAGAAGCCCAAAATCGCAATTCAAGGATATGATTAGGATTATCACTAAGCTCTAATTCTGATGCGTTCTCATCACGACCAATCCGAGCAAGGAAATTTTTCCATTCATCTGTATTTTAAAAAGAAAGATATCTTCGATAGTGAATCAATGCTACTAACAGTTAGAATAAGCTGCATAATTATATAAAGTTGAACTAACTGGGACAAGAATGAGCAGAATGATAAGACTAGAACCATAACAAGATACTGTAAATATATTTTCTGAGAGAGTTGTGTTAAAAAAATCCAAACTGGCACTAATTGCATGATCTATATAACTTAGTCATCACCATCAATGGCATGTATTTGTGAATGAGCACATCCAACAAAAACAAAAAAAAAAAAAAAAAAAAAGAAAAGGTGAAAATTACATCTTGGAAAGTCACATTATCTGACAGAATTCTTCTGTTGCAATGGAAGAGCAGGATATGATAAAATTCCTATAAGAAAAAGGAAAAGAGGAGAGGAAAAACAAGAGGGGGGAAGAAAAAAAGAAAACCCTGCATTCTGAGTAGCTAATGGCCAATCCACTGGATTAACATGAAGTGCATATATTCAGAACCATATTAAGGGCTAACACAACTGAGAATTTCAGGCGCACATGAAAGGATCAGAAAGCTAAATGACCAAATAATGGATATTCACAAAATTCCGAGGTTTGCAGCATTTTCTAGGAAAAAGATTGAGAAAGAAAACATTAAGGGAACACTGTTATACCAGCCACTAAAGTTGCAGAAGTTAGAAAGCATATACAACACCTACAAGTCAGATGAAAAATCAACCTTAATTTAAGTTCCATAAGGTCAAAATGCCCAAGCTAACATTGTAAAGGATCTACATTTTCGGTTCAGAGACAATCACAGACACAAAGGACTAGGCCCTACCACCATAAGCCCGAGCAAGAACCAAAAGAAAGAAAAGATCCACAATAGACCAGACATATGTGCCAACAAAACTACATAGAAGGTTTGAAAATAAGGCATCACAGCCTTCCTAATATGCATAGTGGTTCCAGACAGCACTAAATACCACAACTATAAGTTCAAGTTGATATTCTATAGCAGCAAAATTGTTTGCAAATGACAGGTTTGAGCGGTTGCAACTACGAAGATTGTGATACATTCAGTTGAGGAAACACAAAAATAAATAAAGAAATAATTAAATAAAAAATCCCATGGAAACTCAATGATGACAAATTTGAGTGGCTGCATCATTCAAAATAAGGCTTGACGTGCCTGGATATATTTTTTGAAGGTAAAACAAAGTTGAAATGCCATCTTCATTTTTCTTGAGGAGTTCAGGCATGCTGTAAAGCACAATCTCGGAGTAATATGGAGTGAACACACTGCAAAAACACTTAAAGAGTATCATATCCATAATCAATTTAAGTTATTCAACAGACACCGTTAAAGCCCAAACAAAGCAACTACCTAAAGGATAGCATCTCTCGTACAGGCTTAGCTACTGGCATCTCCATAAAAAGGGAATTAGTGAAAAACTCTAGCCGCCTTCTAGCCTCAAGATTCTTGGGGATATTTGCAGCTGAATCTTTGATGGTAAGGAGTGAATACAATCGACTAACTTGTGCTTTCTGCGAATGTTTTAAGTAGTTTATCTCTTGCTCTAGTAGGTTACTTGATATACAGACAATAACATGATATATAGATGCGTTAAGCATACCAATTCAGCATCTTTAGGCCACTTCAACTTTTGAAAGAGACGACCTTCAGTCCTTGCCCTTGACAGCATATTCCATGTCTCGTAATTATCTCTGCCCATGATTGAATGAATTCGGTATAGAATTTCCAGATGGGGAGGCAGAAAACGGGAAAAGAATATCAACCATTTACACAAACCTCATGTTGATAGATAGGACATCGTGTCGCATAACATCATAAAGATCTAAAATAGCTTTAACAGCTCCAGTTTCCAGTTCAGGTGTGTGATCCTTTTTCTGCAAAGAAATATTATCCATTCAACTGAGTCGAAGATGGAAAATCTAAATTCTCCAAACATTATCTCAACCCACTACCAAACATATACTCCCAAAGTACTCCAAAACACACAAAATAAAAATTGTTCCAGGCTGTCAAAGACCCCTCACGGATAAATATCCTTGCACCACCAGTCATTCGTAGCATGCGAATTCTTAACCACATCCTACTGAATCTTTTAAGACATAAGTAATTTACTCAAGCTAAGGTAACTTCTACTAAATTATGGGATGATGTAGTCCTAATCAAATGACTGGTAATTGAGCACCAAATCACCATCAAATTCCTAATTTTTTTTTCACTCATGTTATTTTAAAAATCAATTTCACTCCAGTCATTAAAATGCCACCCTGCATACTGTTCCCCAAAAAGTAAATGTAAACATTTAAAGGCCTTCCCCTTTCTTTTTAGATATGAAGAATTTCGACCTACCACTATAGAGTCCTTTCTAAGCATAAAAATCATAAAATGAAAAGATATTTCAAACATACCAACCAACACAACCTGCCCTGCATTCACATACAAATAAATCGCAGAAGACAAAGTTATAGTTTCGACATAGAGGCAAAAATTAAAAACAAACTATAAACATACAGAACATGCTGGGAAAGTTAAACTACAACAATAATAAAATCAGCACTCCTATGGCAGCCTCTAAATGGCATGAAATTTCACAAGGTAACATATCAAGGTCAGATTCATTTAATACTAACCAGTATTCCCAGGAGTTTAGTAACGTTCTGAATAACAAGTGGTAGTTTATTCAGCTGAAAGTCAACATGAATACTCCTGTTGGTTATGCTCCCCTGGATGTCTTCATATATTCTTTCAACCCTGACATGTTTCCAAGAGGCATTATAGAGATTACATGATATTATATGGGAGCATCATCTGGAGAGAAATCTGAATATTAGATGACCTTACCACTTTTTTCCTTCATTATTTCCTTCATCGTCCAATATCCCCATAAGGATAAACCTGACACCATAAAAGCACTCCTCAACAGCGTATTTCATGCAATCATCCCTTGAAATCCTATCCCAAAGCTCTTCTTGAGAGTCTCTACTCTCTAGAGCAATATCTTTTGCAAGGAATATCTATATCATTTGGTGGAACACACACAGCAAGATGTATATCAGATAAATGTCAAAAGTTACATAAGCAAAGAAAACAGCTCTCCCATCAAAGACATGGGTAGACCTTGCTAGCTAGAAGAAAAAGTGGCCACTGGACAAGGGGAAGAGTTCCCTTATTCTTAGGCATTTGAAGCAACTCCATTTCCCTACACATTGGATAAGATAAATGCAACATCTAAAATGAGATTCAAGTAGTGTTAAAAAACTGTAGATCTGATAACGGATTATGCAACAGCCAGAAAACTCACAAATCATTGACGTTATCTTCCTCCCTCAGATTCCTTATGATTTCATTCCAAAAAGGAGCAAATAGAGAAGCATCAACTTTCTTCTCTTCAACAGCCTTCAGTAAGACACAAACACATTAATTTCATAGAACATAACCTAACCACTTAAAGGTGGCTAAAAGAATGTATGACTGAGAGAAGGAAAATGGATTATTTCATGAACTGGCCATATTCATGCCACTGAAATAGAATCTATTTATTCCTCATTGGTACAAGGGAAAGGGATCAGGCAACATGGCCGTTGACGCTTATAGCAAGCATGGATGGGCCATAAGTGCAACCCAAGCAATACAGGGAAAACCATAGACCATGAACCTAAATAGCTCCAGACTGGCTCTATTGCTTCTCACAGGCTTGTAGTAATCCAGACAAAACTGTTCTAGGTTTAAATCACCTCTGTGGATATATGAGATGCGACAGCTAATAAATTGACATAATATTAGCAAAAACAAATTAAATACAAACCTATGATATACAAAAGAAAAAGAATAAAGGCAGCAAAGCTACATGATGGCAGTAGAGAAAATACAGACAAAATCCAAGACGATGGAGATAGTCATCTGTAGTATTGTGGGTCTTTTTCCTTGCACCTTTTTGAAAGACTTATCGTGCAATCTCCCACCAAAATATATAAAAATATAGAAGAAAAAAGAGTACTACTACTTTTCCATGAAGTGATTATAACTAACCTGATTAGATGACTGCACAGAGACCCTGCAGAAGAAGCTTTAATTTAGTTCCAACAACAAATCAACTTAGACTAGAAATGGCAGTTCTTCAATTGGAATCTTTACTTGTTCCCTTACTCAGGTAACATCAATCAAGTTGAAGAAGAAAGAACCTGTTAGGAAGAGGTACATGCAGAGTATTCATGAAAGCTGTAGGAAACTTCTCAAAAAGTTGATGAACAGCATCTAGGGATCTAATCTGTTCAAGAAGGAAAAAAAATGATAGTTGAAGAGTTAGAACAAGTATAAAAAGTAATTGATCCATTGAGTCATTGACTTGTTCAAATGGGCTGTGCATCAGAAAATAATGTAAATTTTGACATATATGCATCTCTGTGGAATAAAGTGCTCAAGGAATTTTTCTAAGAAAAAAATGAACTAATACACAATGCACTATAAAGCACATTACCTCCCCAAGACGATCTCTGGCGCCCAGAAGAAAACCCCAGACAGCAGATATAACAGTGTAAAACAGATGGATATCCAAAAGATAAATCTGCAGCATGAATCAAAAAAACATGACACAGGAAAACTATTAACTGAGAAACAATGTTGAGAATGAATGTAATTACCAAAACTGACGTAACACAATAAACTAATCCAGCAACAACAATATAAAAATTCCAGAGACTAGATGCTGAGACTCTGAAGCAGGAAGAAAGGATAAAAAATAAAATAAAAGGGTTACAAAACAAAGAAAAGCATACTTACAGCCAGCACAGGCGCCCATATGCTTACCACTGTCAAAGCATTATGATTATCTACAGATGAGAAGTAGCAATTTATTAGTGAAAAGGCAAAAGCAGAAGTTCACAAAAATTCAAGGATGGTATAAAAGGATTTTGCCAGAGAATTGAGTTCAGTTCAACAGAAGCAAGTAAACACCTAATCAGAAAAGACAAACAATTAATACCCTGATATGCTGAATAGATGAATCACAAGGCAAAAAATTTTCCTCTATAAACATACATAACATAAAAGGTCTCCAAAGAATAAATTCGTTCATTTCAGCTCTGCCTTCACCAAAAGTGGCGTACATAAGGCCCCTGCTCGGTAGGCCCATAGGATTGTATTCGATGCAATCTCTATAGGATTTGTTTGCTAAATTTCATATCAATGTCTCCTACTTTTGTGTTTGATAGCCCTCATACAGGTAGAGGATATACCATGCATTATTAAAGAAGGTGTTTGGTAGATTGGATTGATAAAGGTAAGAAGATATGAATTCCTAAAAAATCTTCAGACATTAATGATTTCATAAAAGATGAGGCAAATAACGCAAAAGGATATTCTAATCCTGGCACACCTTTTTAAACAGATTGTGCATCGCACCATATAGGTGGGAAGGGAGGTTATCCTGGACTTTGTATGATTAGTACCTGGGCCTAGTTTTTATATCAGCTGTATAAAGTGCTAGCAGACAGAACAATGTAAAGGATACTCATTACATCCCTTACATTAACCTCTACCAAACGGGGCAAGGAAGTATCAAGGAGTTCAAGGGTCTTTGCTGCTAGACAATAGGCATATCCTACATCAATAAATATGCAACTTTATAATGCCCAAATGCATCAGTAGAAACAATGTTGAGGCTTACTTTTTGACAAAATATCGTGCCACGAATATTCCCTGATATCCATATTTACTATTTTCCTTGTTGGTTTCACCAAAGGCTTAATCTGCAACATGAAGCACAGAATGCATTTCAAAATAAAAGCTAATGAGCTCATCACAGAAAAGGCAACAGATAAGCATTGTGCAAACATAATTTATAGAAAAATCAGCACTTGCCAGTAGGAAATAAGCAAAAGAAAATTTGCCTCCGAGCACAACAAACCAGAAGACCATGTATCTGCATTGCATGGTCAAGAACCAGGGAAGTTAAATTACAATAGAATCAGAAGCTGTTAAACATTCTCACATCAGTTAATTAACATTAGACTGGTTGCTAGTACAATAATATATTGAATATTTAACAATTTAAAATGTAGGGTTATGGTAAACAATTAGCAGTATAGCAGTTTACTAAAAAACTCCTAAGATAAGTTCTCTTGCCGGTAATCATCTAAATACTCAACAGAGTGTTATTAGAACAATTCTCGTTCCAACCAATTTAAAAGTCATTTGATTTCACCACTCAAACAACAAAAAGCATGATAAAATGAACCAGGGACATATTCGTAAATCAAGAAAAAGAAAAAAATGGGGACGGGGAGATCATATATGCTGAACATATTATCTATTTGATAGTTACAGTTTTCCTGCAATTAAAAGGAAAAGTAGGAAAGTAAAACCAACTTTCTTCCTAACCTAACTGGGATTTCAGTTTAATGCCAACCTTTACAGTCTTGTGTTCCATTTGAACAAACAGTGGTTTCCCCTCCATTAACGGATTATGCACCCCCCCCCCCCCCACCCAAAATCCCCATACAGAGAGAATGAATTTAAGGATAGTTAATCATACATAAGTACAAGGAAAATAAAAGTAAGATAAAATGAGCGCCAAAAGGCTAAACTATAAGACAAGCCCAATACAAAAAGAAGGAAAAAAGTTTCAAGAAGCTGAAGAGATCTGTTGATTACTTCATGAAATCTGAAGCTCTTTCATACATGCCTCGGCCAACATAGTAATGTTCCTACATGAATTACAAGTTAATAAACAAAAACATCAGTTTCAAGGAAAATAACCGAAAAATTCTTCACGCAATGCAAATACTCAATACAGTATGTAAACCTGGTGCATCCACTTCATAAAACGAACTAGGGGCAAACTATCACACCGATTGGACAGACGGTGACATGCTGGTATGCGCAACAAGAAACTCAAACAGAACTTTGCACCCGCATAGATGGAGATAATTATGACGTATATTTTGTAGACAACTGAAGTGGTTTGGGCGTTAGTAATCTCTTGAAGAGCTCTCCTGAAGTTACCAAGAATCAAAAAAGATTTAGGAGTTCCATTTATAGCAGAGAGGAGAGGTATGAACCACTACGGCACCCCTCAAAGACAGGGAAAGGAAGCACCATATATATATATATATATATATGAGGGAGCACGATGCACATACACATAAAGGAAACATATAAAAACTGAAGTCAAGCTATAGCTCAGAAAGCGGAGAAAAATTCTAGTGACGGCCAAGCGCCTTGAGGTAGAGTATGCTCCATACATCATTATGATGTCCAGCACACCTAAAAGACCAAAATAAAATCTTTAGATATAATTCAGAATAAATAAACTGAGCTTCCGTAGAAACAGCTATGAACTAACAAGAAAACTCAAAAGCACAAGTTATATTACTTTGGAAGAATTTCATCACAAAATATGTTGGTCCAACACTAAGAACTTCTCGGATGGTTTTCGAGTTGAAACTGCCATCATTTAAGGCAATTATGACAAGTCCCTGAATAAGAGGGAAAAAATGAGTTACAAGAAAATGTTTAAGAAATATAAAGCAATGAAGATCCAACTTCTCCCCACAGAATGAAAAATTCACTAAATCATAGACTTTTCTTTTTTGAGTGGAAGTGGCAGTTCAAGTATTCTCTAGACAAGCTTCCGTTTTATTCCATTTTGGGAAGATAAGCTTCAATTCTATTCCATTTCCGGAAAACTCCCAATACATCAGCAAAGCACTTTTGACTGGCAATTTGATACATACTCCTTTATTGTCCATGTTGTGAACAACTTAACCATGTACCTTAGCTTGCGACTATAGTTTAGTTTGTATTTACCTGAAAGGATACATCATACATAATTAATCATTCCAAAAAAATATTCCATTAATGTAACTTCCAAACCTGAAACATCAACACGAGGAATATCCACAGACGATGAAAACTGTGATAGAGATGAAGAAATGTCCTGTGTTCAACAAAAGATGTTTTCCCGCAACGCTTGCCTCCACTAGACTTTAGGAAATTCTGCAAACCAAGAACAAACATACCTCTTATGGTTAACATTTGCTACCACCAGTCTACAAATACGTAAAAGAGTTTAATCAACATTCTTTGGAAGCATGTACCTATTAAATGTGAAATTATTGTCAAAGAAACCCTGCATCACTACATTGATTGCTAATAGATGGGAGAATGACTTGTTATACCTTTGACCTCGGTGTTGGCTTGAGGAAAAAAGTTGAACTCATGCGCCATGGCCAACTAAGTTCAAAGCAATGCAGTGACCTTCCATAAAAGAAAACTAGTTTACTGAACAAATATAAGAATCTATGGTTCATGCCACAAAAAGAAAAAGCTTACACAAAATATATATATATATATGTCAAAATACTTTTCCCAATACAAAAACTTACCAAAAATATTCATTAAAATCATCATAATTTCTCCAGGCTGAATGAGGTGCTCGCCCATTATCGTTGTTTGCAGCTTCCTTGAGATCAAAATCCAAGATATTAGAAATACCAAAAATATTGACTTCTCGCACCAATATATTCTGTTTTCATAATAAAGCCTTAATCTCCAGATCAAGAAAGGGAATAGGAATTCAACAGTTGAACATACCGCACAAAAAACCTCATAGAGAGGGCGTATAACTTGATTGAGAAATGAAACATCTGAGTCAGAGACACAACTGTTAGCTGGCTGTGCAACCTGTTGTCGTAATATTTCTTCCAGTTCCCTTCCCATCTGTTGAATAAGATTTATTCATTGTTCAGACACAGGAAATCAGGGCCTTTGGAGGATTTAGCTAAAACATGGCTAGAAGCAATACTAACATTTCTCGCCAGCCAACAAATATTAACACGTTAAAACTCACCCCCAACAGCCTATCTTTACAAATTTGCCTACATTCCAGGTTCAGATTTTTGTTAAGGAAAGAAAATATGGATATTGCAGTGGAAAAAAATTTCAACGTTTAAGACTAATGCTTCTTAAATGCAATAAGAGTGATTACTTTAAAAATCAAGATAAAGGAAGAAGCATTTCAAGTGACCTGGAATAAAAGAAATGAAGTATCCAATTTTGTTAAGCTAATATAATCGTAAGTCACCCCAATAGAAAATACCAATGATGCCCCGCTAGTAATTGGCAAGTTCACCTACATGATGAAATATGTAGCATAAGCATTCTGGAAGAAATCGAACATTTGCTGCTTCACCCCATATTAAGAAGTACAGCGAAATGAATAACAGCTTCTTCTCTTTGCTTACTGCCTCCAAACTGCAAAAATACATGAATTAATAATTATTAAAAAAAGAGGGAAAAAACCAAAGAAGGAAAAACAATCTCATCAGAACTTCACACTACTAAGCTATTATGCTGATGGAATTCTATATCAACAGTTTCGGTTACTGGCATGAAGGATCATTTGAATAACATACTTGCTCCATACAGGTAAGATCCCCAAATAGTTGCACCACTTGATGTAGTTGTCAAGGGACTTCAAAAATACCTTCTGCACGGCAGCCTCATCCAATATCTAAAGCAATCCACAGATGAAGTTCCACAACAAACAGATCTTATGAGATCTTAAATTGTAATATAGATCAGGCTGTTGTGCTTAGCAGTAAAATAAAATAATGCATTGAGTCGCTCAAGTAAATTTGCAACACACGAGCTGCTTATATCAACCAGACAGGTTAAACCAATAATTGTAATCACCTTTCTCCTCAAGCTAATGGGAAACCAAGGAAATAGTAACTTGGATTTCGCAGAATTCCAATATAGATAGGGTGAAATATAAGGAATTGCCACATTTACACAAGATCATTTCCCAATCCAATGGTAACAACTAATATACCACAAACAAAAACAAAAGAGGGTATTATGTTAAGCAACATAATGCGAGAAATATAAGGATTTCCTTGCCCCTTCCCTGTTTCCAAAACTACAACATTGTCAGACAAAGCAAATGAATACAAATTACCGCCTTATGTGCACCCAAGTTGCAAAATATAATTGCAAAACATGACTGTCACCTACCGGCTCAGGTTCCTCAGGACTACAAAGCCGGCTCTGCTCATTTGCGAGGAGGTGAACAACATGTTCTCTCTGATTTGAAACATTATCTTTCTGCAACCATAGAGACAGAACGAAAGAAAAGGAAAAAGATTGAAATCCAAGGTTGAAAAAAATTAAACCTCTCTACAACTAACATAAATTGCCAACAAACCTGAAAGCCAAAAGTATATTGCAAAAAATCAAACATGTCTAAACTCCTTGAAGCTGGCACAAAAAAAGTTCCAGGTAATTTTGGAAGTCCCCTGAAGTACTTTAAAGATGATGCCGCTGCTCTTACCTGATGTGTAAATTTAAACAGTCAAGACCATCACAATACCAAGGAAAGAGAAACTATACATTAGATATAGAACCAGAACACCTCAGGGAAATTCACAATAGGATTGGTTAGAGTAGGAGCATCAAGGGGAATTATATTATAGGGAACCAAATCTTCTGTCATGGCTGCATCTGACTCCATCACACGCTTCAGCTGAAGAGGAAAGCAGCCACAAGGAAATCAATATTAAAACCAAAATAGACAAATAACACAAGGACTCAGTCAGATGAAAGAAGTAGGGGAAGGAATATGCAAGGATTACAAGGATAACAAACTGAATTGTGTAAATTCGAATCTCATAGTACTCAAATTCAGCATGCTACAAAAGGAATAAAAAGTGCTCATGCAAAGAGCCTTCACTGTTAATCAGCATAACCAGTTGATTTAAGGATGAATGCTAAAAATGAAGTTGGAAAAAAGAACTTTGAATTTGGTCCACAAACCACAACTTGCCCTGGAGCAGTATTTCAAGTAATTTTTCACTTTTGCCTCACTTAAACTTAAAACAAAAACATGACGTAAGGAGTATGCAGAAAGAAGGTGACATCCTATCGTCAGGCATATATCCGTCCACACATTGGCCAATTTTAACATGCAAAAGTACTTTTACTCTGTATATCAAGAAATCCAAAAAAATTGAAAGCACGTTAATACTTCTAGGGGTTACACAAAAAGGTCAAGCACTCAATTTGGCAATAGAATCACAGCTTTACAAGCAGTAAGAATGATAATGAAAGGATATCAAACCTCCTCAGGAATTAATCTTTCAGCTTCTTCAGGAGAAATATCCTTGGTCAACTGCTCTAAGACATTCCCAAGAACCTTGAGAGTTGCCAAGACTCTTTTCCTTTTCACTGTTTTACGCTCCAGTCTAATAAAATAGGAGAAGATAATTGTCAAGCATAAAATTGAAATTGAAATATAAGAATGTGAAACAGAATTTATTTTATCTTAGGACAAACTGTTGTCGAAACTAATAAAACTGGAGAAATGTAAATGTTGTGCCAACTGTGAGGAAGGACACAGATGATTGGAGTCAATCTACAAAGCAACATGTAATAGTTTCTTATGAAAAAAAAGAGGACCTAGTTGAAGAACATACTCTCTAAGGTTACCACTAAAGACACCAGACTCCCTCAACTTCATCTCCTCCTCTCGCAGCTTGTCCACGTCATGCTTCTGTCTGTATAGTTTATAGAACTCCCGTAAGCGAGCAATATCCTGGCTTCTATCTATGGTTCCACCCTCCCTCTTTGCAAGCTTTTGCTGAAAGATTTTGTTAAAGAGAACAAAAGAAGTAGATTTGGTAAGTATATTTTCTAAAGAAAATTGCAAGCTCATTTTACGTAAGTCTATATTTTAAAGAAAATTGCAGAAGTACAATTACAAATACAATTTGAAAGTATAGTTGTTAAAGGCGAAAGGCAAGAGGCGGGTGAGAGGTGTGTTTTTAAGGCGAGAGGTGAGGCGAGACACGGGTGACCAAAAGGCGAACAAGGCAACATAATTAAAAAAGTATATAAAATATGTATAATGCTTATAAATAATAAACATATATATTCTGAAAATGCTCTTTTCTAATATCGGGGAGCTCTTTCAATTCTCTAAATGTACATATTTCCAATAAGGGATTTTTCTAGTAGAACTTGAGGTGTTCGTCATAGCAGAACCAGAATAATGTAGAAATACAGAAACAAGAAACAGGAGAAGAGAAAAGAAAAGAGAAGAAAAAAGGAAAACAGTAAAGACATGACTGCTTGGGGATGGGTGCAGAGATCACTGGGTTGGAAGCTTCTGCTGGACTCTGTTGAATATGAAAAACCCTAATATTCTTTTTATTTAAGGCAATTCTTTATTAATATTTTTTTTTCCCTCCTAAAAACATGTTGCTCACGCCTCTCTCGCTTTTTTCTCGCCTCGCTTCTCCTCCAAGTGACCAAAAGCGAGCACCTCTCCTCACCTTTCAACACTCAACTCGCCTGGGCTAGTTCAGGTGAGGGCAACCGAGGCGCTCGCCTTTGATAACTATGGTTGAAAGAAATTGTTGCAATAGGGTATGGGACCATCATATACAAAATAAGCCCCTCAAAAAGGGGCATAAGTGAAACTATGCATATCAGCAAGTAAATTGTTTCCTCAGCAAACAGATTTAAATTCACGAGTTGCTCGAAATAATGGTGACATTTTGTTTTTAAAGATACCTTGATGACAGACATCAAACCAGTCTTGAACTGCAATACACCTCTTCCCTCACTGTTTGGATCCAGATTTTGAGCCAATGAATAAGCATGCTCGCATACTGCAATACAAAAGAAGACCAAAAGACAGCAAAGTAAGGATTATAGACAAAGCAACAGGCAGCCATCATTAGAATAATTAACACATTTTCCTGCAAGTTAACAGCTTTGGCATCATACGCCAACGCTCTTGAAAGAATTAGCACGGTGAGGCACTAGAAGACTTCCCAAAATTAATATTCATCAGCAGGCTTCACATAAAGAAGTAGCCACAATTAAGACCACAATTAAGACCAAGGGTTTTGGCATTCCTCACCACATGAAGTTCCTCGATACGTTATTCCGAAATCAAGCCCATTGTTGAAGGCACTGAAGGAATGGAATAAGGGCTCTACCTATGACGACCCGAAACTTTTAGCTAATTATGGAATCATGCTAATCACAATTTATTAAGAAAATTAACTACTCATAATCCAATTAAGGAACCAAAATATGCACGAGTCGTTTATTATATAATCATGATGGTTACAACAAAATCCCTAAAATAACTAGCTAAACGCCTCGAATTGCCTTCCTATGTCTTCCTTGCTCGTAACTTCTTGCGCCTCAAGTTCGGCTAAAACATAATATAAAACAACGTCAACATGTTGAGTAGAAACTTTGCATAATAACATGAGGTGCTCGTGTGAGGTATGTGCATATTGCCACACAAATTTTTCGAACATATAATCACATAATTTCAACCAAACACTCCAATGTCCAACCAATCACTCCAGTGGTCATATCCCGGCGTATACCGAATTCCTATGACCCACTTCAGTACATGGACACTCCGTCCATGCAAGGAGGGATTAGGCAACGATAGAGGATCGAGAACGAATTGAAGACTGGCAAGCCCGTTGCCGTCCGGTCGAACTCCACCACGTCCACCCCTAGCACTTTGTGGCCCAACATGCACACATAAGTTTCATACAAGACACATAAATTCACAGATTTCAGCATGTTTTTAGCTCAAATCAAACTGATTTCAGCAAGTTTTTGCGGGATTTCAGCATAGGCCATATAATTTGCAGTTTATATAAATCGAACTTTTAAGTCTGCGAAACAGAAATTCCAGCTTGTATACTTGTAGATTTCCAGCTTATAAACACTGAATTTTTAGCTTAGAAGCTCTGAAATTTTCAGTTTTAAATAAACCAGCAATTTCAGCCTATGAACATGATTTCCAGCATATGAACAGGATTTCCAGCAAGTGAGCAAAGGAGATTTTCAGCTTTGAAAAAACTGAATTTCAGCTTCTTCTAACACATAAATAAAACCCTAGCAAAGTGTAAAACATAACTACACATAACTACACATAATTTGCAGCATAATTGCAACATGATTTTCAGCATAAAAACTGCATAGATTCAACATTAATGCTATAAGCACAATATGTATGTAACTAAATTACCATGTATTCCCTTAGAACCAAGATAGTAACTAACTTGTAGTTACATCCTAGGTTCTAAGATGGAAATTGTAAAGAATATATGTAAATATTATGTATTTAGGAAATATATTATAAGTATATTCCTATATTGATTAGGATTCCTAGATTGATTAGGGTTTATTCTTTCCTTTTTTGTTAGCATTGTACTTGTATATATATGACGTTATTAGAGTGAATAAGAGAGAATAATTTTCTCTCCCAAACTACATGGTATCAAAGCCAAACCTAAAAGAATAGAATTAGGGTTTCGTGGGTCACCCCCTTATAGTGGTTTTTGGTTCTCACCTCCAACACAAGGAGGACCGCCGACCTCCGCAAAGTCCGGTGACCAGAAGTTGCGCGTGTGTGACACACATGCCGAAGGAAATTTTCGGCAGTCCCACCACGCGCCGGCGCGTGGGGGCACGTGCGTGGCCGGAAAATTTTCCGGCCAGTTTCGTTAGCATCGTCTCTCAATTTCCAGAGGTCTGAAGTGTGCTGCGGGTCGTTTTGACGTGATTTTCTGGTGTTGCGTTACTGTAGCAGCTGTTCGCGTACTGTAGCTACTGTTACTGCTGTAAATTTACTGTAGCAGACGTTCCACCGTACTGCTGCTGCCTTGTTGCCGTCCCTTTCAGCGCAATGGAGGAGAAGGAGAGTAAAACTACGATTACAGATGTGGTCCCGGTGATGACCAAAATCATTGACTACAAACTTAATGGGTCAAATTATTTGAATTGGAGTAAAACAGTCCGGATTTATTTACGAAGTATTGAGAAAGACAATCATCTCACAGAAAGTCCACCTACGGATGATACAAAAAAGGCGTGGCTTAGGGACAATGCCCGGTTATTCTTACAAATACAGAATTCTATCGACAATGAGGTAATTGGATTGATTAATCACTGTGAGTATGTTAAGGAGTTGATGGATTATTTAGATTTTTTATATTCTGGGAAAGGGAATATTTCTCGAATGTATGCCGTTTGTAAATCGTTTTACCGGACAGAGAAACATGATAAAATCCTTAACGGCTTATTTTATGGAGTTTAAAAGAATTTATGAAGAATTGAATGTTTTGTTGCCGTTTAGTGCTGACGTCAAGGTTCAACAAATTCAAAGGGAGCAAATGGCTATTATGAGTTTTCTGGCAGGACTTTCCTCAGAATTTGAAGCAGCTAAATCTCAAATTCTCTCAAGTTCAGAGATTTCCTCCTTACATGATGTTTTTACTAGACTGCTACGTGTTGAAGATACCCCCTCTCCTCAACCTAGCAATGCTTTTGTGAGTCGAAATAACATTGGTCGACAATACAATAAAGATGGTAGTAGAGAACGAGGAGGAAACAATGGATCTAATAATCAAACATTAGGAGGTGTTATATGTTTTAATTGTGGTGAGCCAGGTCACACAAAGCGCTTTTGTAGATGGTGGGGTAAACAGTTTCAAAAGAATCGGTCAGCGAATGTTGCAACAGGCTCACCCTCTGAGAAGATCCCAGATACAGTGACATCATCTGAGAAAACCATGCTTGTCTCTGCTGATGAGTTTGCCAAGTTCTCTCATTACCAAGAGTCATTGAAGGCATCATCTACTCCTATCACTGCTATTGCCGAAACAGGTAAACTCAATACGTGCCTTATTTCCTCCTCGTCAAAATGGGTCATTGACTCTCGTGCAACAGACCATATGACAGGTAATTCTAGTCTTTTTTCTACTTTTGAGTCACATTCATCCTCTTCGAACGTTACTTTAGCAGATGGGTCAAAATCTCATGTCCTTGGGTCAGGCACTATTCACCCTACCCCTTCGATTTCCCTATCATCTGTTTTGAGTATACCAAACTTTTCTTTCAATCTAATCTCTATAAGTAAATTGACTCGTGCCTTAAATTGTTGTCTCATTCTTTCCTGACTATTGTGTATTTCAGGATCTTATGACGAAGCAGACTATTGGTAGAGGATTTGAATCTGGAGGTCTCTACATTCTGGAAACCCAAGTACCTAAAGCCATTGCTTGTTCCAGTGTTTTAACTCCATTTGAGGCACATTGCCGATTAGGTCATCCGTCTCTACCACTATTGAAGAAGTTGTGTCCTCAATTCCAAAGTATAGGTTCATTAGACTGTGAGTCGTGTCAGTTTGCGAAACATCATCGCACTTCATTAAGTCCTAGGGTCAATAAACGAGCTAGTTCTCCTTTTGAGTTGGTTCATTCTGATATTTGGGGTCCATGTCCTATCGTGTCCAAAACTGAATTTAGATATTTTGTTACTTTTATGGATGATTTTTCTCGAGTTACTTGGTTATACTTTATGAAGAATCGTTCTGAATTGTTCTCTCACTTTTCTGCCTTTTGTGCTGAAATACGAACCCAATTTAATGTTTCTGTGCGAACATTGAGAAGTGATAATGCTCAAGAGTACTTTTCAAAAACTTTTCAAACTTATATGATTCAGAATGGAATTCTTCATCAATCTTCATGTGTTGATACTCCATCTCAAAATGGAGTAGCTGAGAGAAAGAATAGATATCTTCTTGAGACAGCTCGAGCTCTCTTATTTCAAATGAAAGTTCCTAAACAATTTTGGGTTGATGCCGTTTCCACAGCTTGTTTTTTGATTAATCGTATGCCATCAACTGTTCTTAATGGCGAGATTCCATATACTGTCCTCTTTCCTACCAAGTCTGTTTCCCAAAGAACCTAGAATATTCGGTAGCACATGTTTTGTTCGTGATGTCCGTCCCCATATCACAAAGTTGGATCCAAAGTCTTTAAAATGTGTGTTCTTGGGATACTCTCGTCTTCAAAAAGGATATAGGTGTTATTGTCCTAGTCTTAATCCATATATTGTGTCTACTGATGTCACTTTTTTAGAAAACACTCCGTTTTTTCCCGTCTACTACTTATAGGAGTCGGGGGGAGGAAGATGATTTGTTAGTCTATACTATAACAACAGTCTCTGAACATCCACTAGTAGCTCCAACATTTGTGGCTCCTGTTTCTAGTAAACCACCTATCGTTCATGTGTACTCGAGAAGACATGAGCCTCCGGATACACGTCCTATACTAGGTCCTTCGACATCAGATCCTGATACAAATGATCTTGATCTGCCTATTGCTCTTCGAAAAGGTAAACGCCAATGCACTTATCCCATTTCTTCCTTTGTCTCTTATGATCATTTGTCATCTTCTTCCTGTTCATTCATTGCTTCTCTAGATTCTGTCTCTATTCCTAAAACTATTCGGGAAGCCTTGTCTCATCCTGGTTGGCGCAATGCTATGATAGAAGAAATAAATGCCCTCGATGACAATGGTACTTGGGAGTTGGTCGATTTGCCTGATAGAAAGAAAGCTATTGGATGCAAATGGGTATTTGCAGTGAAAATGAATCCAGATGGATCAGTGGCTCGTCTTAAAGCACGATTGGTGGCTAAGGGATATGCTCAAACCTATGGTGTGGATTATTCTGATACGTTCTCACCAGTTGCTAAATTGACTTCTGTTCGATTATTTATTTCTATGGCAGCTACTTATAATTAGCCTCTTCACCAGTTGGATATCAAAAATGCTTTCTTACATGGTGATCTTCAGGAAGAAGTATATATAGAGCAACCGCCTGGGTTTGTTGCTTAGGGGGAGTATGGGAAAGTTCGTCGGCTTCGAAAGTCCTTGTATGGTTTAAAGCAAAGTCCTCGAGCTTGGTTTGGAAAATTTAGTGAAAGTGTTCAACGATTTGGGTTGAACAAGAGTAAGTGTGATCACTCTGTGTTCTATAAGCATTCTACAGCTGGCATCATTCTTCTTGTGGTGTATGTAGATGATATTGTCATTACTGGGAGTGATGATGAAGGGATTACATCTCTAAAGTCCTTCTTACATACCCAGTTCCACACGAAGGATTTGGGAAAATTGACTTATTTTTTAGGAGTAGAAGTTACTAGGAGCAGGAAAGGTATTTACTTATCTCAAAGGAAATACGTATTAGATTTGTTGGCAGAGACAGGGAAGTTAGGTGCCAAGCCATGCAGTACGCCAATTACTCCTAATATGCAGCTTGCAAAAGACGATGGCGAGTTGTTTGAAGATCCTGAGAAGTATAGGAGAATTGTTGGGAAGTTGAATTATCTTACCGTAACTCGTCCTGATATTGCTTATTCCGTTAGTGTTGTTAGTCAGTTTCTGACTGCACCTACAGTTAATCATTGGGCTGCCTTGGAATAGGTTTTGTGTTATTTAAAAGGTGCTCCTGGACGTGGTATATTGTATGGAAATCATGGACACTCTAGCATTGAGTGTTTCTCAGATGAGACTGGGCAGGTTCTAAGAGTGATAGAAGATCTACAACTGGTTATTGTGTATTTGTTGGAGAGAATTTAGTTTCATGGAAAAGTAAGAAGCAGAATGTGGTATCTAGGTCAAGTGCAGAATCAGAGGATAGAGCTATGGCACAATCTGTGTGTGAAGTTATGTGGATATATCAACTCTTAAATGAAGTTGGTGTTAAGGTTTCATTGCCAACAAAGTTGTGGTGCGACAATCAAGTTGCTCTTTATATTGCCTCTAATCCAGTGTTTCACGAACGAACTAAACATATTGAAATAGATTGTCATTTCGTTCGTGAGAAAATTCAAGAAAATTTGATCTCAACGGGATATATCAAGACTGGAGAGCAACTAGGAGATATATTCACAAAAGGTCTAATGGGGGTTCGAATTGATTATATATGTAACAAGTTGGGCATGATTAACATCTATGCTCCAACTTGAGGGGGAGTGTAAAGAATATATGTAAATATTATGTATTTAGGAAATATATTATAAGTATATTCCTATATTGATTAGGATTCCTAGATTGATTAGGGTTTATTCTTTCCTTTTTCGTTAGCATTGTACTTGTATATATATGACGTTATTAGAGTGAATAAGAGAGAATAATTTTCTCTCCCAAACTACAGAAATAAAGCATTAATACCGCATAAAGCATAACTCATGCATTAGGCAAAATCCCTATCTTGTGTTAAATATGAAGTATTTTAAATCTCACTTACTTCTATAAGTAAGAGCCCTTTCTTATGAAATTAAGTAAGGTCCCTAATTTAATTAAATATTTTTCTACCCTTTTCAAGAGTGTTATGTGGAATTAAGGGATGGTATAGAGGGCTAATATGTATATATGTATGTAAAAAGAAGGGTTTATCTATATATATATGTATAGGTAGAAGATATACTATAAATATGAAGTGTTTGGTGCGTTTAGAGTAAGGTGCGTGTGAGTGGGGTGTTTTAGGCGGGATTTAGTGTGTGTAGATGTGTTTGTGCGTGTGATGAAAAATGAAATCCTAAATCCCCTTTTTATCCCCTATTTATATATAGTTTAGGGCCAGAAATAGGATTTTTATATTATAAAGTCAATTTATAATTAATGCAATCTTCCAACTAAGGTTTCATATTAATTGTGTTCACACTAAAGTGTGGTTGTAATTTACTCAATTGTTAAGCCTAAACATCATGAGTTGTAAACTCATGTCATGAGTTATAACCTAGATTCCCTTATGTGTTAATCTAATTTATTAAGATGCTAACAAGTGTTTTCTTTCAATATTAACCATACAAATGTTAGCTAAAGTTCATAAGATTAATACAAGTGTATATATTATTGATTTATCTAATAGTTTAGGTGTGTGAATTTATTTAATAAAGATAATGACATTTTCATGTAATACAAGTAACACAAGAGAAACATTTTTATTATATATATATACATGAAAATATATCTTTATATAAAATATATCACACTTTTGTTGTATCTTATATATATATTTATGTATGTGTACGAATATATATATCTATATAATACCAATAATATTGTATATATCTATATATATGTATATGTATGAAATATCTATATATATATATATATAATATTAATAGCATTGTGTATAGCTATATTTATATGTACGAGAATGTACAGATAAATAATAATATAAATATGTATCCGTATAATATAAATATTTAGCATATATAAAATAATTTCTAATTCAGATAATATTTCAAGCTATAAAATAATTTCTAATACATTATATATATATAATCGACACACAATATATATTCATATCTATGTACTAATTATATGTTGAAACATTAATTTGGCTAACCTAGTTATTATATTTCTAAATGTCACCTAATATGCATGGATTATGACATATAAATAATACATATGAATAAATTGTAATTCTTGAAAATACGTATAGATGAATATTTGAATATGTATTGTAATGTATTATTTTTTATTTTATGTGTAAAGTATCATACAATTCATAAAATCTACAATCAATGATCATTTCTTATCTTATCTAAGATTTTATCTAAAATAAGGATTTAATGAATGAAATAACATAATTTCTATCTTGATTATCTTATATTACAAAAATGATCCTATTTATCCATATTTTTTGAAAACACACTTTATATTTATTTCAAAAATACACACACACATATATATATATATAGATATTTATATGTTTCGAAATATAAAAATACTATATATATATGACTTTATTGCAAATAATTCCTATCATTATAATTTTGAAAATGCATGTATAGAATTATATATATATTTTGATTTATATGCACATATATAGAATCAAATGGTTGGTATGAAAACATAGTAGTTATTACACATTTCACATATAAAATAATAAAACACTAAACAATTTACTCACATAGTTCACATATATATAAAAAAATAAAAACACTAAATAATTTAATCATATAAATAGCTTTTAAAATACCTAGAAATACCGGGTCATTACACTACCGATACTAGATTGAGAAAGTGCCCAGGGACACCTTAAATCTTTAGAATATGAGAACCCCCGAACCATTGACTCAATCGATCTCTTTGTTGTTTCAAACCATGTCAAAGCATAAGGGTGGGTTCAGATTCAATTCCACCATCAGTAAAGCCTATCTTGCTATATTTTGGCCTTTGGGGACCTCAATTAAATAGCAGTGATGGCCTCATTTTACCATTTGGATCCATTGTTTCCCTTCACCACTTGTTCCTACTTCCAGGTTTCTCGATTGTGGCCTTGTAGTAAGGTTGAATATAATCGCTTTTTCCTAGCACAGCCTATCAGAAACTAGGAAGAACACCCGATGCAGTAGCCTCATCATGTGCCCTACTTGTCTACACCCATACACTTACCGTGCGTCCTTTCTGCCGCCCCCCGAAGACATTCAACCTTCCATTAAACATTAGTAGTTGTTTTGGGTGCAAGTCCTAGATCTTTCACCAAGCACCAAAAGTGTGTTTGTGGGAACAAAGCTCATCAAACCTTACTTTAATCGAATACCTTACCTTTATATTATACTTTATATTTTAGGCTTGTGCACCACAGATGAGTCCTCTACCAGCCCTCTAAAAGGGGCGACAAACCAGTCATTCTACAATGTACCTCCTCAGCAACAATATCTCTCTTCCTTCTAAATCATTTTCTAATTTATAAAAAGTAAAAAATTCAAAACCAAGATTGGAATTCTGTGCAGTCGTATTGACCTTATAATACCTTTGTTTTTCACTTGCTCAACATAACCAAATTAATTTGTAAGTACAAAACTAGGTCATAACCATATCTTGAATTCAAGGATATAAAATGATTTCACTAAACAATCAAACTTTGGGCAATAACTAGCATGTGTGAATGGAATAGTCCATCTCAAATTCTATGCTCAATATAACTACCCAGAAGGAATCCTCCTTCCATAGGGACTCCCAATTCTCAAAATAAGGATTCCAACCCTCCCCTATATGAGTTTAGATATTCACCGTATTCCAAAAGGGATGGGAACAATATTTTGATCATGTACAACTATACACAAGTGTGTGCGCATGCGCATGTCACAATCAACTATTTTGTCCTATGCATCATGTTACTAATATGCACATGTTCATACATTAGCGCACTCATAGGCGCATATAGACATATATGAAATATATGTTTTAATATAAGAGAATCTATTTATATATCTCCTATACAAGATATTAAGCAATTACATTTATCTTTAACGGTAAAACATATCCATAACTAGTAATATTGACACACTCAATGCTTGTGCATAATAAAAAAAATAATTTAATTAATGACATACTAAATTTTTTTAAGTAGTATTTATACTATCAAAATATTTTTAATTATTTTTAGTGAATTTATAAAATTACTAATAAGTAAAAGTAAAATAATTTAAAATAAAAAATTACGAAAACACACAAAGAAATTAAAGAAAATGATATTGAGGAGAATTAAAAGAGACAGATAGGGGAGAGAGCGAGGGGTAGAGAAAAAGGGAGAAAAAATAAAAAGAAAGTGTCAGGGGAGAGAGGAGAGAGAATGTAAAAAATGGGGGGAAAAATTTTTGACAGACCAAAAAAATAGCAAACCAAAAGTAGTTACTAAAAGATGCTACCCCTTCATATAATAGTATAGATACATGTTCATATACCTCATACATAAATTAGCATATTAGATATTTATACATACTTCATATAAAGTACATAAAAACAATATATCAACATATATATATGTGTGCATAAGTATTTACATATTTACTTTGGTATATAATGGGTGTCAATATAAATACTATAATTGATATTTAACTACATGAAGTAAATATTTATCTTTAAATACAGTATATACTAAAATAAATTTCATCATATTAAATTAGTAAATTTTAGTAATTCTTATACAAGTATTTAACAAATATACAAAATACATGATTTTTTGTGTTTAGCATATAAAATATTGTTGCATGAAATCAGGTATATAAATATACAGAACATAAAATCTATTATATGGAAGTTATAATTTTGAAAATAATATTCCTTATACAAACAGTATCTTAGTAATATAACACAACTTCTTAAAAGCCGTACCATTTGTTATTGCTTAACAAACATACAAAATGTATTAAAGTAAGGAGTTCGCTTGAAGTCCTTCCTTGTTACTTCAACTTACCAAGTGAAAGAAAGCTTATATCAATACACTCCTTCCTTTATTCTTAAATGCATTCATTTCCCACCCAAATCTCTGCCAGCATACGAATCAACCCTTAATGTTTTATACAACACGATGGTAGAAATGATCAAATTTGTCAATCACCAGAGTTCAATCCCAACCAACTCCTAAATACCACATAATACCAACTTCTGTGATACCAGATTAAAGCTTCTGTTTATGCAAAACAATATTTTGCAGGAACACTTTAAAACAGAGGCTTTATAAACATCTGATCCACTTTTTCTTGCCTTTTTACTGGGAAAACTTCATCATGAATCTAGCACTCTTGCTTAGGTACCTAATCTTACCATAGACTAAGTTTGACTTCTTCATGTGTCTATTTCTTTGAGAAATCATGTAGGAGTTTCTCCAATAACCCAAAACTCTAGCAAAGGCATGAAAACCCTTTCCAACGTGCAGTACCATAGAAACTCCTGGAGCGGGTTCGGGCACTGGTGCTTTCTGTGTGTATATCAAGTGCATGAAAGGAGAAGTGCTCACAGTTGTTTTATACAACATCCCACTTCACATCAATCAACAACACAGACTATATTGACAAGACTAGCCAACCCTACGCAAGTTGTTAAGTGATACTGAAGTGAGCTTTGTGAACCAGGATCTTGACTTGATTGGACAGGGTAATACATATCTATGTAGGGCAATGCTCCATCCCATGTCATTGATAGCAAATCTGTCCATTCCATGACTACATTTAAGCCTTGAAGAAAACTAATAAACTCTCCCATGTAGTCCTGAAAAGAAAGAAGCTCAAACATGGCCTTAGCATTGAGCTAGTTGACCACGCAACAGGCCATACTAACAAGACCAGCAGTCTGACACAATAAGGTGATCCTAAACTATAAGGGTAAATTTGTGAATCGGGATGTGACTTCATCTAACAAGTATTCACGTATTTAAGTAGGGCAATATCGCATCCATATTGGTCGATTGTAAATATGTCTGTTTCATGGCCGCATAGATGTCCAGAGAAATACTAATAAAATTTTCCCATGAGATCTAAAGAAGAAACAAAGCACCTGAACAATGATTGTCTAAGCTCCAAAAAAAAAGCAAGGCACCTGAACAAAGATTGTCTAACTTTTCTATTAAAGTCATCAAATTATCAGATCATAAAATAGAAAATTTCAAAATAAAAATATTAAAAAAAAAAGAAATGAGTAAAACAAAGAACAGCACATACAAATTCGGGAAACATTAGGATCATCATCTTGGATTTCGTCCGCGGCCCTCAGAATGTCATCTATGTCCCTGTTCCCAAGTGAGGAAGGAACATTTGCAGCAAGGCCAGCCTCAGGCCCACCAAACAAATCCCCGCCAGCTCTTCGCCCTCGTAGTGCTGCCCGCACCAGCCGCTCCCACAAGTCTTCCACTCGAGACATCTCCTAACAACAAAGAAACCACTCCAAAATTAATCGCAGTTCACATATGCCCAAAAGTTTCGCAGAGATAATTGTCATCAAAAGTCAACCATCTCTTCAGAGAAAGTTAAACCAATTTTTTATGCTGATGAACAAGTCAGGGTACGAAGAAACAATGTTAATTGTCAGATACAAGGTGCAAGCAAGAATAAAAACCTCCTGTAGAAACTTCCTGTATTAATAGTGAGTTAAGTGTAATCAGAGGAACCAAAATCTGCTTACCGGATAGGAGATCTCCCTAGAAGTTCGCTGAAAAATCAAGAATCACTTTCTCTATATGCTCCTAGACAGACGAATGCGTAAATTCTACGAGGGATGGATCATAAACCCTAGAAATTTGAGGGATAAACCCTAGAAATTTGAGGTCAGGGCTCTCGCTAAATCGATCGTTCAGAAAATGCAAAGACAACACTGTAAGAGATTGTAAAAAAGAGAGCAATAAGAGGAATATCAGGGGGGAAAGCGCGGTGGGGTGGGGGTAGAAGGGGAATAGGCAAAGGATCTAGGATGATGCGGGACCGGTTCCAACGTGACAAAATTGCACCACTTCTCTTCGGACACTGAAAACCATTTTAAATGAACGCGCTAGTCAAGCCCAAGCGATTTTCGTTCAAACCGTAGGGAATTGCAGAGGTAAGGAAGTTCGTATTGCAAGCGGAATGTAAATTGAAAGTTTCAAGTGGGAGCGGCACGCGGCGAAGAAATTTAGATACCGGTTCGTGGAAAAAGTAATTTGCCTTAAATGCATTTTTGGCTTTGTATGCAGTGTGCCCAAGTATTGTTAATCTTATTTGTCGAGTCTACTCGTGAGCTTAACGAATCAATTAGTCAAAGATTCGAGTTCGAATTCGAAAGGCTCAAAGTAAGTTCGTATAAGTTTCAAACTAAACTTGAGTCTAATAATTCTTATCCGTGGGCACTTTCTATTTTTAATGCTTATTTTCACTTTCATATAACTCTATATAATTATAAATAATAAATTAATTTTCGAATTTGAATTACAACTCAACACAATAAAATAGTTTTTGAACTCGAGCCCAAACTCGATTCAAACCTGTAATTTATTCTTAAATTCGAGCCAAACAAGCATATCCAACCCGAGCCCAAAAAAGATTCAAGCCCAATTCCGAGCTCCTTTTTCCTAGCTCATTGGACTTGAGCTTGAGCTCGATTTATTTGATTCGGGCTCGAACTTGAAAAGAAGAAAAAAAAAGATCAAAGTTCGGGTTAGATCAACTCGTTTACATCCCTAAACTCGGGCTATGCGCCAATCAATGTAAACGACGGTTTCTAATGATTTACACCCCATAAACTGGCATAAAATTGGGATGTAAACACAACATAAGGTATTTTGTGACCGAAAAAAAAGTCATACTTTTCAAATTTTGAAAGAAAGATCTATTTTTATGTGTGTGTTGGATAATGTTGCATTTGGTAACAATATAAGATTGTGCGTGATAACGAAACCATTTGATACACATATCAATAATATGTTATCAATCAATTGCTTTAATTTGTTTAGTAGCAATTATTATTTTGTAACATATCATTTAAAGAGAGTTTGGAAGTGTTCTTTTTTCTATGTGGATTAAAAGCAAATTACAAAATACCCTTTAATTTGAGCCTCATCACATAAATTTAAGGATAATACAATAAATTACAACTTTTATTTACTTGATCCAAATTAACTAGATTATGCATTCCACCCCCATGGTAGGATAGGTTATCTCATAAATTGGTATATAAGAAACCGAACTTAAATTTTATAAAGCGACATAAAATATTCTATCAAACATAATTATGGATGAGATACATATACAATTTCATCCATAAATCCATACTAAACGCAACATAAGTTTATTAGGGACTTCCGGTAGTTTTCAATCTTTTTAATAAATCTCATCACTTTTTTGCTGGTAACAGCCTTCTATTTTTGCGGGCCACTCAATTGGAAAAAAATTGGCTTTGAACGTGTTTTAGAGGTATAAAGTTGCTTCGAGACAAACAGTTAATTATCACAAATGTTCGATATCTTTTAGCAGTAATGTCCCGATTGAGACTTGTTTATTGATTTGTGACACTCTACATGTTAATGTACATATGTCTCAAGAACACTATTTGGGGCTTCCATCATTTATTGGTCGGAGGAAGAGAAAAGTATTTCATTTCATTATAGATCGCATTTGGTCTTGTGTAAATGGGTGGAGCAAAAAAATGGTTATCTCGTGCGGGAAAAGAAATCCTCATTAAAATAATAGCTCAAGCAATTCCCAGTTATGCCATGAGCATTTTCTTAAAAGCCACAATCATTATGTAAATACATTTAGATTGTACTCAATTCCTTTTGGTGGGGTTCGAGTTCAACCAGTCCTAGAGAAATTCACTAGAAATCACGGTCCCGTTTGTGCCTTCCTAAAAGTTTTAGGGGTTTGGGTTTCCGTAATCTCCACTTATTCAATACTACACTTCTTGGTAGACAACGATGGAGATTCTTACTAATCCTCAATTGTTAGTTGTTTGAGTGTACAAAACTTGATACTTTCCCCGGTGTTCATTTATGGAAGCAAGCCTAGGAAAAAGTCCTAGCTACAATTAGCGAAGTATCCTGCCAACTAAAAATTTAATTATGCAAGGTTGCAGATGGAGGATCGGTACGGGGTATTCGATTCCTATTTGGGACTTCCATTGGTTACCAAATTCTAATAATCCTTATGTTACTACAATTCAATCGACTAATTGGGAGCCCGTGTGTGTGGTTGATCTTATGGTAGAAGGATTAAGAGCTTGGGATCTTGGGCGCCTTAATTCAATTTTGAATTCTAGAGATCAAGAGTTGGTTGTCTCTATCCCTCTTAGTAGCCGTGTAACCAATGACTCTTTATTTTGGTGGCCAGAAAGGTGTGGAGTTTACAGTGTAAAATTAGCATATCGTCTTCTCACATCCATTGAGAATACACAGAGTCAGTAGGGGACAATGCAATTCTAGAACAATTTATGGAGATTAGAAGTCCCACCAAAGGTTAGAAATTTCATTTGGAGAATGGCCTCTAATTGTTTACCCCTTCGATTAAGTTTGAGTCAAAGGCACATTCCTCTTGATTCTATTTGTCCTTTTTGCAATTAGGATATTGAATCAGCTATGCATCGTTTAGAGATTGCACTTTTGCTATTTTATGTTGGAGTTTGGTTGGCCTTGGTTCTCTGCAGAAAATTATGGGTGATGATTTTTTTTAATTGGTGCCTTGCATGTTTTGCTAATACTTCACTAGAGGATAAAAGGAAATGGTCCATGATGTGTTGGGGTATATGGCAAGCTCGGAATAAATTGCTGTGGAGAGATGAAACACGAGCTGCCCCAATTCTAGTGCAACAAACAACGGATTTCATGATAGCAAGGCAAAATACACAATCTCAAAAGAAGTTTATATTCGTAATCAAATTGATGCATCATGTCCTATGCAAAGGTATCCAAATTCTTGTATCCTAGTTAATTGCGATGTTGTTTTATCTTTGAATTTACAGAAGATGGGAATTGGATTAATAGCTCGAAATATGGATGGCTCTTTTGTTTCATGTAGAGTTATTTCTTTCCTGGGTTTGTATGACTCGACAGTAGCGGAAGCTATAGGCGTGCGGGAGGCTTTGAGTTGGGTCAAATCTAAAGGTTGGAGTAATATTATACTTGAGTCCGATGCACAACTTGTTGTTCAAGCTTTTCATTCTACAACCTTTCAAAGGTCATAGTTAGGCTTAGTGGTAGATGATTGTCGATTTCTTAGTTAGGATTTGGGTTGTATGCATTTTGGTTTTGTTAGGAGATCTACGAATCAGGCTGCGCATTTGTTAGCTAGGCGGTCGAGTTCTATGTCAAGTCCTGTTGATTGGTTTGTTTGTCCTACGTTTCTGTCTGAGTCGTTGGCAGCGATTGCAAACTAATCATTAATATAACTATTTGTTTACTTCAAAAAAATAATAAATCATAAAAATATTGATAAAATACGTTACAAGGCTATATAAGAATAAGACAACCCCCACAATTGAGATTTTTTTATAAGGTTAATAGAAAAGCGAATTTGAGATTTTTAGCTGTGCATTTTACATAAATTAAGAGCAATCCTTAATAATCTTTAAATATAATATTCAATTATGATATTTCAAAAATATTGTTCGTAATCTTTAACTATTTTTTCGTATATCTCCAACAATGTTTTTTTTTTTTCTGTTCCTTGTTCCATTTCTATTCCTATATCTACCCCATCTCCTCTCTCACATTCTTCTTTTCAAAATTTCGCCTTACTTTATATTTCTATTTATTCTTTTAACCAAAAAATTTGATCTTACTTCAATTTATAACTTGTCATAAATTTAATAAATACATTAAATAATTAAAAAAACAAAGTATAAATAATAAAAATAATTAAGAAAGATATTAAGTCACATAAATAATTGAAAAAAAAACTATAATATTAAAAATTAACCATTTGATTATATTACATTTAATTTCTATTCTACACACGTATCGAATATACTTGATACACTGGTATATAATTAATTTAGTGCGGTAGTTTTTCCAAAAAAGAAAAAAAAAAGATTAAGAGAGGTAGTGCTCCCTAATTAGTCTCTACGATGAATAGTGGCTCTTGCCTCCGCAAAATAATCTCTCTCATATATACCAAGGAAAACTTTGATTGGTATTATATATATACATTTTCTTGACTGGTATTACACATTGATTGCCTAAGCTTTCTTGTTGCCTCTCTCCTACATTAAATTTTCTCCAATTCAACGTTTGCGTGGAAAGGAGCTTCGATTTGATTTCATCTGTGTATTGTAGATCAATCCCAAAAGAAAATGTGAGTGTTTTTTTTTCCTTTTTCTTATTGTTTTTTGAATCCTTTGATTTTTTTCCATCTTTTGGTTATATTTAACAAATATATTTAGGATAAATATTGATTTATTCTATTTTGATCTCTAATGTATAATATGGTTGATGCAGTGCAACCAAAAAGCAAGCATGAATGTTGTAATGGAAACCAAAGATGGAAAGAAGAAGTCCAAGAACAGTAGTAATAGTAGTAGAGTCCAATACGAAGCTCCCCTCAGTTACATTAGTGAAGACATCCGTCCAGACGGTGGCATTGAGAAATTCTGCTCTACTTACTCCAACGTAAACAAGATTATTAATTTTAATTAGCTTCATATCATGATAATGATGATAATATATTCATTTATCATTCATTCTTGCTTTCTGCTTTGCTTTAATGGCGGTGCCAGAGGAAACCATCCTGATACTTTCTCTACAATAATATAGACGCTTCAGTAGAGTAGGAATATATTCTTCTTTTTAATTTTACTTATCGCGTAAATTATCCTTTTCTATTTAAATTTCTTTGTCTGCTTGAAAATACTGCTAGCTTTGTTCAATCAGTTGTGTATATATAGTAAGAGAACAAGAAAATTTAAAACAATACTACTACTGTAATGGCTATTTCAGCCATTGGTTTCGAGGGCTATGAGAGACGACTTGAAATTACATTTTCAGAGCCACCCATGTTCGATGGGCTAGGCCTATGCTCCTTAACTCAGACCCAGATTGACTCCATTCTCAAGCCAGTGCGTTGCACCATTGTTTCTCATCTCTCCAACACTGAATTTGACTCATACATCCTATCCAAGTCCAGTCTCTTCATTTACCCTTTCAAGATCATTATGAAAACATGTAGGACGACCAAGTTCTTACACTCAATCCCCCAAATCTTGAATCTTGCCGACTTACTCTCGTTCATGGTCCACTCTGTTTGCTACTCACGTGGCACGTTCATTTGTGAGAATGCCCGGCCTGCCCCTAACCGAAGCTTTAATGAAGAGGTAGCTTTTTGAATTCTTTTTTTCAAGAATGGGACTGGTTACTTAATTGGAGATTTGAGTTTCCTTAAATGAAATTGGCATGCCTACATGGCGGTGGTAGGATCATCGGAGGTAGTGGACTGAGTGATGAATGGAGTTAACTTGGAGATGTGCATGATTGTCTTGGATCGGGAAAATGCCATTGTGTTTTTCAAAGACCCTGGGTGTGATGCTAAAATGACTAAAAAAGTCGGGATAAACTAGATCATCCCAACCCACAAGATTTTCGACTTTGAGCTTGACCTATTTGGATACTTGATGAATGCGATTGAGGGTGCAACTTACTCTACTGTGCACGTAATTCTAGAAGAGAGGTTTAGCTACGCTAGCCATGAGGCTATGGGATTGGACTTGGGGTCCATTGGGCTTGAGCAGTTAGTCCAAAGAGTCCTTAGATGTTTTGGGCCGGTAGAGTTCAGTGTGGCTATCACATGCCCACGCGGTGGGCTGCTCGATGAGTTTTGGAATGGTGACATGGAGGGTTACACATGTGAGAGTGGGGCAGCACAATAGGAGTTGTCTAGTGGTGGGTATGTGGTGTAGTGGTGTTGTCATAGCCAATGAGAGGGCTAGTATTTTGCATGTGCTCCCGGTAAGTTAGCTATGAAATGTTGGAAGAAGGTCGCCGAGGAGAAGGCTAGCGTGGGCGGCGCCATGGTGGCATTCCCTTGTGTGAGATCTTTTTAGACTAGTCTTTACTACTATACTATTTGTGACGCCTCGAAACCTCTAGTTAATCATGCCAACATCTAACATATAACCATCTCACAAAAACATGCTAGCATAAAATATAATGAAACTAAACATACGTACTAATATTCAAAAAGGGAGGTTTACATAATTCATTTATTACATGTACACAAGCTTAACTTTCAAGTTTCTAGCACAATACATATATATAACCAGCTAAACACCTCGAAGCATCCTCCTACATCTTCCTTGTACCTATCCTCCGGTGTCTAAAATCCGGTTAAAAACATAATAAAAAAAAAACAGTGTTAACATATACACATGTTGAGTAGAAATTCGCATAAACATGAGGTGTTCGTGTGAAATTGCATATTGTCATAGAAGTATATAAAATTGCACATAAAACCCTAGAAATTTCAGTTTTTGATAAAATCACATAAATTTCAGCTCGCAAGAGTATCACTTTCCAACACATTGTTATCGTTTTCCACCTCGACGAGCAGCTACCTTATCTCGTCGTGCCGTAATTTAATTCCAATTGAAACTCCCATCCCAACCTAAACACACCGGTGGTCATATACTAGGTATATGCCAAAATCCTACAATCCACAACCAATACATGGAACACTCCATCCGTGCAAGATGGGAACAGGACATGGATGGCGAGAACTGTTTTAAGATGGCAAGCCCATTGTCGCCGGGCCGAACTCTAGCCCCATCTACACCGAAAAACACATCGGGCCCATACACACATAATTCCAACACATACGAATCACAATTTCATCACAAAACTAATTGTTGCAACTCAAATTCAGCACAAAGTACCAAAATTTTCAGTTTTGTGAAATCGACATTTACAACTTCGAACTGGAATTTCTAGCCTTCAAAGTACTAAAATTCCAACTTAAAACCTACTGGAAATCCACACATATATTCCCAAGGTTTTAAAATAGACTTTTAGTTGATAAAATTTCAAATTTCCAACTTACGAGACCTGGAACTTTTAGACTGTAACGCGAAACGTTTTAGTGCGTAACTTTTGAAATTTTTAGCTTTCGTAACCCAAAATTCCAGCTTTGAAAACCTATAAATCCAGCTTATTTTACACTGAATTTACAGTTTTAAAACCAGATTTTTAGTTGGAATTTTTGAATTTTTCAGCTTTGCAAAAATTGAATTTTTCAGCTTCAAAACAATATTTTCTGCATGGTAATTCCAGCATATGCACAACTTGAATTTTCAGTTTGGAAAACCTAAAATTCTAGCTTCTAACACATATATAAGACTCTAACAAGGTATAAAACATGATAACATAGCATTCAAACATCATTTTAGCATAATTGCAAGAATTTGCAGCATGCTTATTCAAGAATTTAACCAAACATGCTCATAGAAATATCATAAACTTCATATACACATATATAACCAACACATCTTGAAATCCCTTAGACACAAGATGGAAACCAACTTGTGGTGACCTCCTAGATCTCATAGGGGAGATAACATGCTAATAGATTGATAAAAAACCTAACCCTAGCTCATGCCATAGGCAAATTTCTACCTTGATATCTTTCTTGCCTTGTAGAGGTTTGAAGAAGGGAAAGTGTTTAAAGTTGTGAGATTGTTTAAAGGGTTGAAGGAAAGTAGGGAAAAGTGAAAGAAAACAATTAGAAAGGAAAGAGATAGGGGCCGGTTTTGTGTGTGTGTGTGTGTATGTGGTGATTTTTGTGTTTTTTCCTAAGTAATATTACATAGAAGATAGAATTAAAATAATATTAAGCCATTTTCCCAATTAATATCCTAATTGGCCAAGTATATGGTCTAATATAGCTTAAGTGCAACTCTACATTAACATGAACCAAGCATGTATTCTTGCATCTATAAGGTATTTTACAAGTGTATTAATACATTGAATCTAGCAACTTGGAGGATAAGCCTCAATATACACCAAGTATTTAACATTTTATATTTTTTTTTCTCTTCAAAACCGTCCACCCTCTTATTCTTCAGCAAAATGTAGATTTTTTTCTTGTATTGTATAGAATTATTCATATTAGGGAAGGAAATAATTACTACGGGTAGAAAATACAATTTACTTAGGCCTTAGAGGTTTTTCCTAAAAGTTATAAAAGTTACAAGAAAATCTACTAAGTCTAAGCATATACATATATATAAACCGTATATATATATATATATATATATGTATCCATGTATTTTCTTGAAGTTTATGATTTGTATGGTGATTAACTAAAACAAGAATAAATCCTAAACTTGTACATGTTGCACTTAAAATGAACATGTACCATAAAGTATGAAAATAATGAAACTCATACATAGGAACATGTAAATTATACACATTTATATGTATATATATATATATATATATAATCGAAAGGAGAATTCGGGTCCTTACAATATCAACTCTATCGTAGGTCCAGGTATGTTTGACATAGAAATGACCACTGTGTTTGCGACGACCCGGTAACTTCTGTTGTTATTATTAATATTTTACTTAGGATTTATTTCCATTATTTGACAATTATTGTGTGAATATATGTGATTTTTTTTGTGAATAATTGTGCATTATACTACATGCATTGTATAAAATGAGAGTCTTCCTTCATTTAATTTCTTAGCATTTGAAACATGCAAAATATTTGATATAAAATCTTTTAATTCCTAAAAATTTTATGATTTTGGAATTTTATTCTTTAAAAATTACTTTATAATTGAGACCTTATAGTATTAATTTTGAATTGTGATTATTATTTTTGGAAAATTTATTTAAATAAATATTTTAAACCTGTATTTATTTTATTTTCGAATTTTCTAAATAAATTATATAATTTTTGAATTTTATAAATACAACAATATATTTTCTGATTTTATATGTATAATTTTCGAATTTTAATTATTTATAACCCTAATTTTCAGATTTTAATTATTTTCTGATTAGTATATTTTATAATTATTTTGCAAGAATACCTCCTCTAATACATACATTAGTGGTAAATTATATATATACATACACACACATGCATCCATGCACATACTAGTGATAATTGATCTATCTACTTATACACACACACCGCCATATATATACTAGTGGTAAATTATATCTCTACATATACACACACACACATCCATATATCACCTAGTGGTGATTTCTATATCTACATACCCACACACACATCCACATATATAGATTAGTGGTGATTTATATATCTATATATACACCTACATGACCACATACATATATATATATATACTAGGTAATTAATATAATGATGTGTATATATTAATGTCCATATAGCATGAATGGTTATCTATTTATTTTGTTATAATATTAGCTATTTCTTCTTTCTCCTCTATAAATAGATCCCAACTCCAACCCCATATTCATCCATATATACCTATTAGTCTTCCATATAGCCCTTTATATACCCTCTTTTATCCCTAAAAATAGTTGAAAGGTAGAATTATTACCTTTTCTCATAAGTAGTTTAGGCAACATGATTTCAGTTTATTTTCATAAACAAGGCTTTAACTTGGGTTCATCAAAATAATGGTCAAATACCAAGTGATTGCTATGTTCACATTTTATGCTTGTATGCCTCAAATTATTTGCTATACATGTTAATATCATGATAATTGTTTTTATTATGCTTTCATAAAGGTACATGCATGAACATGGTATGTTTATTTATGCTTTGATAAAATATATGTGTTATGAGAAATTATTTCACAATTATGTGTTGGGCCTGAAATATTGTGGAATGGATGTGGCTGAGTTCCACCAGGACATTCTATCAGAGATGCTGGTAATAAGTATTCCAGCCCTCCATCTCCTAATCCTTCCTCATATGGACGGAGTGTTCCATATGAGAGTGGGTCGTAGGAATTCGGCATATGCCCAGGATATGACCACTAGTGTGACTCGGTTGGGATTGGTGGAATCGCGGAGTGACTCGATTGGATTAATTGATCGTGGTGGGAGTTATAAGGCACTACGTCACTGTATGTGACGAACAGGGAGTATTATGTATTTTTACATGTCTATGTGCAATTTTCACACACTTGCACCTTATGTGATTGCGTGATAGTTCGACTCAACTGTTGCATTGACTCCCCTTTTCCATTTTTTTAGACAGAAGTGAGCGGAGACGTTTGAGGGACTCAGTGGAAACAATGGGTGTTTTGAAACATTTTACTTTATAAAGTTACTTTTGTATTTTGTGAAAATTATAACTTTTGTATTTTGTACAAATTTTTACGTGAAAATTATTATTTATTTTAATAAAATAAATGGTATTTTTTCAGGTCGTGACAATGTTAGTCTAGTTTATAAAATATTGAATGAATAGACGTATTCTAGTGTGTGTTGGGATTAATTATAAACATATATATACATATACATAAATGGAGATAAATCCACTTTTAGTCCTATAAGACAGAGGTCGTGCCACATTTATTTCCATAAGATATTTAACTCCAAAATTAGTTTTATACGATTCGAATTTGGGACAATTTTAGTCTTACCGACAACTGATTTCAATTTTCAAGCAAAAAAGTTGATGTGGCAGGTGGAATTGATGATATGGCCATTTAATTGATGACATGGTGTACATTGATGGTGAGATAGCGTGAGTAGATAAATTTACTGTACATTTTGGAGGAAGTTGGACACTTAGGCACATAAAATAATAATATAAATTTTAAATTAAAAATTGTTATATAATGAAATTAACATATAAAAATTAGATAAAATAAAAAATATTTTATTTTTTTCATTTAAAATATTAAAAATAACCCCAATCCCATCTTCTTCCCCAACCTAAAACCCTAGCCCCCCACTCTCTCCTCCCCCCTCCCCCCTCCCCCCTCCCAACAACCAACACCCCCACCCCGCCGCCGCGCCCTATGCCTCCCTAATTCCTCCACAACCACAATAGCCCCCGCCTCACCCCCTCCCTCATTCCTTCACTCCCTCAATCTCTCTCTCTCTCTCTCTCTCTCCTTCGATGTCTTTGTCGTGTTAAGAGGGAGACCTTCACTCCCTCAATCTCTCTTTCCCTCCTTCGATGTATTTGTCGTGTTGAGAGAGGGAGAGGGAGAGGGAGAGAGAGAGAGTGAAATCAATCTCTTTGTGGCAGTAAGAGAAAGAGAGAGAGATTGACGGGGTGAGAAAGGAGGGAGGCGTGGGAAGTGGTGGTGGCAGCGGCAATTGGAAGGGCGAAGGCGAGTGGCTAGCGGGTGGTGATGCTTGATTGTATGGGGTGAGAGAGAGAGAGAGAGGGGGATGAGGGAGGGGGGAAGGGGGGTGGCGGGTTGAGGAAAGAGGGAGACGTGTTGAGCGGTGGTGCAATGCGGTGGTGGTGGAGATTTTGGGGGTGGGGGTGGATGGCGGCTTTTTTGGGTGGCGCGGGTGGGTAGGGGGTAGGTAGAGCTTAGGTTTTGGGTTGGGGAGCAGATGATAAGTTGAGTGTTAGTTTGTAATTTTGAATGAAAATATAAAATAACTTTAAATAATTTTTATCTAATCATATAATTTGCATTTTATTCCATTCTTTGTACATTAATTTCATTATATAATAATTTCTAATTTAAATTTTATATCATTAATATGTATTTTTATCTATTTTTTACATATTATCTTTTTATATTTATATATAAAAATTTGTATATTACTTTTTTATATATTATATTTTTTTTATTTATATTGTTTATATTTTTTTCCTATGACATGTCATTAATAAGAATAATAATTCATTTGATTTATTTGACACATCACCACAAAAATGCCAACTCATTTTATTCGTTTAACATGTTATCAAAGTGTGTATTGAGTCATAAAAAAAAAGCCAGCAAGGTAGCCAAGTAAGCATATGACCTCAATCTCATTTGCTATGTCATCATTTATGTCGAAAAATTCAAATTTCTCATTGGTGGGACTAAAATTGTCCCAAAATCGAATCTTATATGACTAATTTTGGAATTAAAAATCCTATAGGACCAAATGTGACTTGACCTCAATCCTATGGGACGAAAATTGGATTTATCTCTATATAAATGTGTCATAACAACAATTTTCTATTTAGATGCATGTAATTCGGAAGCTTTTATCATGTTGTAAGATCTATTGTTTCTACTAACACTTTAAAGTGTGAGAATTTACGGCTAAGGTAGATTTGAGCCAAATAACTCGATTTATGGAACTATTTCACCTTTAATCATGCATCCCTAATAGGATGAACCTGATGAGCGTGCTTAAAGTTTCAAGTGATAAAATTCTTGTTGCTTCACAAACATTGATTGATTTGTAGAAGTTGGAATTTCCAACATGGATTGTCAAAATAAAATTGAATTGTAAAGCATGGTTGAAATAGAAACTTATGTATTTAACTTCAAGAGAGAGAAAGATAGAGAGGTATGTATGTAAGTTCAAGAGAGAGAGAGAGAGAGAGAGAGAGAATCTCATTGACATTGGGCAAACTGGATACAAGTGATTGGACAATTGAATTATAGTCCACTCAACAAATCTTTTTATTTTTTTGAAGGAAAAACAAAAGTGGCTTATAAATCAAAATTAAAATCTGAGAGAGCTATCACTTGAGTAAGATTAGAGATACCCAAGTTCCCTTCATGAAAGAAAGAAATGTTCCTAGAAAGGATATAAGCTAAATTGAGCTCAAAGAACCTTAATATCACATATTCATACATATCTTGGACTAGGGTAGTATTACCATCACAATTGAATCAATTAAGTAGCTGGGGAGTTAGTTTATAAGATAATAATAAAATTTTGTCCATTACCTTAATTTGTAATTGCATGCAACCTCTAGGCAAGCACTCACCACCCACTCATTTAATTTACAATTCGTACCTGTTGAGTTGCGGATTTCATATTTAGGTATTCTTTTCTACTAGACCTACAACTTTGAGGTTCATATTGCACTGAGTAGAAGACTATATGAATAGATCAATACAATAAAACTGGTGAAATATTTTTTTATATTGATTACAATACTAATTGTGTTTTTAGTTTCCATGTTAAATTTACTGGATTGATTTGTTGGAATTTATCCCACATAAACAAATAACTTGCGTGGATCGGGTTGGGTACCTGATATGAGCGGAATTATCAATCCACAAAGCCTAAGTCTGACTCGTCCGCCTGCCGTCAATCGATTAAATCACGGAACACCTTGCTCGCTCTTGGTGGATTACAACTAGAGTAATCCATACATTTTACATACTTTAAATCCTTGGGAACTAATGATGACATTCCAAGAATAAACGCAGAGAGAAATATATTATAGAGAAAAGAGAAAAATGAAGAGAGTGTATGGAGAATGAATTCTATGGAATTGTAACCTTAATAAAAGTCCAAGAATAGCCCTGGACCAAAGCCCAGGAAGGATACGACCTTGAGCCCAAGATCAGGGAGGGATGGGTCGTTCCTAAAGCCCAGCATCAACCCTGGATCAAAGCCCAGGAAGGATACGCCCCTAAGCCCAAGACCAGAAAGGGAGGACTCAAGCCCTAAGTTCACATATCACTTAGCTAACCCTAGACCCAAGTCAAAAGGCACATGGGGATAAGAAGGCTCAGATGCATCCACCGAATCTGGAGGAATCACAACTAATATACCTCCAACCGCCCAAATTTCGCGGATCACAACCTGATTCTCGGAACAGGTAGGTTACGTCCCTTGCTCTATATATGGACCAGGGGCGTACAGAGGTAAAGGAGGATTTTTTAAGCATTAAATCATTCTTTTAGTTCTAAAAGAACTTTCAAGAGTTCTCTAAGCTATTCTTGATCGTGCCCAATCACAATCTTGACGATTTTTAGCATCGTTTATGTTTATTTCATCATTTTTTGCATACCTTTTCTTATTCTTAAACAAATATTGACTTAATTCAGTGGATTGCTAACCTCTTTTTTGCACGTTCTTTTCTCCTCAAGTCGATTAAACTCACAAAAGGCCAAACTCTTTTCCCGCGTTACAAATTCTTAGTGCTCGGAAAACCCAGAAGCATCAATTAAGTTACTACTAAACTAACATAACTCTACAACTCTAAGAATTTGCCACATACCCCAAACTAAGTAGTAGCACTAGATCAAGCATCTCTGATCTCTCAATATAAAAATAGAGCATGCTTTGACTCTTCTACTATGTATCTATGTTCATGATTAGTCAAAACATATTCGACTTAGTCGCCCGAGCAATGAACCATAGAACACAAGCGTGTTACCAACTTAGTTCTTCCTCGGCCTCTCATGTCAATTAGCTTGGACTCAACAGCTTTCCTATACATGCTCCGACAGACCAAATCATTCATGGCCACTGGATACATGCTAAAGTAGCATCATCAAACTTACACCTCTTGACATGGTCCAAAGTCCCAAAGGGTACAAGAAAAATCAATATGGACTCACACAGTGACGAAGTAGGGACCCATTTAATCACTTCCCATAGGAAGTCGTCTCTGAGCACATGTAGCACACATACATGCTATGATGAAGCTCCCACTTAATTTGGGTATGTCATGCTCCAAACATCATATGAACCTTAGTATAGTCGCTATCCAAGCCCCTACATGCGCACTACTAGATAGACACTATAAAAATGTCTTCTAATAGTCGCATGTTCAGCTATAAACAGGCTTTTATGAAGTTTGGACATACTTCATAATTGATCATGCAGATCTCATCTTAGCCCTTAAGCTAAGGCGACTATAAAAGTTAAAGATATAACTTTCCTTACTGCTTCAAACGCAAAGGCGATCATTCGCAAACTTGTGCTACACGATCTTAAAGTCTCATCCTGCTTGCTGTCACAGCGTCAGGGCGATTGTCTGTGTGAGTGGGTCAATCTAAGCCTGGGGACATTCACATCTCAAACCTAGTAATATCCACATGATGATAGTATCTCATAAGTCACCATATATTCTCAAAGGCCCAAAAATTCTATACAATCCCATATTGTTAATATGCCTTTGGAGCATATCTCCATACAAAGGCTTTAAGAGGCTAGGGATGAGCGACAACATCTCTTCAAAAAATACGCCTGAGAATGACTCAATCATGCGCAATCTAAGCAATGTCTAGTTGGGTATACTTGGCATCCTAAGAATACTTGGCACTCAAAGTACACTTCATACAGTGACTTAATTATCACAAAGATAATAGTAGTCTCGTGCAACTCAATGCACATCCAACTACATTGCCTCAAATAATCTTTAGACCATTCAATTTAAGTATCTACTTCACTGCATCACAATATTTTCGTCAAAGATAACTCACCATTATAATTCTCAAGCACAGGACTAGGTGAGCACACACAAACTGCACATCCAACTTTCTACAACGCTTTCATAAACCATAATAGCTAGTATTTCTTTTCTTTTCACTTTCATGGAATTTTTCTAACTAAGAACATAATCTTGATCATGGAATGTCAAATGGATTAGTATGATGTATACGTAAGTGTAATAGCAAACTCTAGAGAATCCAATAACTCTTAGTGCTTTAATACCAAGTTTGCTTCTCAGTTTATCTAATGTCTATCTCACATAAAAGACAGCTATGTTAAAATGGCAACATATCCATATCACTAATAACCATATTATTGCCCTTTATATGGGCAGAGAAACTTTTCTAATTTATTCTGATATATATTCAATGATTTTAATCAAGCATCGTTAACCTATCACAGTGATAGCTTGATGAAATCGATAGTATCACTCCATAGATCATAATTCATAAATAAAGTTCAAGCAGCAATCCTTGCACTCTTGCCCTATTTTGTGAATTCATTTGATGATCTACATTGATCTCCTCGTCTATTCATGATATATCTCATCTAAGACAAACTTAGATGAAAGTAGCAATAATATGTAATATATTAACGAATAGAGGCATATTTCACAACTTAGGGAGAACAGCTTCCTTTTGCTATCAAGAAGCTTTCACACACTTGACCTTCTGAAAAACCGCATATTTGTTGTGGTCTTGCATTTAGATAAACAATTAACTAGCTCTTACATGTAGTTCTTAGTAATTTAGCTTATCTTTACCTATATCAGCTTTCCACTAAGTTATTAAGTGAAGCCACAAGTTCTAACTTGATCCAAAAACTCATAAAGAACTCCCACTCAATCTTGGATAGATGATGGGGAACCACATGTGTTCATTTCTTCAATATGAAATTTAAGAGTCCTTTGTGGGACATTCCCACTTACTCAAGGGTCGCTCCTTAATATCTCCAACGATTATGAGTTAATAAAACAAATAATTACTAAAAAAGATTAAACGTCTCCTAAGATAAAAGGATCTTACAACTCATATAGTCCAAGATTCCTTTTGACTTCACATATATACATAAGATTCCTCCCCAGACATATTTGATTCTTATCTCATGGCAAGCCCATTCAATTGCGAAGTATTTAGAATCATTTTAACTGGTAATTCTTTTTTTTTTGTTATAAATGTTCAAACAAATTAAATGAGATATTCTCGCTTTCTGCCATTACATAAAATTTCTCAACTTTGTCAAAAATGCAATAAAAGGTTTTATTATTTTTGACTAATGAGATATAGTATGTACCATCTTATAATGCGAATAATGAAAAATGAAACATAGAGTTTACTATTATAAGTGCCTCATACTCATAAGTCTGCGCTTGTGTTAGTGGAACAACTCTAAAGGATAAGTACTTCTTTAATTTTCATGCAGACATTTGTGGTAGAAAACTTGCACAATAGAGATTGACCTTAGCGAGTGAGACAACAAAGCCTCCTCCAGCTAACAAGATCATCCACATAATCTCGTTGCCATAAAAGATGAAGTATCAAAAATACTTGCTTAAATCAATAGAATTACAAAGAAAAAGACAACCTAAGCTATTAGGTCTCTTGCATGAAAATATTGGGCAATTTTTTGGGCAATTTTATTTATTTATTTTTCAACAAAAAATAAGTGACTTGATTTTTAAAAAATGACTATATCATTTATGCACATTCACAAAGCGTAACTCTAACCTATTGTTGAGTTTGGAAATGATTAGCTCATGCCATTATGAGCTTAAAGTGGTACTACTCAACTAATAATGCCTCCTCTTGTGCGACATTTGGATATATGGCTGCACAACATTTGATAATAGTTCGTATTTATGCTCAATCTCCAACAATGTGCTATATCTCCCCACTTTTACAATCCACTAAGGAATGTGTGGAAAATACAGTACAACTACGAGCAAAGTGACTAGACCAATGGCACTTCACTATTTGTTGATCCTTGCTTGCCTTAATATCAAAGATAACACAAAGTCATCACTTACCTTGGATCATTTTATGGTTCTAATTTATACCATTGCTCTTGTCTAGCTCACATTTACTTATCCCCAAAAAAATTCCTCAAAACAATTTATGTTGATGAGTGGCATTCACAAGTGCTTACGCATTTTCAACATTTTAAAATCATCCTCAAGTTAGATGATTTTTTCTATTCGAACATTGATCTAATCAATGATAACAAATTAGAAATCATTTTAATCATGAATTGGCTCATATTTCAGAATAGAGTTCATACTTTACTCAAACACTCATATTTGCAACTTAACAAATTAAAGTGCAACTAAGCTTTGATCCCTTATTGATTGTCAGCATCTAATACGCAACAATGGCAACCCGTCTAATTTTTCTACATGCTCAATTGACTTAGAGAAAATAATGATGAGTTACTCTAAGAAGTATAGCTAAATTGATTGTGCAAGGTACTGGCCTAATATTTTTTTCTGGATCTAAGTAAAATATTTATTATTTCTTTGTACATAGTAAAATAAAAAATTTCACAACTTGGGCTAGTAATCATCGCCCACTGAGTAAAAGTCTTAATAAAATTTACCGATCATGAATAAAATAACAAATTGTCTACAATATATATGTATATATATGCATGCCATCATGCAATATGAATAATAATAATGAGTATAAAAGCTAGCTCCACGTAGGCTATATTGACTTTGGTGCATTATGTTGAAATAATTTGGCATTTTGATAACAAATAAAAAAAAATCCCCCATTAAAATTATAATACATGGCCTCTCAAGATAGGCCCACCAAATACATGCCTAAAAAAATATTATAATTGGGATATTTGTACAAAACTAGCCACAATTATTTCTCAAATGTACGTAATTAATATTCATATTTAGCACCCAAAAGTCAATAACGATTCATCTATTAAACAGATTGCAATAATCAATTTCAATTGCATTAACGAATATTGCAATTAAATAAAGCATGCATTTAATCAAAACACATGTAGAACGTCTAATATATAAATCAACCACAGGGGAAGATAAAAAATGCTTCTAAATGTCCAAAAAATTTTGACCCACAAAAAAAATATTTTGCATGCATCACAATGCGCAAAATAAATTCTCATAATTTATTGCACTTAATATTTCAAAAAAAAAACAATATAATAGCAAGGTCAAAAATACGTTTAACGATGATTATCCATGATAAAAATTATAATACCATAAATTTTAGAAGCATGTCTAATATATTATGAAACAAAACACACATATTGGTCTCATTAGACAGGCCCATTTGTCATTGTTCACATCTCTTTAAATAAATGGGCAGAAAAATATATTTTCATTTTTCAACGAGTATGAACATTATAGTAATCCAACAATCCAGTGGTTGGGATATGTTTTTACACAGGCACATACCCATGTTCGAATCCTGAGTGGAGCAAAAACGTTTCTTTGCTGCAGGTGTACCTATTTGCAATCCCAAATGAGTGCACGACCACACACTGTGTCATGTGTTAGCCCTTGTGCGCTCGCGTTCGACAACCTCCTAGCGCTAGCTTGCATGACTTACCCAACCAAATTATATATATATATATATATATATATTGAAATGGATCATTGCATAAATTGTTCATGCGAACCAATTAATCATTGAATTCAACATCAAAGAAAATAAATAATTCATCTAGAATCCTTTCTTTCTTTTTAATGCAAAATATACCATTTTAATCATATTTTCAAGATGTATGACATGGTAATAAATTCATGCATTAACAGCCAGAAAAAATAAAATAATTCTCCACTTAACAAGAGATTGAATTTTCGCAGAAAAACTAATTTTCAGACCGAAACTTCACAAACTTATATCTCTTCCGTTTTAAGTATGTTTTTAGTGTATGATATGTTGTTTCGAACCTCTTTTTATGCACAACAAGATATCATAAAAATGAAACAAAAAATCAAAACATATCAGGTTCGAATCTCTAAGCCAAGAAAATAAATTTTAAACATAAATATCAAAATTCTCGCAAACGGCCCATCCGTTCTTCATCAAATTTTGACAATGCTATTTTCACAATCAAATTAACATATTGTAAAAAAAAATCATGTTAGAATTTCATACTTTCAAAAAAAGTAGGAAGGTTGAGCATAAACAAAACATTATGCTATTCAATCAATTAATAGGCAAATACGAGCCATAAGAGCTCTGATACCACTATTGGAATTTATCGCACATAAACAAATAACTTGCGTGGATCTGGTCAGGTACCTGATATGCAACGGAATTATCGATCCAGGAACCCTGAATCTGACTCGTCTACTAGCTATTAATCGATCGAATCACGGAATGCCTTGCTTGCTCTTGGTGGATTACTACTAGAGTAATTCACACATTTTACATACTTTAAACCCTTGGAGAACTAATGGTGATACTCCAAGAATAAACGCAGAGAGAAATATATTCTAGAGAAAAGAGAAAAATGAAGAGTGTACGGAGAATGAATTCTATGAAATTGTATTGAATTCGAATGAATAATTTAATAAAAGATGTCCCTATTTATAGGCATCTTGGAGTGGTAGAGTTCTATTCCACTTAGAAATTCTACTCTCATTGAAATTTAGATTGTAGCTATCCACATTGATTGTATTGATCACATCAGTGGTGCCAATCCATACAGATAATGACTGTCCATACAAATATGGATGCACTTAAATAATTGGAACTTATCCCAATTTGTTTCATGATTAATTATTAATACGGTGTGATACTGATGGATTTTGGCTCGACCACGTGGCGGAGTCTGACATGCTCCAGATTAAATATGTTGGTGGCCCACTTGTTAAAGTGGTAGGAATTCACGTGAGACTAGTCGAATTTGCCCTGGCGTAGGCTCTCCGATGCTCAAGTTGGTGATTAGATATTCGGATAAGCTTATGAACAGTAAAATACTATTCTTGCATGCAATATCAGGAATAAGTGTGTGATTACCTCTTGGGGGAGAGCCTTTTACAATTTATATGAGAGGGGTCCCCTGACGTGACGTGGTTGATGGGGGTTGGTCAGCCCTTTTGATATATAAGGTACAAGTGGACATGCTTTTTGTCATTTTTTAAACTCCCAAGTGGCGGCTGACCTTGCCTTTCATTAATAGGGGGTCAAATTCGCATTAAATGTATATTTTGAGCATTTATAACCAAAGATTGTAATTGTCAGTTGGCATTTAATGCGTTGGAGACTGATGGGATGGACCCATGTGCAGTAGAGGCGTGTTAGGTGGCAGTAGGTACAGGGTCTGTCAGCCATGCTAGATGGGTTTTGCCTGTTGGCCATGGAATTTAACGAAGGCTAAGAGTAGGACTCGTGCCCTCGATACAACTATGTTTGAGGGTACTCAACGCCTTAAAGCCCCATGTTCCCTCGCTCTGCCTGCCCAGCATAGGAGGTCTCGAGGGCCTATTGAGGGCCCTCGTGGACTTGGGTTCACGGACTTGACACGGAAGGTAAACCTGTGGGTGTTCCCCCTCTTGTGTCTTGTACTTCGAGGCTCCCCATCTTCCACGCAGAGTGAGTTTTCTGGCTTAAAACCTCTCAATTGAGGACAACTCAACTTACAACCTCTATCAAGGGCAACCTACTTGGTCGAGGGCTTTGTTGCCCCATACTTGGGATCTAGATAGGTTCACTACTACTAGCGTGTTTGGTTGAGGTGGTGCTTGGTACATCACGGTGTTAACTTTCCTTTTTTTTTTTGCCTTCTATGCTACAATCACCAAATCAATTGTATAAGGGTGATACACCATTGAAGCTAGAAGACATGTTTAGAGCATGTGTTTTGAAGTTTAAAAGTAACTAGGATGACTATCTGACATTCAATGAATTCTTTTACAAAAGCAGTTACCACAACAGATAAGCATGGGTCCATACGAGGCTCTATACGGGAGAAGGTGTAGATCATCCTATATTGTTAGGCAAAAACACAATGTTGCAATTTGCAAGGTTTCTTTGTGAGGCTTTTGGATATTGTTAGGAATTGCAATTTGTTTATATAGTTTGCCATGTTGTTTTATGTCTATATGTACTTAATTACGCGTAAACGCTGTAAAAATAGTTTTTTGAAGTACTCTTTTTTTGGTTCTTTCTTTTCATACAAAATGATATAATGTGTTTGAGGGTAGGCCAAAGTCAAGTCTGAAGCAAGTTCCAAAAATGATAAAATCATGTATGGGAAAATTCTTTTTCAAATTTGACTTGGCCACATCTAACCAATCATGTGACAAGTGTTATATACTTATCATATGATTGGTCATGTCTAGTCGGATCTCGGATTTTGGCAAATCTGCCCTATTGCATCCTCTAGTTAAATAGACCTATGATGGACCCTTTGTTCTTCACACATCTTTTGGATTAAAAAATGCCAAGGTTTCTACTCCAACAATAGGCCCAAACTCTCTAAAGGCCCCAATCTCGATTTCCTGCCTTGTCCAAACCAACCAACGCTAACTTCATCCAATACTGACAACTTGATCGCTCCATTACTTTTAACGATCCCAATTCCCAAATACCTCCTCTTAGTCACCGCTCATGGAAAAATTAACCACCATATTCATCGTCGTCCACCATGGTCTAGTGGGATCTACCGTGGTATGGAGACTCCACTCTCTAGGCTGCTACAACCACCTCCTCCACACCCACTTCGAACTCAACCTCACTTCTCAATCTTCTGTTGGCACCTTCTTCACTACCCACAAGCCCCAACACGTCATCCTTACCGCCGCTAAAGTCGGTGGCATCCATGCGAACAACACCTATAATCGTTGAAACTTTGCATAAATGTTCAAACTCATATCGTGAAATGCTATGCAAAAAATCAGAGCAAACGGATATTTATAGAAAGTGCTACAAACCTCGGAATATATTGCCCCCCGAGAGGAGGGTTATCACAAAATTTGACAATTTTTTAGACCATCTCATAAATTTTTGAAACTTTGTACAAATATTCAACCTCATATCATGAAGTATCAAGCAAAAAACAGAGCGAACGGATATCCACAAAATGTGCTACATAACTCAAAATGTGTTGCCCAACAGTATGAGGGGGGTGGGGGGTGGGGGTGGGGGTCGGTGTTAGATAATCTGAAAATTTTTGAGACCATCTCAGAAATTATTGAAACTTTGCACAAATGTTTAACCTCATATCGTGAAGTGCCACGCGAAAATTTAGAGTGAACGAACATCCATAGAATGTGCTACATACCTCAGAATATATTGTCTGAGAACATAAGGGGTGGTGTCATAGAATCTGACAACTTTTTAGACCATATTTAAAATCGTTGGAATTTGCACAAATGTTCGACCTCAAATGTTCCATTGCATTTTCTTAAAAAATAATGATTCTCTACTTAAGAAAACAGATTTTCCATACTTTTGATTTCTTATATGATATACTATTTAGATTGAAAAAATTATGCAATACATCTTTTATTATAATAAAAAATTACTAGCCTTTGAAGTCTTCTCTAAAAATATATTTAAACACCATCCCTAAATCTCTCTCTCTCTCTCGCTTGCATAGAAAGAACTATTCCCTAGTTATCAAATACTTAAATAAAACAAAATAATATAGTCGATCAGCATATTTAATAAATTTCATTTTTGTCTTCTTTTTATTTACTTGTTTGACAATAGATTTTTAATTTGTTTCACCTCTCGAACCATTTTCATTAAAAAAAAACATAGTTGGTTTATATTGCAACTAGGAATAATTATTGTAAAAAACTGAATGTTAATTAGCAATTTTCTATGAATGAGCGCTTCATCCTCTATATTTTGTAGATTTTAACAATGTACAGTCGCAATTAGTCAAAATATATTGTCATTTGACAATTTAAGAAAATATTTTGAAAGAAATTAATATTAAAAAAGAAGAATTGAATGGAGAATTATAACTTTTAAGAAGACAATATAGTAAAATTAATATTAATGTTATTTATAGTAAAATTACCTTTTTAATAATTCATAAAATTTGACATTCCCACCAACCTAATTAATTAAAAATTGTTCTTTTTTTAATATTTTTTTTCTATCCAATCAATTCGAGATATCTATAAATATCAATCGAAAAAGCACTCCATACACATGCACATACTCATTTAAAAGAAAAACACTCACTCAAAAGAAAAGATAATTAAAAATTGTTCTTTTTTTAATAATTTTTTTCTATCCAATCAACTCGAGATATCTATAAATATCAATTCAAAAACATTCCAAACACATGCACATACTCGTTTAAAAGTAAAATACTCACTAAAAAGCAAAGAAAAAAATAACAAGAGGAGAAAAATGATAAAGAGAGTTCAATCACATTGTTACTAAATTCAAACTATCAAATTCAAATCCCGTCACTTTTAAAGCCGAGTGACCTCTTTTTAATAATTTTGAATTATTGTATGGCCGGATCTTGGGTTTTGGCAAACCTGCCCTATTGCATCCCTATTTAAATGGTCCTATAAGGGGCCCTTTGTTCTTGACATCATATTTCGTAAGGTTTCTACTCCATAAAATAGGCTCAAACTTCCCTAGTTCCCTACAGCCCCAACCTGATTTCGTGCCTTGTCTAAACCAACGCTGAATTCATCCAACACCGACAACTTGACCGCTCAATTACTGCTAACGACCCCAATTTCCCAAATAACTCTCCGCCGCCGCTCATGGATAAATCGGCCGCCATATTCGTCTCCAGCCACTGTGGTCTGGTGGGATCTGCTGTTGTCCGGAAGCTCCGCTCTCTAGGCTACAACAACCTCCTCCTCCGCACCCACTCCGAACTCGACCTCACCTCTCAATCTTCTGTCGACGCCTTCTTCGCCGCCCACAAGCCCCAATATCATCCTCGCCACCGCTAAAGTTGGCGGAATCCACGCGAACAACAACTACCCTTCTGACTTCATCACCATCAACTTCCAAATCCAAACCAACGTCATCTCCTCCGCCTTCAAACACAACGTCATCTCCTTTTCCCGGATCTTCCTGCATCTACCCCAAATTTGCCTCGCAACCCATACCAGAATTTGCCCTCTTAACTGGTCCTCTGGAGCCCACCAATGAATGTTATGCCATAGCCAAGATCTCAGGGATCAAGATGTGCCAGGCATTTTGCATCCAGTATTCCTTTGAATCAATTTCTGCCATGCCCACCAACCTATACGGGCCTAATGACAACATCCACCCCGAAAATTCCCACGAATTGCCCGCATTGCTGCGCAGGTTTCACGAAGCGAAAGCGAACAATTTAGACAAAGTGGTGGTGTGGGGGAGTGGGAAACCACTACGTGAATTCTTGCACGTGGATGATCTTGCTGATGCAACAGTATTTTTGATGGAAAATTATAGTGGGTTGGAGCATGTGAATGTGGGCAGTGGGAAGGAGGTGAGCATCAAGGAGCTGGCGGAGCTGGTGAAGGAGGTGGTGGGATGTCAAGGGGAGATTGTTTGGGATTCGACTAAGCCTGATGGCACGCCCGGAAATCTCATGGACAGCTTCAAGTTATGGGGTTTGGGTTGTAATCCCAAGATTTTTCTTAGATTATGTTTGGTTTTAGGATTTAGAGGGGAAAGGAAAAGAAAATAGGAGGAAAAAGTATTTTTATTGGTTATTAGGGAGAAAGAAAGAAAATGGTAAAGAAAGGAAAATAGAAATAAAATGTAATATAAATTAAGAAAAAGTATTTTTTTTTTAATTAGGTGGGAAAAATAAGGAAAATGTATATTACTTTCTCTAGTATTCTCTCATTTTTCAAACTGTCATTTTATTTTTGTTACTCAAATTAATTGATTGTATGGATATATTTCATATAAATTTTTTTTTATGCAATCAATTAATTGTTTCGATTTTTTTTGGTGTGTTTTTATATATTTTTTTAATTTACAATAATAGCCAAACAAAATGAAAGATAATTCTTTAGAAAAATTAATTTTCCTATTATTTTCTTTAACAATCAAACAAAATAGAAAATTTTAAAATTTTTGTAATTTCTTTTTTTTCTTAATATTTTTCTTTCCTCCTAAAATTTTAATACCAAACAAAGCCTTAAGGACGGACTTACTGGTGCTTATCAACCGTACTTGGGGAATGTTGCTGCCCAACAACAGTGATTCAGGTTATCATTTTTGCCAATTTCCTCTTCGTCTCTCCCAATGTGTTTGTATTTCATGATTTCTTGAACTGATTTTGGATTTATAAACTTTGTTCTGTTATAATATAGATGATTGTCGATGAGAGCTTCTCCGAATCAGGTATGTAGTAGAATATTTTGTAACACTGTGTTCTTGAATAACTGTTGTGTTGGTATCCTATTTGATGGTTGAATCTTATTTTCTAGTAGTCATGTGAAGACAACGGATTGAGTTTACCTTGTGATGATGTATTTTGTGGTTGGAAACGTGATCATACACGACTAGACAAGGAGTTCGAGTTTTTGTACCTCCCCACGATTGAGGGATGTCTTTTGCTGCTATGTGCTTATCTTGTTCTTTTGATTTGGGGGTCTGATAGTGGTGGCTCAACTCAACGGATTTTGTATTCTTTGGAATTAAAGATTGTAAATCCGTAGTATTCAACCCATTGAGCCTTGTTTGTTTTTTCGTGACGTGCTTATTTCAGTTACCTGATAATGCTCTCATCCATTGGGGTTATATTTATCCCTACATGAGTGCCATTTGCTGAACAGGGAAACAAACAAGGTCATCTCTTGGCTTTCCAGGTTTCAACAGTTGAATATCTAATGTAATCTCAAGTAGGGAAAGCAATTATCTAGTGAACGCAAAGTACTTACCAAGCAATATCGAACGCAATATCTAATGCACACTTTACCGGTAAAATATGATCGCAAAATTGAGCTTTTTATGTATTTTTTTTTCCTTTTTGGAAAAAGACTGTATTCTCTTATATAAATAACAACTTCTGCTTTTTTTTTATTTTTACTGGGAAAAGACAATCTCCTCTTAAATAGCAACTTCTGAGTTTCCAATTTTCCATAAACATGATTCTCCAATACGATTCACCAATCAATGAATGAGAATGAGAATCTTTTATGCGCAATGCTAGTGTGCAGTAGTGCATGAATTTTGTTACTGTGGCGGTGCCATCAGTTTTACTGGATCAAAGATTCATACGAATCTTGTTTTTACACGAAATGACTCAAAATGATACTGTAATGTAGACATTTGAACTATACAAATGCACGAAAAAGAAATTCACGTGTACATGAGATGGTGGTGATGATATAAAATTTGTTGCACATGGCCGAGGTCGTATATCTATACAACAAAAAAATTGTTAATGAACGTAACATGTTAAATTGGTTGGTATAACACCGAGCAGTGCTTGAGCTTCACTAGCATTGCTAAGTCCCTCTGTGCTGTATTTGGGAACTCAATACCACTTCAAGTCCCGACCTTTTCACCGCAAAAGGATATGGATACAGCTACAATTGTAACTGGCCACCGATTCACATACTCTCATTTCTCTTGCATGAAGAACCAGCAGAGGTCCTCCCGAATTGCAAACGCTCTGTTTCCCAAAAAAAAAAAAAATCACATAAATAAATCCTTTCTAAAGAAACCCCGGCCCACTCAGAAGGCTGAACTAATTCAATGCAATACACCGAGTAAGATCCCAACATTGTTCACAGATGCCAGCCTTTGCAAAGAAAAGATTTTATGTCAACCAAAGAGAACAGGTTGAAACAAAGCGACCATATACAAGATCCTAGACTTAGCCAAAGTTATTATATTATGCAAGATTATTTCCCAGTAGGGAAGGAAGAAGAATACAACAATCCAACGTCCTCCCACTCGCAAGTTTTTATTTTATCCATCTTACAGATTGCTAAAACTGTCTTAGAAGTTGTATTACCTGCAAGCGAGACTGATGGACTCTCTGTCCAAGAGGCCAACTGGACAGCCTCCGTGATCCCCCTCCTTCAAAATGACAGGTAGTTGGCTTAAACCATGTCTGTTCATCAGAGTCAGAGCAGACAAGAGGCTCATATTTGGGGTTGCTGTCCAGGATACGCAACATCTTTTGCCAAAAGAGGAACACAGTTCAGATACTCTAAGCTCCTGTCGTTGTCAAAATACCAATCATTCCATGTCATTTGGAGAATTCCCCAACAAGATACGCAATATGGAAAAATAACTTGAAATATAAATCCAATCATTCAATGAACGTGTTATGAGCCAATCAAGTTGAGACATGACAAAAACAACCCTCTTTCCTTTCTTTCCCCAATATATTCAGGAATCTGGATGTCTGTTGTCTTCTTTTCCCTCATTCTCAATTTTCTTTGAAGATCAATATACAGCACGGCACAGATAGCTAAAGTATTATAAATTAGTTAACAAACACAGATAGCTAAAGTATTATAAATTAGTTAACTACATTTCATGAAACATCTAGTCTCACTGAAGCATCTCTTTTCCATTCTTAATGGTTCTCCAGATGGAAAACATAACTGGCCAAGTGAAGCAATAACAGCCATTCATACTACACCAAAAGAAGAGAGTGGAACTGAATATGTACCCAAAATCAATAATTATCGCTTCTTTCCTGGTAGAAGCGACAAGGGGATTCTGAAAGTTATGCTGGACAGATGCTCAGGGTTTTGAAGCAGAATGAGGTTCGATCAGAAATAATAAAAGTGAAGTCACATTGCTTCTTTTTGAATATATAACAGTCGGTACAATGGTGGAACTCAGTGCGGCCTAAAAACATTGGGATCCAAGTGGACTGATAAGTGTGATTCATTTCTTGGTTCAGTGGCCAGAAGCCCATGGTGTGTGTTACATTATACTCAAGACTCAAAGACTCAACAATAAAGCATGCTTCTTCAAAAGACAAGGTTTTTACATGAAGGAGAATTATGCGGAGCATCACAAGGAACTCTTGGGATGGATAAATTTGCTATTCCTTTGTCTTCTCTTAGTCTTTTCTTTAATGAGAAATAATTTTTTGACACAGCTTTCCAGAGATTGGGTCTATGCAACCCCTCCATCATGATATTCTTGTCAACCTCAATAAACCAATAGGGGATGATGCAGGACGCTCGTAGGGATAGGAAGGAAAGGTAGGAAAACAGCGTTTTCTTTGGCACTACTGCGATATCTTAAGCAAGAAACATATAGAGATTGAAAGAGTGTGTAAAATTTCTAGGGTTTGAAACCCAATAGAGAGAAATCTCCAAACTAAGTTGATTAATATTCAAGATGATTTTAAATACAATCTTATGGGGGTATATATAGGTACAAAACCCTAATTGAAAAATGACCTAAATACCTTACAACTTGTCAACATCTTACTAGGCTACAACTTGGCCCCAACTTGGCTACAACTTGGCCACAACTTGGCCACAACTTGACCTCAACTTCTAGATGACAACTTGACAACTAGACCACTTGATAATGTCTTACACACTAAGAAAACTTAATTACTAAAAAAGAAAACAATTTCAAACAAGAAAATAAATATCTAGAATAAAGAGCAATATTTTATGTTTCATGCTCCTGCATCAATCTCCCCATGTTGGAAAGAGCTCGGCTCCGACGAGAAAGTCTGAAGGTACTCTGAATACAATTTTGGATCTATTTGTTTGAACTCGTCCTCGGAAATCCATGTACTCTCTACACTTGGCTTCCCTCGCCACTTCACTAAGAATCTTCGATACATATTTCCCCTTCTGGAGTTAACTTCCTTGACATCCAATACATCCTCAACAACCTCTAGTGGTTTCTTAGGTAATTGGTCAACATTTGTTTCTACTACTTTGTCTACCCCTTCAAATTCATTTTACTCGAACAAATCAGCGACATTGAATATTGGGCTAATTTGTAAGTTGTCCGGCAGTTCAATGACATATGCATTGGAACTGATCTTCTTTAACACCTTACATGGGCCAAACTTCTTAGCCTTTAGCTTATGATATGTGCCCTTAGGGAACCTTTCTTTTCTCAAGTGTGCCATGACTAAGTCTCCTTCACTGAATTCTTTAAAACGTTGATGTTGATTTGCAGATTCAGCATATATCTTATTATTAGCCTTGATTGCAGCACGAACCTCCTCGTAGATTTGCTTAACATGGTTTACGAAAATATCACCATCTTCACTTATTCGAACATTTGGAGGTAATGGAACCAGGTCCAACACATGTTGCGGCTTGTAGCCATAAGCAGCTTCAAAAGGAGTCCTCTTGATGGTCCTGTTAAATGAATTGTTCTAAGCAAATTCTGCTTGAGGCAAAATCTCATCCCATGTCTTCACATGATCCCCAACTAGACAACGCAGCATATTGCCCAAACTCCTATTGGTGGCCTCCGTTTGTCCATCTGTTTGTGGATGGCAAGTACTAGAATACTTCAGTTGTGTGCCTAATCTCTTCCAAAGAGTTCTCCAAAAATGTCCCATAAACTTGACATCTCTATCAGAGACTATAGAGGTCGGAACTCCATGTAAACGAACTACTTCTTTAAAGAACAAGCGTGCTATTTGTGATGCATCTGCAGTCTTAGAACATGGTATAAAATGAGCCATCTTTGAGAATCGATCCACAACTACAAACACCGAGTCATGTCCCTTATTTGTTCGTGGTAATCCCAACACAAAATCCATACTAATGTGATTCCAAGGTGCATTTGGTTCCGGAAGAGGAGTGTATATGTGACGACCCGAAACTTCTAGCTAATTATGAAAATACCCGATTTATAATTTTTTCACAAACATGCCACTTTTCAAAACAATAGTAAAACCAACCCATACTTTTATTCGAAAATCCAAAAGTACACATAAGTTTATTATTACATGATCGTGACTACAAAATAACCTCAATCCTATAACATGCATAACTAGCCAAATGCTTCGAACCGCCTTCCTATGTCTCCTTCGCTAGCGACTCCGTTCGTCTCAAGATTGGCTAAAACATTACATGAAACACGTCAACAACACGTTGAGTAGAAACTTTGCATATAACATAAGGTGATCGTGTGAGGTTTGTGCACCATATCACAGAAATTTATGAACATAAATCACATAATTTCACATTTGATTTCTTCCACCTCGACGGGTGGCTACCTTATCACTTCGTGCCGATTTTTCCAACCAAACACTCCAATTCCCTACCAATCACTCCGGTGGTCATATCCCGGGCATATGCCGATTTTTCCTACGACCCACTTCAGTACATAGACACTCCGTCCATGCAAGGAGGGATTAGGCAACGATGGAGGGTCGAGAACTAATTTAAGACCGGCAAGCCCGACGCCGCCCGGCCGAACTCGACCACATCCACCCCTATTCACATTGGGGCCCAACATGTACACATAAAATTCATGTATAACACATAGTTTTACAAAATTTCAGTATGCTTTCACACTGATCTTACATAAATGAACACATATTTCAACCTTTATGAACTGAAAATTCGCAGTCTACAAATATTTGCGACGAGCAGAAAATTTCAGTTTGCAAGTATGGAATTTCTAGCCTAAAACCTGCTGGGATTTCACAAATATGTTTCTAATATTGTAAAATAAAGTTTTGGTTGATAAAATTTCGAGTTTTCAGCTTACGAGACTTGGAATTTTCAGACTGCGACGCAAAACGCTTAATTGCGCGGCTGCTGGAATTTCCAGGCCCCGAAGCCGAACTTTACAGATTTGAAAAACTGTTTTTCCAGCTTATTATACACTGGAATTACAACATATAAAACAGGTTTTGAGTTTGAAAAATCGGATTTTTCAGTTGTGCAAAAATAAGAGTTTTCAGCCTTGTAACAAAATTTTTCAGCACTGTGAATAGTGTTTCCAGCAAGTGTTGAACTAAAATTTCATCTTGACAAACACGAAATTTCAGCTTCTAACACATGATTGAAGTAATAAAAAGTATCAAACATCATAATACATAACTTAAGCATCATTTGGACCTATTGCAAGCAAAATTTCAGCATGGTTTCAAGACATTCAAGGGCAAGATGCACATAATGTCACTATAAGCATATACCCAAATTTTCTTGTATTCCCTAAGACCCAAGATGGAAACCAACTTGTGGTTACCTCTTAAGGTCTAATGGGGAAGATATGAAGCTAATACTTTCATAAAAACCTAAGCTAACTCATGCCATAGGCAAGGTTTCTACCTTCTAGTAGTAGAGGTTCTTGTAGTTTAAAGGATGTATGGAAGTGTAAGGATGAAAGTGCTGAAATTTGTGATGAAATTAACAAGAGATGAAGGCAAGAGACTATAAGGGACAGAGTGCACGTTTTTTAGGGGGTGTGTGGTGATTTTTGTGGTTTCTTATGCTTAATGCCTAATCCTTCTTATAATTAGTAATGTAACAAATAGCATTAAAATACTATTGTGTCTTAATCTTCATCATTTCTTTCTTTCCAACTAAGTGTCCAACTAACAAGCCTAATTAGGTTAAGTGTTAGTCTAATTAGGTTAAGTGTTAGTCTAGGCTAATTTGGTCCATACATGTATAACAATATCTAGAAAGAATTATACAAGTGTATGCACACTTGTACATAATCATCATTACTTGAAGGATGAAGACTTGAGAATGATTTTCTACCAAGTATAAAACATTTTTATGTTTCTTATACCTTAAAAAACGTCCACCCTTAGTTAAAATCTGAAAATTTATAAGTTATTTACTTATTTTACATATTTATGGAAGAAAATATCATTTAGGGGTAGAAAATGCAATTTTAGGCTTTCTTTACGGTTTTTCCAAACATCTTCTAAATCTTATTACACAAAACCAAACATACATATATATATATATATATTTATGTGTGTATACATATATTTTTATGAATTATATAGTTTATATGATGCTTAACTAGGACAAGAAATAATCCTAACTTATACATGTTTCGAAAAAACGAATATGCAATACAAGGTATTAACATTATGAAAACGTATACCTATAAATATAAAATAAACACATATACTTATATCTATACATAATGGGAGTGAGAATACGGGTCCTTACAGTATAATCCAGTATTTTGGCTGTAACCCTTTCCGAACTGGCATTCTCGACATCTTTTCACAACTCTTTCAACATCCCGATACATCTTAGGCCAAAAATAATGAGAAGTCACCATTTCCAAAGTCTTATCCCTTCCAAAATGACCTCCAAGACCTCCACCATGTAGTTCCAACACAATTTGTTCACGTAGAGAGCCCTCTGGGATGCATAATTGCATACCCTTGAAAAGATAATCATCATGCATGTTATATGGAGATTTCGTGTTGCTATCGCTATCTTTTATCCCTTCAATCACGTGATTGAAATAAGGGTCCTCCTTATATTGATTCTTCAACTCCTCGAACCCCACTACCTGAGCTCTCATACTTGTCAGCAATATTGCTCGTCTGCTTAAAGCATCAGCAACAATGTTTGATTTTCCAGACTTGTGCTTTAATGAAAAAGTGAACCTTTGAATATATGAGCTCCATTTGACATGTCTGTCACGCAACTTCTTTTGTGAATTTAAGTATTTCAATGCTTGGTGATCAGAGTACACAACAAACTCACGAAAAAGTAAATAATGTTCCCAATGTCGCAAGGCTTGAACTAAAGCATAGAACTCTAGATCATAAGTAGAGTACCTTCTCTAAGCTTCGGATAGCTTTTCGCTGAAAAATGCTACGGGCCTGCCCTCTTGACTTAAAACTCCTCCAATGCCAATATGTGAAGCATCACATTCCACAATGAATACCTTGTTAAAGTCGGGTAATGAGAGGACTGGAGCACTTGTCATTGATGTTTTGATTTGTTGAAAAGCCCTTTCTGCTGACTTTGTCCATGTAAAAGTGGATTTCTTCAGGCACTCAGTAATAGGTGTCATGATAGTACTAAAATTCTTGATAAACCTTCGATAGAAAGAGGCTAAACCATGAAAGCTACGAACTTCTCCAATATTTTTAGGGTTGGCCACTCAACAACTGCCTTTATTTTGTCCGGGTCTGGTTCTAGGCCATTAGCAGAAACAATGAAACCTAAGAACACAACTTTCTCAGACAGGAAGGAGCACTTCTCGAGATTTGCATATAATTTTTCCCTTTGAAGAACTTCAAGAACTTTCCTCAGATGTATTAAATGCTCCTCTTTAGATGGACTATAAATCAAAATATCATCGAAATATACGACAACAAACAATCCCAAGAATGGTTTAAGTACCTCAGTCATAGCTCTCATAAATGTACTTGGAGCGTTTGACAACCCAAAAGGCATTACTAGCCATTCATATAAGCCATCAGGAGTCTTGAAAGCACTCTTCCATTCATCCCCATTTCGCATTCGAATTTGATGGTAGCCACTTCGCAAGTCCACCTTAGAAAAGTAATTCGAACCAGCTAACATATCCAACATATCATCTAGCCTTGGAATAGGAAACCTATACATCACTGTGATCCTATTAATAGCACGACTGTCCACACACATTCGCCACGAACCATCCTTTTTTGGTGTCAATAATGCTGGCACGGCACATGGACTCTTGCTTTCTCGAACTAGACCTTTAGTTATCAGGTCCTCCACTTGCCTCCTCATCTAGTCTCGTTGTAACGGAGGCATTCTATATGCTGGGAGATTAGGCAAAGGTGCTCCAGGCACTAAGTCGATTGCATGTTGAACATTTCTTACCGGAGGTAACCCTTCTGGCAACTCTTCAGGAATTACTTCCTTAAATTCTCCTAGCAAATTTCTAATTTCTGTGGAGAAGTTTAATGGTTGATCTTCTTGGACGCTTCTTCCTACTAGCACATAAACAACTCCAACTTCTTTACTTTCTTCCTCAAACTTTTGGCCAGCAAGAATAATATTAGTGTTGCTGCTTCTATTGGATGTTTCGTCTTTCAATGGTTGCAATGTAAGAGTTTTTGGGCCTCGTTGAAATGTGTAAGTGTTGGCCTTTGTGTGATGAACCATGTCCTTGTCATACAACCATGGCCTTCCCAATAAGATATGACAAGCATCCATAGGTACCACATCACATAGAGCTTCATCTTGAACATTGCCTCCCATAGTGAACTTAACAAGACATCTTGAAGTCACGGGAACCTCATTTCCTTTTCGAAACCAAGCAATCTTGTATGGAGTGGGGTGATTTTCTGTAGGGAGCTTCAATTTCTCCACTGCTTCCTTAGCAACAATGTTTTCACTACTTCCTCCATCTAAAATGACCTCACAAACCTTTCCCCCACAAAGGACACGAGTTCTAAATATATTGTGGCGTCTCCAATCTTCTTCTTCTACCTTTGGTGTGGTCATAACACGTCGAACCACTAAGGATTCCCCTTGAACAGGTAAAATATCCTCATAGTCTGGTTCCTCATCATCATGCTCATCATATATAGGCTCTCCATCCTCATACTCCGTGAAGTTAACTCTTCTCTGTGGGCATGAATAGGATCCATGGCCTAGTTCTTTACAATTGAAGCATCTTATTGGATTTCTATTATCCCATCTTTGATAGGTTGTACCAATACTGTTTTGTGCTCCATACCTCACAATTTCTTTTCCTTTATCATTATTTGCAGAAGTAATTCTACCGCCTCCTTGGTTTCTTGAAGTATTCTCATGATAAGCTCTTTGTCCTGATTGTTTGCCAGGAATGTCTTGAGCAACGATAGAACCTCTATTAGTTGTCCCGGGTCTTCTTCCCATGATCGGTTGTCTTGCACCATACCTTGCTACACGCTTTTCAGCCATTAGGGCATATTGTCGAGCGTCTTCTAGATTGAAAAAGCGAGCAACGCCAATCTCGTCTCTAATTGATTGGTTCAACCCTGAAAGATAACGAGAAGTCATTTGTTCATTAGTCTCGTTCAACCCAACACGTACAGAAAGGTTGTTGAATTCTGTCGTGTATTCTTCCACAGACATGCTCTTTTGCTTTAGGTTGTGAAACCTCTCATACAACTCCATTGCATAGTCTGCTGGTAAAAATTGTTTTCTCAATTTCCCTTTCATATGTTCCCAAGTAGCAACTTTTGGTTTGCCTTGTCAAGTGCGCTGTTCTTCAACTCTCTTCCACCATTGAAGTGCAGCCCCTTTCAACTTCAGCTTTACAAACAAAACCTTTCTATCATCTTGCATGGGTTTCCATTCAAAATAATTCTCCAAGCTTGCCTCCCAATCTAAATAATCCTCGGCATGCAGTTTGCCAAAAAAATCAGCAACCTCTATCCTGATGCCACCTCCATTTAAGTCAAGAGCCCTAATTAATCGATCCTCCAATCTACCGCCATGTTCAGGTTGGTTTTGAGGAACCTGTGCATGGAATGGATTGAATTCTTCTTCAAAATCAGTCTCTTCTTCTTCAGTGCCACCTTCCGGTATGCCTAAAGGCTCTTGCTGGTGCTCGGCTTCTACTCGAGCAGCCTGTCTTTCACGGCGCTGAAGGGTTTGAACAGCATGTGACAACTCTTCAATCATATGTCTCATTTCTGCCATATCTGCAGCATGTGCTTGCTGCCCTCGGTTTCCGCGTCCACCACGACCACGAGCTGCCATCTTACAAGGATCAGCCTGCTCTGATACCAATTTGATGCAGGACGCTCATAGGGATAGGAAGGAAACGTAGGAAAACAGCGTTTTCTTTGGCACTAGTGCGATATCTTAAGCAAGAAACATATAGAGATTGAAAGAGTGTGTAAAATTTCTAGGGTTTGAAACCCAATAGAGAGAAATCTCCAAACTAAGTTGATTAATATTCAAGATGATTTTAAATACAATCTTATGGGGGTATATATAGGTACAAAACCCTAACTGAAAAATAACCTAAATACCCTTACAACTTGTCAACATCTTACTAGGCTACAACTTGGCCATAACTTGGCTACAACTTGGCCACAACTTGGCCACAACTTGACCTCAACTTCTAGATGACAACTTGACAACTAGACCACTTGATAATGTCTTACACACTAAGAAAACTTAATTACTAAAAAAGAAAACAATTTCAAAAAAGAAAATAAATATCTAGAATAAAGAGCAATATTTTATGTTTCATGCTCCTGCATCAGGGGAGCATGCCAAATTCCCACTTAGGCATAACTATTCTATCAGAAGAAGTCATCGTATATGATATCATAATCAGCAGTCAAGAAGATCTGGAAAACTGGAAGTTTAAGAATTAAAAACAAACAATGATTTGTGTTACAAAACTACCTGAGGCTTCCTATTTTCAGCCCTTGACAATTGAATGAACTGCTGAATGTCACTGAGGGTTAGCTGACCAATGAGCCAATTGTTGTCATCAACTATTACTGCACAAGGCTGCTTTTCTTTCAGCATGAGTGACACTACATCTGTCAGAGAAGTGCTCATCAGTGCAGTGACACAATTTGTTCTCATGGCTTGTGAGACAAGAATTTCATTAGCTAAGTTATCTGCATCATCGTCAGAATCATCATTCAGACATAGTGAACTCTCAAGCTCACAAATGCCAGTTCCATTTGATTCCTTGACATAAGGAGAAGTAGAGCTAACATAAGAATATCTTTCTGGTGAAGATGCCATGGCATTTCCATCTTTTGGTTCTCTGGTATTATCAGTGGCCCTTTTCTTTGTCTTGTCAGAGGTAATCCATGAAGAGAGTCCCACAGCTCCCAAAAGTGGCAGAACAATTCTATAATCCTGTGTGAGTTCAAAGAGAAGTAAAACTGCTGTAAGGGGTACCTGGCACACCCCAGCTAGAGTAGCAGCCATGCCAACCTGTGTCAAAATTTCACAAAGAATATATTAGAATTAAAATGTTAGTTCCGAAGAGTCAAGACAACTAGCATAGCATTTGATTTGAATTATAAGATGGAGAACCATATCATCATGCCAAAAGAAATCTTGGAAATATAGTAAGAATAACTGTAAAAATATCTACTTCAAATGATGAAGTTAACATATGATATTTCTTTATGCAAATAGCATCTCATGGAAACTTAACAATAGAACCCAGCAACATAGCGTGTGGTCCATCCAATAAAAGTACTGAGAAATTGGTGCCCCAGTCACTACTACTATCAAATAGATACACACTCTAATCGACACATGAATTTGCAATTATGTCAAGTTGATAGATAAGTTTATACAAGGCATCTAGAATAGTTTAGAATGGCGGATATTTGAAACACTAATTTAATATCAAGTATTAATTTTAATTTTTCATCATATGCTATTATTTTCATTTTCTTTGTTTTGTTTTCCTTTCTCTTTCTTTTCTTTCTTTTTTTTTTTGCCACATCTTTTCTTTTTCTTAATTTAACACTACTTTATAGTTAAAGGTCCAATAGAAAACTCCTTGGAGGGGCTAGTAGCTGACCTGCAAAAAGCAGAGGAAATGTCTTTAGAAGAACACTTGTATCAAAGTATTCAAAAACCGTGTTCAACTCACAGCTAAAACACTTGAATCACATGTAACTAAATTAATCCTCGAATCAAGAACATGAAGTTGTTCTGCTTGAAGTATCTTTAATTCTTTCTCTCAAATATCCCCTGTTGCAAGAAATAACGAGCCATTCTACTTCCTTTAGGTAAGCATCTTCAGTTTTATCATTGAATTTATATCTTGATCCTCATGGAACATAACTGAGGTAGCAGAAAGTGGCAAGCACTAATGTACCTTGGAATGACGTATATAAATGATGTAGTAGCACGGGCCATTTAGAAAGAACCAGAAAAGATGATATTTTTCAGATACTAAGAAACTTGAAGCTTCAAAATACGGTAAATACGAAAGAGACTACGCTAATGCAAATTTATCAACTTCATTATTGAGTAAAGTTACCAGGCCATATGCTTGAGGGGAAGCAACTTCCAAAATTGAAAGATGAAACATTGGATTTGATGCAGAAACCAAATAACCAACAATTTTCCCATATGCCATTCCTGTAGCGGCACCAATAAATAAAGATGGGGCATAGTAACCTCCAACTAGTCCAGCAGCCCTGCATAAGGACGTTGCAAGTATTTTGACAGCCACCAGCTGAACTAACAGATCACCAGAAAGGCTGTTCACAAAAGGGCGTGATTCCAACAAAATGTCAACATTCTGAAATCCCCAGTAAAGAATCTCAGGATATGCTAAGGCTATAAGTCCAACAGCCAGACCACCGAATATGGGAAATGCTGCTTTTGGCAACCCAACAACTCTTTCAATGCCATCGAAGAAAATCCGCATAAATGATGTAGACTTAGATAACCCAACCGAAACCAAGCCACATAGTAAACCAAGCAAAAGATAGAGTGGCAGTTCTGAACTGACAAGAAGAGAGATTAAAGATTAAAATACAAGTCACAGAATAGGTTGTTTCCCCTTAATCAATAAATGTAGTGAGAATGCAGATACTGATAGATGTATGGCATTTACACGGATGGTGGATTGCCTGAAGAGAATCAGATAGATTATGACATGCACAAGTTTGGATCTACTCCAATCACAGTGAAAACAAATCAGACATTGCTGCATGATAAGCTCCTTAAAAGTAAATTTTGACTTCAGGATTTAGCATAAGCTGCCAAAGTAAGAAGCCTAGAAAGCGCATTTCATGTTCTCAATGTTAATGATTATACCAAGCATATCATTTGCTGGGCAGTTGAAAAATCATCTTCCGGACTACCATTTGCTAAACAAGTAATCATCCATTTTTTTTTTCCCCTTTTCCACTTTTTCTTTCTTTTTTTTTTTTTGGATAAATTCCTCTTCACACTTCCAGTGGTAGTCCACATATGCACAGCTTATTTCAGAAAGACTTATTTTTCTTATTCAACATTTTAGCAACACATTTTGGCCAAAAAGGCAATTCTTTTGAAAAAGAAAATCTTTTCACTGTGAATAAACCCTAGTTTTTAAGTCTTTGGCCCGCATAAACATATTTGCCAAAATTTTTGAAGGTTGCTGAGTAAAAGTTGGAAAAGAACATAATATTTACAATATACAAGAGACACAAGCAACAATTACTCTACCCCAACTACCAAACTAAGCATCTGGAGGTATTCATACGAGTAACCTGCAAACTAACAATTTATAAACCATTAAAATCCACTTACTGATTTACTATTAATTTCACAATAACTTCGACTTAGCAAAAACAACAAAAAGAAGATGGTAACTAATAATCTACCTAAAGTAATTCTAGACCTGCTATGGCTCCATAAGAAACAAAATCCATCTATTCTATCTCCAGTACTCATGAATCCACATTAAAAACCTTAACTACAGCAAAATAAGAAGCATATAATTTAAGCTTGGAAGTGTTCATTAGAACATATTCAACTCCAGACAAACAAAAACCTATAAACTCAATCCTTCACCCCTTAGATATAGATGCTCAAAATTTTGTTTGAATTTCACCATTATTGATAAAGAGAAAGGAAAGCCATACGGCATCGACCCATTAGAGATTGGCATGAGAGCATCATAGCTGAATTACATACTTCTATTAAAATCAACATTTTGTATTATCCACGCTCTACTTGACCATTAGAATCACCCCCCCCCCCCCCCAACTCCCCTGCCCTCTTTCTTCATAAATTAACTAGGAAACGACAAGCAAAGATAATGAAATTCATGTATTATCCCTTCTTGTTGCACCTGCTGGAATTTGTGTTCTACCTTTCCTAGAAGTTTAACTGCAGCTTGGGGAATGCTAGCCCATATACGTAAGCTGTAAGTGTAGGCCCGAGGAAGAAGAAAGTGGCAAGTTATGCCATATACTCAGGCACTGCACTAGGTTGCTAGTGTTCATCATCAACATAAATGCCCCCACTTTAGTGTTTATTCTTGGAGTGGGTGACAAGAATGGCAACAGCTAGACAAACTAGAGGAAGTTCAACAATTACCACTTGGAGAACGAAAATCATAGACTGGAACAGCAAAAGCTGGTTCAGAGCCCAAACCAATTTCTGAGATGACAGAAGCTATTACAGCACTCAGAATGACCATTGAAGTTGTATTTGTCAATGATAAGGATGATTCAGTAGGCGATGGCCATAGGACTGACTCCACGGCAAAGAAACAACCAGCAACAGCAGCATTGAATCCTGTTTGCAGGAAAATAACAATACTTCACCAAAAGAAATTGCAAATTTTTCATATAAATATCATCAATATCTTGCGAGCCCAATTATTTAAAAAAAGTGACAATCCCAAGCCCTTGAGTTAACAAGGCAGTAGGAACCAGTATTGAGTATGCTATTCAAAGTAACAAAGAGCAAGACTTTTAACTAAAATCACTACATACATCAGCTATCCAAATTAATTTGTAATTTGGGCAAACTCCAGGGTAGTTCAGTGTAATTATCCCTAATTTTTATGTATATTTACATGCATTCATAAGAAGAGAATGTTGAACATCAATGAGGCCGAAATGCTTTTCCATTGGCAACTGAGTGAAACCTTAATATATTTTTGAATTCTCTCTGGGTTCCTTAACAAATCATGTCAATCGAGTAAAAGGTCATGGTGAACATCTGTGAAGGAAATAGAATATATCAGAATATGATATTTGGCCATATGAAACCAATTTATCTTACTCAATTGACAATTAAAAATAAGTGAAATTTACTTTTTTAGGGCATATGCATTTCCCCGCATTTCCACTCAGCATTATCTGCCATTGATATCAGATATCAGTTCTCCAAGTGATGTACTTGATGTCTCCTAAATTTTGTCATTCAGAATAGTCGGTTCTTCTTTTCGCATTAAATTTCCATCTGATAACACAAGTTATCAACTGCAGAAAGCTAGAATTTATGTATCTGTATAATTTACTTAATACTGAAGGAGTTATTTCCAATAGGAAAGGAAAATCAAAACAATACAAACTTTTCCTTTCGCCATAGTTCTATCAAATATTTTTCATTAAAATTTAAGACACAATTTAAGGAAAAGCTCCTTTAAGCAGTCAAACTTTTCTTACCAAAATCTCATGCAATCCCATGTGTCATTTAGTTGATCAATTTTTCTTGCATAGTTGAGCAATTTGCTAAGCAAGTTCGAGTTTGACCAGAAGAATTTTTAATGGAGAAACTTTAAAGCCCTTCACAAACATTAAATTTCAATAGACATACAGCTGGTCAAATAATAGCCACAGAGATTATGCACCATAATAAACATTTATATAGAATATGCCAAACCTGAAGAAATTCCAGCAGCTGATCCTGCAGCCCTGAGTGACACCTTTCTTTGAGCTCCTTTATCCGAAAAAGTACCTACTCCTTTGGCTACAGATACACCAATCTCAACACTCGGCCCTTCTGGTCCTAAAGAGTTACCCGTTCCTAAGGTGACGCAAGCAGCCACAGTTTTCAGAATTGGTTTTAGCGCGGATTTTAAGTTGGACATGACAATTCCATCCGTTGAATCCTCTATAGCAGTTCGTATCATGTTCAACAAACTCACTAGCACACCTCCAAAAACAGGAACTAAGATTACACGTCCCCATTTTGCTTCAATGGGTTCCTCTCTTAACCATGAGGCACCTCTGTCCGGTATCCCATCCCAGCACAAGTCACGTATTTCATGTACCTACTAAGTAAGAGCTTTCAATTAGCAGGATCCAAGTGCCATTAGCAAACTTCATCACTGCCATAAAATAAGAGCAATAACACAAACTCAAAAGCAAGCTTTGACTGTCATGCTCAAGATTAATATTGCGTATAGTATAAAAATGCACAAGGAGAGTATTCAGTTGCTTCATCTTTGAAATATTCTAAGTCAATCACTTGGACATGAGACTGCTAAAGAAAACTTTGCAAGGACCGCACACACTAGATTTTGAATAAAGACACGGGTGACGTGTGCAACAGCAAACCCGCTTCAGGATTAAGAGATTTATGCTAGAACCAATCTCATGAGAACAACTCGTAAACTGCAATCATCATTTTCATTTCAGACACTCATCACGCATTTTACATTAACAACTATTCCACAAGAATCAATCTATCTCTAACTTCATAATATCTCTACTTGAATGAATTCACATAATGTCACATCATGTACTTGCAAATCGGACATAGCAAACATGCATCGCATGGAGATACAAACCAGTCCATCACCCCTTAAATAAGCAGGAAATATAAATGGCACATAGTAGATATACGTCAACTCTTCAAACATAGCAGATTCTGAACGCAACACTTAGTTTGCTCCTGGTTGCTGTCCATTGCCATTCATGTTACGTGAAACCTTAGAAATATGGTAGTTTTATAGCCCGGAAAGTAATTTCTGGTATTAAATTAAAATGACTAATTATGAAGAACAGATTCATCAAGGCTCAAGATAATCGTAGGTTAGAACTGCCATGCAAAATGCGATCAAGATTTAATACCTAAATTGTCTTTCTTTGTTCGTATGAATATCCCGTGTGCTGTAATTTCAGTACATATCAAGATAATCGGTATACACGTATTACCTAGCGAAAACTTCTCTAAGACAAGTAGGAAAATAAGCCATTCAAAGGGATCCCAACCACATCCCATTGGCAATCAATGGGCAGCAAATAGTAGCAGCCACAAGTAATAGGAGTATAAACAAGGCAGTTACCGCGTAATTGAAAATGACGACAGCAACACCAGTGAAGAGGCCTACGAAGCAAGCGGATAAAATAGCAGAGTTGCCTAATTGTGGTAATTTTGGCCATTGGTCGTCGTCATCATCATCATCATCATCATCATCACGAAGGCTAGCGCTGATGATAACTTGTTCTTCTTGTTGTTGTTGTATTAGATAAGGAGAAGCAGGACGGTCCGGAGGTGTTGCCATTGTTGAGATTATCATTGGCTGAGGTTGATCATCATCAATATTATGCGAAAAATATTGGCGCAGCCCAACACATATCCGGTGGCGGTTCAATGGTGGCACAGTATAAGAAGCGTAGGGGTGATCATATATTAGCAAAGAATTCAAGGAGGACGAAGGTGTAGTTGGGTATCCATGGCGGCCGTTGCCGTTACGAAGAGGACGATGATGGTGGTGGTGGTGAACATTATTGATGGTAGAAGTAAATGTGGTGGTAGAGGTGGATACAATAAGCCCAAAATGCATTGGCAAATCAATTAACAAATCCTTTATTTTATCATATCAAACCCTGCAGAGGGCCGGCGGCGGCGGCGGCGGCGGCGGAGGCGGAAGGAGAGCACCTGTATCAATGGAGAATATGAGTGCACGAAATATAGCTCAACTTGTTCACCTTATCCACATGAAATTGTTCAGTTGTGACGCGTGTTTTTTTTTTTTTTGGATAATTGGTTGTGACGCGTGGTTCTTCTTCATCCCCATTCAAAGTTTAAATAAAATTAAAATAATAAATTAGTTGAATAATAATTATAATTAAAAAAAAAGGAGAATTTTTTTTTTTTTGATCCTTGACCCTGCCACATTTAATCCCAAGGATTTTATTTCCCACATTTAATCCCACCCTAGATCACATAAAGTGAGCACCCGAGTGAGTGCGCGTCCGCAATAGCATAAAAATAAAAAAAATAATTAAGTACGAAAGCGCCTTAAAATATCTAATAAAAAATTATTTTATATATAATTCTAAATTATATATATTCAATGCAAAATACATTTGAAGAGGTAATATAAGCAAAAATAATTTGCTTAAGCGTTACACTTGAATATAACATTAATAATTTAATGATATGACTAAATTTGTCAATTTTTCTTACAATACAAAATTCTTTTCATACGAATACTTAATTTATATAGAAAAAAACTAGGCGCACGAGTACTCTAAAAAAGATAGCTTATTGTCCTTATATATATACTTATTGTCCAGCAATTAGAATTACAAAATACTAATTATATTAGTAGTAGTTTATTTATACAATATTTAATTAAGATATGCATAATTTTTTCTCAAAAAGCTAAATGAAAAAGATTGTTGGAAGAATTTATCTATGGGATAAATATCAAACATTTAGTATTTTTTATTATTATGTCTAGTGTGCGACCAACAAAACTTAATGCAATGATTAATAAATCTTAAGTTATCTTAAAGTGAAAACTGAGCATTCAATTCGTCGTTCGAGCACTAAACGCGAGAGTAGTGGGGGTGATAGAAGAATTATGTGACCTATGCCCCACTGATTGATTTTTTAATATGGGGTTGAAAATTTTGTTGACGTGTCCGGTCAGTTTTATGACTTGGCAAAGCTAGGTGATGGGATGAACTTAACTCTTAAGTATGCTGAGATGGACTTGCTTTAAGAGATTTGGAAGAAGAAAGACACATGGATCTAGGTAATGGAGGAAAAACAAAAGACTGAATAGTGAATGGTGGGGAAATTGGAGAGAATAGAACCCTAACTTCTACCCCTTTCCATGAAATCAATTTTTTGCTCTAGGAAAAAAAAAAAAACAAAGAACGCCATAGAACGACGGGGAGGAGGGTGCAATCCATGCGATTGCGGGAAACTCATTGTGCAGAGAGTGTCTTAGATTAATGAAAATCTTGGAAGGAGGTTCCTCTGTAGAATTGATTCAAATGCCAGTGATGGATGTAATTTCTTCAAGTGGGACGATTATCCCATGTAAGGAACATAGTTCTTAGGCAGCTTCGCCGGATTATCGCATAAGGGATAAGATTGTTGAACTTGAAGACAGAGTTGTGGTTTCTAGGAGTTTGGGAGCTGTATAAAAACACCTATTCTACACTCCCACAAAAGTAGGCTATAATAAATATGGAGTATGTTCCTTGATATTCCTATGATTTATCAAAGTTAGAAAATCCAAATTTGGATCTTTGTAAGAAACGCAGAGTAGCTGCAATACTCGTGGTAGTGTATGATACCATACCTGCAAGTCCAGGAAAATCAACGTGGAAAAAATAATAATAATGGATTAAAGTGTAAAAAATAAAAAATTTAAAGGATTATAGTGAAATTCAAATCTTAATTGACAACTTTCCCTCTTAAAAAATTGATTGAAGGGCTAAAGTGATAAGTAATTAAAATTTGAGGGACTGATGTTTTGCGATTTAAAGATTAGAGACCAAATTGATTATAACGGTAAACTTTAGACACCGTTTGTGTGATTTGCCCAAATATTAATGAGCAATCAAATAATCTTAATAATTGTATCTAAAATATTTGTAACACATTAATACCAGTATCAAACTACAAATAGATCTGAAAACACAATAATATAACAAGTATCGTAACTAAAACCCTCCTACATCCAGGGAGGCTCTAGCTGAATAAAACTTGATTTACTCACGGAGAAAAACAAATTATATTAGCTCTTTCATATGCAACACAACATCATACCAAAAGGTAGCAGAAATGCAGTACCACAAATTAATGGAGTACAAAGAATGACAAAGCCTCGAAGCAGAAACATTGGAATATCTAACTAAGATATGTTAGCATTCTTCAGAGATTCACAGACTACCACACCAGCTGATGTTCGCATGTGGTGCACGCCTAGTCTAGCAGCACATGACTCGTCTGTCTTCAGGTGAGGCTGCACCAGTTCCCAAATCTTTTTCTTCTGAACCTGCAAACCATCCAATAGCTAAGTGTATAGAGAGATAGAGAGAGAGAGAGAGAGAGAGAGAGACCTGAGAGTTGAGATGCATGACGATTCTTCCTATCAATAAGATTCTTCATAAATGTCCTAAACACGAAAGCAACCAAAATCCATTTCATTTTTCTGCTTTGTCGAGTACTTCGAATCAACTCTCTTGCTTTTAACAGGCAACTTAACCATCATCTAGCCCATTATGCTTCAAATATCCACCAAGAAACCAACCCACTATATGTCTCCAGCACACCCAAGCACAAGCACACGCCCACTGTCTTAACTCCTGACACATTTTCTTGCCTTTATGAGTTTGCCAACTGCCCGCATTTGCATAGCTTCAATTCTCTAATGAATATACCCTCAATATTCATGAAAACACAATCGACCATTTCAGGTGTTCCCACAAAAATACATTCTACATTAAATCTTTATTATTGTCTATAAAAGTTATACAGCATAAAATCAGTAGCCCTTTCCTCAACCTCCAACAACAGAAACAGCTTTACTGAGAATCTACTATGTTATAGGTTCAATTGCATGATGATGCAAACTTTTGGCGAATTTATCCATAGCTTAAGTCAGTTTTTTCAATCATATTACAAAAGCTCCAGCTACCAGTCATCACTCCTATCCAAGTACTCCGGACTCACTTCTTCATATATCACAAACTACACAGTAATATATTAGCATCTAGTACAAATACTCTCAAGAAAACTACAAGTAGGGGTGCACAGCTTCGCAAGCCAACTGAACTGAACTCAATAATTATTTAAATAAGTTCGGTATTCGGTTTGGTGTCTGCTCTTTTGCCATTTAGCTAACTGAATTTTAGTATTTTCACTTAAAATGTCTTCATTTATACTTAAGGTTTCGTTTAGGACTTGGGAATCTGATAGAGGCCATGCCTTAGTTCTCTTGTCATGTGTTAGAAGATCTAATAGAATATTTGGTAGGTTAGCATATTATGGTAGGGTTAGGATTCCTATATCAATTAGGGTTCTAACATTATTTTGTTACCTTATTTCTAGTTTGTTTAAAACTCTTGTATTCTTCTATTCCCATCTCTATATAAAGGAGATAGGAGACTATGAATAAGATACGAACATATTTTTTCTCTTCCAACATGGTATCAGAGCAGGTTCGAAAGAAGAAGAAAAAAAAAAAAAAAGGCGGTTCCAACCTGCCCTCCAAATTTATTTTTTCTCCTTTTTTTCTATCTCCGCCACTCCCTGACGTCGCCGCCCGTCGTTGCCGGCGGTGATCGTTTATCTCCTCCATCAGATCTCCGATCTATTAACTCTTCCCTCTCCTCTCTTTATTAGAAAAAAAAAAAAAAAAAACCGAAAAAAAAAATCAAAAAAAAGAAAAAAAGTTCAGAAACCCTAACCTGTTTTTCAAGGCTGCATCCCACCCTCCCAAACCCTAGATCCGCCGCCGCGTGCCTCACCGGAACACCTCCCTCCGGCGCTGTGCCCTCTTCTTCCTCGCGCGTTCTCTCTTCACTCCCTACTTCTGCGCTGCCCCCCTGTGCTCTCGTTTTGTGCTGCTCGCGCACTGCCCATCAGCGCCCTCTTTTCTCTTTCATCATGTGCGCCTAGCCGCGCTCTCTTTTCTCCTTCCTCATGCGCCGCCCAGCAGTGCCCTCTTTTCTCTTTCATCGTGCGTGCCCAGCCGCACTCTCTTTTCTCCTTCATCGTGCGCCGCCCAGCAGCGCCCTCTTTTCTCTTTCATCGTGTGCGCCCAGCCGCACTCTCTTTTCTCTTTGTGTGGGTATCATATTTACCTCACACTTCTCATGGCTTTATCTCTATTTCTCGTGATTTATAAACTACTTTCACAATTTACTCGTGCTCTTTCTCAATCTATGTTGGTGTTTCAAGCTTTCAGAATTTTCAGCTTGAGGGGGAGGAATGCAATATTTAATATGTTAGGATATTTTTTCAATTTGTTAGGATTATTTTTATGTCTTTCATTGTTGTTTTTCTTTTTAGCAAGCTGTGTATGTTTCTTAAGCATACTCCAGCTTGAGGGGGAGTGTTAGAAGATCTAATAGAATATTTGGTAGGTTAGCATATTATGGTAGGGTTAGGATTCCTATATCAATTAGGGTTCTAACATTATTTTGTTACCTTATTTCTAGTTTGTTTAAAACTCTTGTATTCTTCTATTCCCATCTCTATATAAAGGAGATAGGAGACTATGAATAAGATACGAACATATTTTTTCTCTTCCAACATCATGATTTAAGTCTCAGTCTTCATTCATTAGCCTCACCTCTCTTGCTGGCCTCAATCACACCCAGCCACCAACCAACACCATCCACCACCAGAGAAGCCTTCTTCTTCATATGGGTGAACGACGACAACTGACGGGAGAATCTTCCTCTTTTCAAATTAATATTTTTACAATCATTCCTTTGACTTTGTAGATATGTAATTTATAAGCATGTGGGTACAAAGCTTTATTATTGAAAAAAGATGATAGACCTTGAAAGCCTGGAATGAGTGTTCAAAATTTGGAAAGCAAAATTTAGGTCCTTTATTCTGAAAATCTTTTGATTATTTTGGTCATTAGCGGTTAGCCTAGTCGAACCAAAAAATTTCGATAATTACAAAGCCAACCAAGTAATTCAATTTGGTATTCAGTATGCTAAACTGAATACCAAATTTGTGCACTGAATTCTCGGTACATCGAAATTTCGTTTTGGTTCAATTCGGTTTTACCGAATGCACACCTGTAGATACAAGATACTCAAGGTACCCCTGTCTCAGAGACTTGTTCTAGTAACAGACAAGAAATATTTTGCATCATGCTTTCCCAATTTGATGTGGCCAAATGGATGGATCTGGTGAGATTAGGGTTGCAGTCCAAGTAGGTCCGTTCCAAGATGGATCCGGTTTAATATGAGTTTAAGTATGTGGATGAAAAATATGCTGGGTTAGTCAGGTCCAAAACCAAATAAGTTTTACTTTTAATTGACTTAATGCTAGTAATAAAGAGAGTAGAGAAACTAAAAGAACAATCATGATTCTCATCTACTAATTTTTAATTCACTTTCTTTAACTTTAAATGGGGATTTGGTGTACCAGGAAGCTTATGAACTTATGCCAATGTGCACTCCGGTCTCATTATGCCAATCACTTCTTAGGTGCTATATTCCTCTATCTATCAAGAAGCCATTCATGTTTTTCCCCCTTTCGGTTTTTGACTAAAAAGAATTGGGTTCTCTCTACGTTCTTCCCCTTTCTTCGTTTTCTTTTTTCCTTCTTCTTTTGGTTTGAGACGGGAAGAAGCAGCTAGTATTTTTAATTGATGCTTTGGAACATAACAAGTTTAATATGTGTTTTATTGCAAACTTGCCATTAATCTAGGTTAGCATTGTACTCTATTAGAACATAAAAACAGTTGAAGCCTTGTTAAGAGTATGAACAATAGTAATTTACAAAAGCACAACTACAACAAAAATGAGGAAAGATGTACATCTTTGTGATTATTTAGTTCAAACTTAATAATTTTTTTTTGCTACCTAAAACTATAGTTAAAACTTTTGGTTGAACAATTTTATACGAACTTTCACCCATTTTGAAGCCAAAACTTAATAAAACTCTAGACCACTGAGATCTTTCATGAGTATACTAAAAGAAAAAGTTTATTAATTCCTCTTACATCAGCCCAAGACAACCAACAAGTATAAATTAAAACTATATGATCCAAGCATGGAACTTATCTGTTATGAAATCAGATATACACCCAATAACCGATCAGGCACAAGAAATTGCTTTCTGATTATAATCACATCTGCACTGTGCATTCTCAGGGCTTTACTCTTTTAGTCCTGATAACGATTATCAATAAGCAACACAAAGAGTGCTGAACAATTGCATTCATTTAAATTAGGCCTAGTTCCATCTTATATATCTCTTGGGTTTCCATGTCTACTCAACCAATTTATCTGTACACCCTATCAATTTCATCCCCCTGCCTGAACCTATGTGGTTAAAAGAGAAAAGAAGTTCAAGCCCGAATCTTTTACACATGGTCATTATAAAATAGTGTAAATAGTGTATAACATGATTAACTCAGTGATTGGTATGATAATTGTGACAGCACTTAGTTTGTTTAACAAATCTTGGATGAAGAGGAGGAAGTAGCACTATGAATACTCATAGAGGGTAAAGAATAACAAACGGATTTATAATTCACAGTAAAATAATGAAAATGAATATTAATGAGAAACTTGCCTGGTTTGGTGATGCAACATCGGGTAAGTTGTCTTTCTCATCAACGGAACCAAACCATAATCTTTCACCAGGGACTGCACCCTCAGGTGGCACAAGAAGCTCCACGTTCTCATGTGCGGCATCAGAAGCCGCCATCAGCATCCCAGAGGACTTCACACCACGCATATTTCTCGGCTTCAGATTAGCAAGAACAATTACATTCTTGTCCTGCAACAAAATTATTTGATACTTCCCCAGATTCACATCGGCTTGTCTAGATATCTATATATATATGTGCAAGCACAGATTATCAACATTAGTGTAGACAACAGAGAATCAGGACTTTAGTGTTGGATTTCTGTGTCCCCTGGCTCTCTGCTGCATGTTTATCATTCTTCAATTGCATTAATTAATTAGCTAGTGGTCCTTAACAGGTCAAATATGATAAAGGGAGATTCTCATGGTAGTCACTCGTCTCTTAGTCCTTGCCCCAAGTGTGAGAAGTTGACTCGAGTGTGATCACGAGATTGACGTTAACTACCAACACTTTGCCATTCTTATTCCCCAACTACATAATAACTTTTCTAGGCAAAATTCTACAGACAAACGTCATTGCTGACAAGCTGATGAGTTAAGTATAATCTCCAAGGCAACTATATTTTGTTTAGGAAAACAACACATTAATCCCAAAGCACCTGGGATGAATCACATATTACAAAAGGGGGTCTAGGTATACGACAAGATGAATTAAAAGGAAACCTGGAGAAGATGAAGCGGAATGTATTTGACAAGGCCACTGCATATGGTTCTGGGCTCGGGCTCACCAACGTCCACCTCCTCCACGTAAAGCGAATCGGCCTCCTCATGCCTCCAGGCATTGAGTATCCTACCCACCCTTAAGTCCAAGGTATTGGCCGCCTCTCTTATACTATTATCAGCATCCCCATCCGTTGTCGTTGATGTGGATGATGTTTCCGTCTCCGTGCAATAACACAATAATTGCTTTCTTCTATACGAAATGGCAAGTGAGGGAGGGGACCTCGGCAGCAGCAGCAACGGCGCAAATTTGCCGACAGTAGGAATGCTCCTGCTCCTATATTTGACAGAGGCGACGGCGGGGAGGCGGCGGCTGTAATGGCGGCAAGAGAGGAGGTAGGGGGCGAAGATATTGGTGGACGTAGTAAAACCACCGATAGCAGCCGCCATAGATGGTGACCTCGATTTATCTGCAGATGATTTCATCCGACTTTCAAGTTTGTTTTTAATTTAATTAATTAATAGCCTCAATTTATTTATTTATTTTTAAAATCAAATATATGATATGGCATATTTTAAAAGTCAATTCATTGAAACAAACAAATCTAAATTTTGAATGAGGTTGGATTGTAAATAAATAATTTTATAATTTATATAAGGGATAATTATGCTGGGGTACTCTGAAGTTTGTTTAAATTATAAAATAAATTATTTTGTTTCGAAAATTACCTAATAATTCTGGAATTTACAAATATTTTACAGTGTCAACCTTCTATCTACAAACGTTAGGATTGTAACGGAAACTGTCAAATTGTTGTTTCGTTCTTCTTATTTTACCTTTTTGGTCAAAGTTTGAACATATTTGACTAATTTTTTTGGACTAAAATGCTCTTTGGATGAAATCTGATTTTGCTGTAACTCTTATTACTATCAAATATTTCTACATGAATCAGACCCAAAGGGCATTTTAGTCCTAAAAAATTAGTCAAATATGTTCAAACTTTGACCAAAAGGGTAAAATAGGAAGAACGAAATAAAAATTTGACAATTTCCGTTACAAATCCTAACGTTTGTAGACAGAAGGTTGACATTGTAAAACATTTGCAAATTCCAGGTTTGTTAGGTAATTTTCCAAACAAGAGGGTTTATTTTGTAATTTAAGCAAACCTCAGGGTACCCCAGCGTAATTATCCCTTTATATAATTTCAGAGTCTAATGCTTTTTCTTTCATTTGAGGTTGGAATTTTTACCGTAACTTCTTTTTTTCTTCTTCAAAATTCATCTTAAAACCTTAAAATTCATCGTCAAACCTTCGATTTTAGCCTTCTTCCCTCTTTTTCTCTTCTAAATCATAATAGAAACCCTAGAAAAAATGTAACGTTCTTATTTTTCACTAAAAATCCTTGAAATACAAAAATAGAAGAAAAAATTGCAAAAATCGATCATACACCTGAAGCACACGAGCCATTGGTGAACAAGAAATTTGACGCTTCTCCACAAGAAGCACATATAGTGACATTAATCTATAATTTACTCATGATAGCAATAAAGAAAACACTTCACTTCGCAATGAACTTTTAGGCTATGATTTGCTGTGTTTGAAGAAAGTAGCATAAAACTTCAACTTCAGCCGCAATCTTTGTTGTATGTTTTGTTATTATCTTGGTTATTTATCATATCTCTGTTTCAAGACCAATGATAGTAAATTCTTACAAGTGTGTGTGTGTGTGTGTTTTGGACTTTAAAATTTTCCACTTTGCCTTGATTTGTGAGCTTTTTAGAGGTGGCAACAAGTGATAAAAATGGAATTTTCAGCTTGTTTATAAAATTAATTTTTGTAGGTTTTTACGTTTTCGGGTGTTTGGTGTGCCTATATTTTCTTTCTTGAATGAATTTGCAAGAAAATTTTTATTTGGGTAGAGATTTAACTTCTAAGAGTTTGTTTGATGTATTTCTTTATTTATGTACTTATTCAATCTTGATTTGGACTAAATGGAATTTGATTCTTGTTTTTCTGATTAGAAAACTACGCGTGAAACGAGAATATGAGCTCCTTGATTTGATTTCGAGTTTCTTTTTGCTTCTTTTTCACACACACACACACATACATTTTCTTGTAAACCTTTTTTATTACTCTATTTGAGTGAATGTATTTGTAATATGAATTTTGAGACATAAAGATTAGCGCACACACACTTTCTTGTAGGCTCGCACACAAATTAGAGTGAATATCTCTTACACACACACACACTTTCTTTTCTTTTCTTTTTTTTGAAAGAAGACACACACATACACACACACTTTCTTGTAGACCTTTTTGGTTGTATCCATCTATGAGTAAAATATATATCTATATTGTGAATTTGGGCAATAAAAGATTAGACTCTATGGACCATTGCGGTATGACTTGCCATGAATTTTTTGCTATTAACTCTTTCAATTAATTTTCCTATATTGCTTCATTCATTCTTATTTGATTCTATTTAAGAGAGTATGGCTTTTTGTTTGAATATAGGAGAATGAGGAGGATGGTCTGATTGATGCTCTATCTATTCTTTCTTGTTCACGGTGTATCTATTTTAATAGTTACCAGCTTTGGACACTTTTGGATGATATAGAATACTTCCCTGTGAGTGTGACACCCCCATCGCTAGGATCATCCTATATGAGTAGGGCTCACTCAATGATCTTACTAAGTACTTATTTTTTTTCGAATGGTACCCGATACTTGCATATTTATTCTGCCTAATAACATAATTATGATAAAATAAACACGCAATTGACTTACATAGAATTATATGGTAATAATCTATCCAAGTACAACACTTTAAATAGTGAGCTTCTGCTTTTCATTAAACTACCAAATCTTTTATACAGAATAAAGGACTATTTACTAATGACTTATAATGCACCAATCACCTTAACTGAGTTCCTTTAACCTCTTTTCCTGAAATTGAGGCAATGAATAGAAAGAACTTGGGGTGGTAAGTCCAAATGACTTAGTGAGGCTGGAAATATATATAGATATATGTGCAAAAAATAAGATTCATAAAACTAATAAAGTAATGAATCACGAAAAAGTATGTTGTAGTATGAAGCGCGTACATACAAAGTTAAACAAGATGGATAGTGAGCCATGAATGGAATCTCCAACCTTATGACTATCCAAAATAGATAAACATAACAGAAACCCTTATGCCTCCCTCGTCAAGGGGCGATCTCGACGTTAAACTGAACGGAGATGTATCACGCATCCATACAGTACATCGCTCCAATCTCTACAACAGTCATCCTCCGATTGTATGTAGAAATTGATTTCACGGAATGGTATCATATAAAAGGTTCCATCGACGATTCGTTCTGCCCGGTAGAATTCCTCCTATAAGTATCTCGGCCCAACTTCCCAAAGGCGTCCCCAAGGGTAAACAGAAATATAACGGAACAGATATAGCTCATAAACTATTGATAAAGCAATAGCTTATTTTTCCATCTGGGATACATAAAAATATATTTAAAATATGACATCCCGAATGTGTCAAAAAATCATTTCGGAATAGATATTATTGACAATATCAGAAGTGTAATATTTTCAGATATAACTTGACTTATAATTTGGAGAAATATTTTGTTGAAATGTCAGGAGCAAGATATAATTCTAAAAAGATCAGATCACATAAATATGACAGGATAGGCTATACGAATAATAATATTAATAGTATATGATTCATTAGCCCAGCAAGGAATGTAATGAGCACTCACCTTAAGAGCTTATTTTCTCACCAAGTTGATGAATTAGGTTGACTATGTCATCTTGGTAATCTCCTCGAATTTGCATCAATAGCTAAAGTTAGGGTACTAAGCCATAACTAGTAATCGTTGTTTAGGGATAACATAACTACTTTAAGAAGAACACTATGCATAGATGCACAAGTAACAATATCTACACATGCATACATAGTTACAACTTTCAAAATAACTTTAACTTCATATATGTATATAGTTTATGAAGAACAATCTTAATGTTTTAATTATATAAGTATATACACAGGTTTATGAATAATCCTCAAGTTACTATATTTAAGCATATAAGTTGGTTTTATATATATAGACAAAACATGTATACAAGTATTACCATAAGATAGCCTAGTACACATATACATATGTGTATAAAGATATAAATTAACTATTTACATTCTCTAAGTAACACAATAGTTACGTAGTCATAATTCTATAACATAATGAACTAACTTATACCTAATATCCACTTTAAGGAAAATATTGCACATATTCTCACATAATTTGACGTAAAGAACATATATACTTTAAAACATAAAAGTATACTAAAATCATATTTTTGAAACAATGACGAAGCACACTTTCTTCCTAATAGAGTTTAAATACAACTAAAACATGCTTTCTAACAACTTGTAGTAACATAATAGAGCATAATTAAAGCATAATAATACACAATATGATTTTAGGCATAATAACTCCATGCTTATCATTATTTGTTAAGCATAAAGTTATTGCCCTCAACTTGTAAAGAATGATAATTAATCTACCACGAGAATAGCAACTACCACTTAAATCCCTAAGTTCCTATACTACTTATGAGATTAATGCAATAATTCTACCTTTTTAAGAGTGTTTGAGGGAAATAAGGGGTATATAGAAGGCTAATATGTATATATGTATGAAAAAAGAAGGGTTTATCGATATATATATATATATATGTGTGTGTGTGTGTGTGTGTGTGTGGAAGATATATTATAAATAGAGAGTGTTTTGTGTGTTGAGAGTAGAGTGAGTGTGGGTGTGTGTGGGGGAAAATGAAGACAATGGTCCCTTTTATAGAGTTTAGGGCAAGAAATAAGATTTTTATATTATAAGGTCAATTTAAGATAAGATACGATAGGATAAGATAGAACAAGATAAAATAGGATTAGATAGGATAAGATAGGATAGGATATGATAAGATAGGAAAGAATATGATAAGATATGATAAGATAAGATAAGATAGGATAACATAGGATAGAATAGGATAAGATAAGATAAGATATGATATTTTTGTAGTTATCAAATTTGTTATGTTTATCATGAACCTTATCAAGATCTTAGCATTTAAGAACATTTATTAGGAGAAAATCACATTTTTCGATAAGTGTATATATATATGATAAAACATGACATATTATATAATATATACATATAAATTCAAAAATTACATGTATATATAGCTATATTTTTGAAATATAAATATATTTATGCATATGACTTTATTGAAAATAAATTAATAAGTTGTAATTCTTGAAGATACATGTATGTACATATATATATATATATATCCCGATTCATATGTGTATCATAAATTCAATTGTTTATGTTAAACATAACTATCATATCACATAATTCTCATACAAAATAAAGATCATATAAAACATGCATATAAAACATGAAATATAATTAATCATGCACGTATATCATAAGAACCGATTTTTATATAGTTGTTAGACCTATTTGATGTGTAAAAATTGGGATGTCACAGTGAGGGTGACTGTGAGAATTGCATTTATTAAACTTGATAACTTAGAGGAAATGTTGAAGACTTTAGGAGACAATATGTTGGCGAGATTCCCTGAAAGCTGCTTCAGTCACTTATTAGACATGACAAAATTATGGACATTTTTTGGACAACTTTGCCGTTATCTTCTGCTCTATCAAATTCAATGCAAGAAGAAATGGGAGCTATGGTTTGCCGTAGACAACAAACTTATTCGATTTGGGATGAAGGAGTTTGTTATCGTTGGTGGCTTAAATTGTGGTCCATTCCCTCATGTTGATGAATTGGAGAGGTAAAGGGTAAGAACAAATTTGTGAAACTTTCTGACTTGGACGATATTTTGTCCAAGAAAAAATTTTCGACAGACGAGAAGTTCAAAATATATCTTGTATGGTTCGTGCATACCTTTATTTTGGTGACGGATGACAGCAAGAACGTGAACGAAGACTTGTTGCTATTTGTCAAAGATCTTAGCTTCTTCAAATCTTACCCAAATAGGGGGATGTCGTTTGGGATGACAATGGAGTCGCCCCGGAAAAGAGAATTCAAGAAAAAGTATCACCCATGGGCTGAAAAAGAAGATACCCAAAAAATGAATCTTACAATATTTTTGGATTTCCTTGAGCCTTATAGGTAAAAACTTGAAACTTAGTACATTTTAATGTTTTGTTTGCACATCTATTCAACATGTTATATCTTAGTCATCTTTTTTTATTAGAATTTATAATATGTAGATCTTAAAATTATTAAAGTAGCATGAAAAAAAAAAATGATCGACTAAACGATCAATATGACGGATTAATAGACTAGATAAAAAAACAAATGATCGATTAGGCGATTGTACATGTCGATCAAACAATTACATAAAAAAAGATGTAGAATATTAATGTGAAAAATTATGGTGATATCGATCAAGCGATTGGACTTGTCGAATGAGTGATTGTTTTTAAAATGGTGCATAATATTACTATAAAAAATTGTGGTGATATCGATCAAGTGATTATGCATGTTGATTGAGCAATTGTATTTGAAAAAATAGTGCAGAATATTACTTTTAAAATTTATAGTGATATTGATGAAACAATATTTCATATTGATAGAGCGATTTCTTTTCAAAAATGGCGCAGCATTTTACTTTCAAAATTTCAAATGATATCGATGAAGCGATATTGCATGTCGATTAAGCGAGATATTGCTTGTCGATTGTGCAATTGTTTTTCAAAAATGGTTCAGAATATTACTTTCAAAATTTGTGGTGATATTGATGAAGTGATATTTTATGTTGATTGAGCAATTATTTTTAAAAAATGGTTCAGAATATTACTTTCAAAATCTGTGTGGTGATATCGATTAAGCGATTGTTTTGAAAAAAAAAGGTTCAGAATATTCCTTTCAAAATTTGGAGTGATATCGATGAAGCAATTTTGCGTGTCGATTGAGCGATTTATTTCTTTGCATTTAGACTTGGGCTTATGAGGCTGTTTCTATTTTTGGGAAATTCAGGTTACCTGTAGTTCCAACAGAGGACGATCCGTTGTTGCCACTTCCTACAATTATGAGCTGGCATGCGAGTAAACCCAATAAATTGGTTTACGAGATGATAGAAGAAGCAATTGAAATGAACAACGAGGTAGCTCTAAAAATATGAGATTTAATAGTTTATTTTTGTATGCCAAAAATATGAGATTTTAATAGTTTATTTTTGTATGCCTTATGCCTTTTTTAGAGCTACCTCGTTATTCATTTCAATTGCCTCTTCTGTCATCTCGTAAACCAATTTATTGGGTTTACTCGCATGCCACCTCAGAATTTTGGAAAGTGACAACAACGGATCGTCTTCTGTTGGAACCACAGGTAATCTGAATTTTCCTAAAATAGGGACATCATCATAAGCCCAAACCTAAATGCAAAGAAACAAATCACTCAACTGACATAGACAATTGTTTCATTGATATCACCACAAATTTTGAAAGGAATATTCTGAACCATTTTTTAAAAACAATCACTTCATCGATATCACCACAAATTTTGAAAGTAATATCCTGAACCATTTTTTAAAAAAAATTGCTTAATCGATGTGTAATATCGCTTCATCGATATCACCGCAAATTTTGAAAGTACTATTCTAAACCATTTTTTAAAAATAATCGCTCAATCGACATGAAATATCACTTAATCGATATCGCCACAAATTTTGAAATTAATATTCTAAAGCATTTTTTTGAAAAAATCGCTTCAATTGACAAGCAATATCACTTCATCGATATCAAAGTAATATTCTGAACCATTTTTGAAAAACAATTGCACAATTGATATCAACATGCACTATCGCTTTATTGATATAATCAAAAATTTTGAAAGTAAAATTCTGCCCCATTTCTTAAAAACAATCACTCAATTGACATGAAATATTGCTTCATTGATATCACCATAAATTTTGCAAGTAATATTCTGCACCATTTTTAAAATACAATCGTTCAATCAACATGTATAATCGCTTGATCGATATCACCACAACTTTTGATATTAATATTATGCACCATTTTTTTAAAACAATCACTCAATTGATATGTCCAATCTCGTGATTGATATCACCATAATTTTTGAAAGTAATATTTTGCGCCATTTTTTTATGTAATCATTTGATCGACATGTACAATCGCCTAATCAATCATTTGTTTTTTTTATGTAGTCTATTAATCAGTCATATTGATCATTTAATCAATCATTTATTTTTCATGCTACTTCAAAATTTTCAAGATCTACATAACAATAGTAGTATTTTAAATTCTAATAAAAAAGATAATTAAGATATAACATATCAATATCCATTCAAACAAAAGATTAAAATGCACTAAGTTTCAAGCTTTTACTTGTAAGACCCAAGGAAATCCAAAAATATTGTAAGATTCATTTTTTTGAGCCTTCTTTTTCAGCCCATTGGTGATATTTTTTCTTTAGTTCTCTTGTCCGGAGTGACTCCGTTGTCATCACAAATGACGCCCTCCTCCATGGGTAAGAATTGAAGAAGTCAAGATCTTTGACAAATAGCAACTAGTCTTCATTCACTTTCTTGCTGTCATCTGTCTCCAAAATAAAGGTATGCACGAACCATACAAGACATATTTTGAACTTCTCATCTGCCGAAAAAATTTTCTTGGACAAAATATCCTCCAAGTCAGAAAGTTCCACATATTTGTTCTTATTTTTTACCTTCTTTAAGAATTTCTTTCTTTTTTCGTCATTTCTCAATCTCTCCAATTCATCAACGGGAGGGAACATACCACAATTAAAACCACTAACGATGACAAACTCTTTCATAATAAATTGAATAGGCTTGTTGTCTACGGCAAACTATAACTCCCATTTCTTTTTGTATTGAATTTGATGGAGAAGAAGATAATGGCAAAGTTGTCCGGAAAATGTCCATAATTTTTTCATGTCTAATAAGTAACCGAAGTAGCTTTTAGAGAATCTCGCTAACATATTGTCTCCTAAAGTCTTCAACATTTCCTCCAATTTATCAAGTTTAGCAAACACAGCTCTCACGGTCACCCTCATAGGTTACTATTCTATAACATCCAAAAGTGTCTGGAGCTGGTAACTATTAAAATAGATACACCGTGAACAAGTGGGAATAAATAGCTCGTCAATCGGACCATCCTTCTCAGTCTCCTGTATTCAAACAAAACACCATAGTCTCTTAAATCGAAACCAAATAAGAATGAATGAAGCAATATATGAAAATTAGTTGAAAGAGTTAATAGTGAAAAATTCATGGTAAGTCATACCACAATGAATCCTATAACCTAATCTTTTATTGCCCATATTCACAATGTAGATATATATTTTACTCACAAATAGATACAACGAAAAAGGTCTACAAGAAAGCGCGTGTGTGTATTTTTTCAAAAACAAAAAAAGAAAAGAAAAGAAAGTGTGTGTGTCTATAAGATGCCAAACACCCGAAAACATAAAAACCCACAAAAATTGACTTTATAAACAAGCTAAAAATTTCATTTTTATTACTTGTTGCCACCTCAAAAGAGCTCCCGAATCAAGACAACACACACACACACTTGTAAGTACTTACTACTATTGTTCTTGAAATGGAGGTATGATAACAAGATAATAACAAAAAACACAACAAAGATTGCGGCAGAAGTTGAAGTTTAATGCTACTTTCTTAATGTACAACAACTCATAGCCTAAAAGTTCATTGCGAAGTAAGTGTTTTCTTCATTGCTACCATGAATAAATTATAGATTTACGCCACTACGTGTGCTCCTTGTGGATCAGTGTTGACCTCCTCTTTCACCAATGGCTCTTGTGCTCCTGGTGTATGATCGATTTTTGCAATTTCTTCTTTATTTTTGTATTTCAAGGATTTTCAGTAAACAATAAAAAGGTTATATTTTTTCTAGGGTTTCTATTATGATTTCAAAGAGAAAAAGGAGAAAGGAGGCTAAAATCAAGGCTTTGAAGTTGAATTTTAGGGTTCTAAGATGAATTTTGAAGAAGAGAGAGAGAGAGAAGTTACTGTTAAGACTCCAACCTCGAGGAAGAGAAGACTGGAAGAAGAAACGTTAGACTCTGAGAAGAAAAATAACTATGTTTTGTGCGGGAGTCTTTTGAGTTGGCAGGTGAGACCTATACATATAGATGATTGGTGAAGCGATTGTTAAGTACACATTGCAAACGATTGTTTCATTGACATTGTATGTTTCAATTAATTAACCTTCTAAGTATGCCACGTCAGATATTTAACTTCAGGGGGAAAAAGCAAAATTAAATTGAGGGCTATTAAATTAAAAAGAAACTTGAAAGGTTGGATGAACAAATTTTCTAGCTGTTTCAGTTCACTATGTGAGAGATTACCATTTATGGTGGGTTCTTAAAAATCCACCAACCCAACTATCAAATTAATAGTTATTTTTCAAAACCCATTATCAAAATAGTGCATTAATGGTGCTCCGTAGAGAATTCACTACTCAAATTGACCATAAAAGCACAAAAATGGGTTCTTACTTTGAGTAATTATGTCTTTTTTGTGAAAAAACCTTTATACAGTTTGTCTTCCCCTTGCAATGAATACACTCAAAGTTATATAACAAAATAATCTATCAATATATCAACACAACTCGATCTTTATTAAAGTACAAAGTTGAGAAAAAAAACCACCTAATGAAATCACAATTTGTGAGAGAAATGAGAAGAGAGTGTTTTGATCATAAGAATGATTTAGTTTAAGTTGCAATATACTTGATTTTAGGGGTTAAAATATAAAATCTAAAAGTTAGACAAATATTTATCCAAATCTCATTCAAGTTTAATTGAATGATTAATTGTGGTTCATAAAAAAAGGTATATCTACCTAAAGATTAAAACTTAAGGGCTATTTAATTAAAATGAAAACTTGAAAAGGCTAAATAACAAATCCCCATTGTGGGAGTGTGGGACTGGGAGTGTGGTACTCAATTTCTTTTCCATATTTTCATTTTGGCCCCCAAAATGGTTTTGCTTATCGTTATTATTGTTGGCAATTAAATTTTGTTCACTTAAAAATTTACAAACGTAAATTAAAATATTAAATATTAATTAAAAATTCTATTTTATATGTTGGAATTTCCTAAATTTAATTTCAATATTAAATAGTTCGTTTTACTTAATATTTATTTTACCGACGAATGAAAAGTGGCCAAGTGTCAATGTGAAGTGTCTCGGCCAATTAAATCAAGTTCTGCAGCCTGAAAAGTCCAAAACCAATCAAATGGTGACAAGTGACGCATTAGATCACGTGGACCTATTAAATCATAACACAAATAATATTTTTCTCTTTAATGATAATTTATATTAAAGAGATAAATACCTAAGAAGTTGCTAGTAATCCAAAACATCTAGCTAATCGTGCAACATCTATCATATAACCATTTCTCCAAAACATGCCAGCATAAACTTAATGAAACCAAACATACGCACTAATATTCCAAAAGAGAGGTTTACATAATTCGTTTATTACATAGACACAACATATACATAACTTAACTATCAAGTTTCTAGCACAACGCACACATAACTAACTAAAAGCCTCGAAGCGCCCTCCTAAGTCTTCCTCGTTCCTATCTTTCTATGTCTCGAATCTGGCTAAAATCATAAGAGAAAGCAACGTCAACATATACACATGTTGAGTAGAAATTCGCATAGACATGAGGTGCTCGTGTGAAATTACATATTGTCATAAAAGCATGTAAAACCACACATAAAACCATAGAAATTTCAGTTCCTGATCAAATCACAAAAATTTCAGCTCTGATAGAGCATCACATTCCAACACATTTTTACCATTTTTCCACCTCGACGGGCGGCTACCTTATCTCGCCGTGCCGTAATTCAATTTCAACTGATATCCAACCGAAATCACACCAAAATCCACCAATCCCAACCTAAACACACCGGTGGTCATATCCCGGGCATATGCCGAAAACCTACGATCCACAACCAATACATGGAACACTCCGTCCAAGCAAGATGGGAATAGGCATGGATGGTGAGAACTGGTTTAAGACCGGTAAGCCCATTGCCGCCCGGCCGAACTCTAGCCCCATCCATATCGAACACATATAGGGCCCTTACACACATAATTCCAACACATAAAAATCACAATTTCATCACAATACACACTGATTCAGCCCAAATTCAGCACAAAGTAACGAAATTTTCAGTTTTTGCGAAATCGACATTTACAACATCGAACTAAAATTTTTAGCATTCAACTACTGAAATTCCAACTTAAAACCTACTGGAAATCCACACATATATTTCCAAGGTTGTGAAATAGACTTTTAGAGCATAAATTTCCGGATTTTCAGTTCACGAAACCTGAAACTTTCAGACTGCGACGCGAAGCGATTTAGCGCGCAACTTCTGAAATTTTCGGCTTTCGCAATCCAAACCTCCAGCTTTTAAAAACCTGTTTCTACAGCTTATTCTACACTGACTTTAAAGTATATAAACCAGATTTTTGGTTTGAAATTTTCGTATTTTTCAGTCGTGCAAAAATCGAACTTTTCAGCTTTAAAAACAAGAGTTTCTGCATGAACAGTAATTCCAGCATATGCACAACTTGAATTTTCAGCTTTCATAACTTAAAATTTTAGCTTCTAGCACATAAACAAGACTCTAACAAGGTATACAACATGATAACCTAGAGTTCAAGCATCACTTAAGCATATTTACAACAATTTCCAGCATGCATATTGAAGGATTTTAACCTAACATGCCCATAGAAACATCATGTGCACAATATACATATATATAACTAACACATCTTGAAATTCCTTAAACCCAAGATGGAAACCAACTTGTGGTGGCCTCCTAGGTTTTATAGGGAAGATAACATGCTAAGAAATTAAGAAAAATCTAACCCTAACTCATGCCATAGGCAAATTTCTACCTTGATATGTCTTTCTTTCTTTCTTTGTAGGGGTTGAAGTAGGGAGAGTGTTCTAAGGGGTGAGGGGTTTTCAAGACTTGAAGGATATTAGGAAAATTGAATGAAAACAAGAGGAATGAAGTGTGTGTGTGTGTGTGTGGCCGGATTTAAGGGGGTGTGTGTGGTGGTTTTGGTATTTTTCCAAGTAATATTTCATATATACTAATAACAAGACATAACATTAAAATAGCATTAAGTCCTTTTCTAATTATTACCCTAATTAGCCAAGTATTTGGTCTAAGTAGCTTAAGTGTTGCTCTACTTTAACCATGGCCAAACATGTATTCATACTTCTAGAAGGTGTATGCCAAGTGTATTTATACATTGTATCTTGCAAACTTGGAGGGCAAGACTTAATACCAACCAAGTATTCCATCTTTTAATTTTTCTCTCCCAATTCTCCACCAAAATTCGTCCCCCTCCCCTCATTATTCTGAAAATATAATTTATTTCTTGTATATTGTGTAGAATTATTCATATTAGGGAAAGAAATAATGTCTAGGGGTAGAAAATACAATTTACGCATTTCTTAGGGTTTTAGGGCATAAAATGCGAAAATTCATAATTAATTTAGAAAAATTCCAAAATTATGAAATTTAATCTCAATAAATGTGAAATTATATGTATATTTCCCAGAAATTAAAAATGTTTTAGTTATATTTTCAAAAATTGCAATCTGGGACATAGAAAGTTTCTAAAATTGTGTTCGAATGTCAAAGTCGTCTAAAATTTGGAAAATCATGTTATTTATTCAAAATTGCATCTTCTCCATGCATAAAAGTCTAGAATACTAATATATATTATTTTTGAAAAGTAATGAGTATTTAATAGATGAATTTTCCAAGAATGGTAATCAAAATTCAAAAATTAGTACTTACCGTTCAATTATACATTAGTCTCAAAATCAAACTAAAAATAACAAGTAAGAATAACATTTCCAAGAAGCATGAGATTTCATATCAATTATTTTAATAATAAGGAATACCGGGTTGTCACATCCTCCCCTCCTTAAAAGAATTTCGTCCCCGAAATTCGGCCTTGCTAGTTAAAGAGATGTGGATATTTGTCCATCATGTCTTCTAGTTTCTCCCATGTGGTTTCCTCGAGATTATGATATTTCCACAACACTTGGACTATAGGAATAGAATGGTTTCTCAGGATTCGTTCTTTTACTTCTAAGATGCAAAGAGGCTCTTCCTCATATGTCAAGTCCTTATTCGTATAATTATGGGTACTTCTCTTGTACTTCGTTCAATCGTTCCTAAGTGGTTTCTTAAATCCCATGATGTTTCCATAGCACTCGTCCTAATGGGCTTGTCTTATTCCTTAAAGTGCATTCATTAAATTCGATATTTTCAATAGGCTCTTCAACATAGGTTAAATCTGGGTCACTATCTAGGGTGTCATGGTTTAGTGTATGTGAGGGATCCGAGTGATATTTCTTAGGTATAGATACATAGAAGATATTATGCACCTCTAGTAGGTAGAAGGTAATGCCAACTTACACTACTACTTTTCCTATTCTTCCCAATATGTCAAAAGAACTGTTATATCTTGGATTAAACGTTTCATTTGTTTCCCAAATCTCAAGACTCCTTTTTCCTAAGCTAGATTCCAAATCTTTTCATCTCTTATCGGAGTAACTCTTTTAGCGACTTTGTGTTTCTGTCACTCACTTTCGAGTTACTTTGGTGACTTTGATGATAGTTTCAAATATGAGTAAGGGTTGTGATAGTCCAGATGGATAAAAAAAAAACCAGATCTAAGATGTATACGGCAAAGCTAAAACAAAAATTTTAATTGATAGGAACAAAAGATTGAAGAAGTGAGTCATAAATGTAGTACGATTTGCAAATATTTGTCAACATTTTTATTTTTAAATATCATTTAGGAATATACAAGAAGAAGTTTACCGGGTCGTCACAGCATAAACGCCTATAAATAAGGGTTATTTGGAGCTCAAGAGGGGGCAAACTTCAAGAAGTATTCAAGAGCAAGAGAAGCCAAGAAGATCCCGAAGTTCTCTTAAGGCAAGCTCAAGAAGATTCGTGAAGATCAAATGTGAAATTTGCGGTGTTCTTCGTGAAAGTCATCAAATCAAGGCATTCAATCCTCGATTAAGGTGTTAGCTCCGCATTTTGGCTTTTTTCCCAACTCAAACCCACGGTGATTAAGGTGAGGTTCAAGGCGTTCTTCGCGGAAATCATCCAAATAAGGCGTTTGATTTGCAATCAAGGTGTTAAACCGACAAATTGACATTTTTTCTCCAAGTCAAAGTCAAGTCAAATCCATCGTATTCTCACAGTGTTCATTGGAGTTTTCGACGTTTGATTCGTAATCAAGCTACACGGCCTACGAATCACATTATTAGGGTGACAAATCAAATTTGAAGAAAAGAATCAGGGGATTAATCTTTTAGGGATTATTTTCCACAAAATCATATTCTTTTCAGATATTTGTTGCATATTTTCCTTGACTTGTAATTTGTATTTACAGACCCGAAATTTTGTGTGAACAATTACCACTCTAAAAATCATAATCTATATTATTATATTATTTTTTGATGCAATCAATTTGGGATACCTATAAATATCAATCGAAATGCACACAGACATACACTCATCCAAAAGGGAAGGAGAGAGAGAACAAGATTATTCGAACCATACACTCACCCAAAATGAAAAGGGAGAGGACAAGAGAATTCAAACTATACACGCTTCCAAAAGGAATGGGAGAGGATAAGAGAATTAAAACCCAAGACTTAATAGTGTCAAATTTAAATCCCTATGACTGGACTACAACCCCAATGACCAATACTATTATATTAAGTATGAAGAGTTTTGAATTTTTTTTGTTAATGTGTTTAATTGTGATATTTCCTTTATACCCCTAATAGTTTTTAACTATTCTCCTTATTTTTATTTTTCTCTTCTATCATATAATCATATTCCTAATCAAAATTTTCTTCTACTTTATATTTCTATATATTTTTTAATATTCTATATTGTTATATTAAATATGAGGGATTTTGATATTTTCTTTTGATATATTTAATTTTGATCTTCCCAATATATACATTTGAATGAGCCTTGTACACTAGTTGTTGTTGTAGTAGTAGTAGTTGTTGTTTTTATTATTATTATTATCTTCAACTTATCAATATAACATTCATCCTTAAATTTATATTTTTGATTCATAAATTTATAAAGATTTACAAAAAAGAAAGGAAAAGAAATGTTTTCCCGTAATTTTTCATTTTTTGGCGTCTACAAAACTATAAAATTCTTTTTAATCAAATCAACTAAATGCATATTTATTTTACATATATAAACTCAAATTTTATTTGCTTTGTAATTATCATTATTATCTTCTACTAAACATAATAAAAGTTACAAATAAAACAAACAAACAAACAAACAAAACATTTGAACGATTGAGCAAATTAAACGATTTTGTAGAAACTTGGTCAATTTTGAGACAGCAAAATATGTACTTGCAACTCCAATGAATGCCGATAACTAATTTTTGTTGCTTGTCCAACTCACGACTACATTTCTATAAAATGATGATAACTTATCATTTTCTTTATAATCAACTTGAACAATTTAGGCTAAATTCAAGCTGAAGTTGTTGAAAAAATTAAAGAAAAATTAAGTAATAAATGTGAGTAGTTTTTGAAAATAAAGGTGAGAAACAATCATAAGTTAATAGTTAACAATTCAAAAAAGTCCAATTTATTTATACAAATACCAAGAATCGCATTTAAATTAATAAAAGCCGCTTTACCCCCACTTCTTTGTTTCTACTTTTTTTTTTAACTTAATTTAAGCACACGTTGTCCAATCAAAAACTTAAAATAACTTTTCGTAAACTCAAAATAACTTTTTTAAGCAATCACAAACACCCTCTATGTCTGTGTTCCATATTTCACATATTTTGCTTTTCAATTACCATTTAGGTCCAAGCATACAACCCTAAATGAAAAAGTCACACAGCAAAATCACTAAAAAGAGCAATAAATTTTCTTTTTTTTGAAAAAAAAAAAGTGTTGCTCAATCGAATCCAAGAGAGAACATCTAGAATACCATATCCAGTATAGAAGTATGGAAGAGGAAGAAGCAAAGAAGTTTAAAGTCCCTCAACAAAGTTCAACCTACAATCAAATCCAAATTATACAGTCATCACTTATGCTCAAATTCAATTGACCTCTACTTCATGAGCAGTCATCGCCTCTCGATACCACTTCTTTGCAAGTCGGACGAAGCAATATCGTATGCTCGAATTGAGATACATAGCTGCCCTTAGCATCATGATATAATTTAATAGAATTTTTGATATTAATTATGATAGGTGAAAGTTACAAAATTGCTCAAGAACACAGAAAATGAGGTGACTGAATAGAGAAGAAAGGAGAGGGTGAGTAAATTTGGATAAAACTTCTGATACCTTCTCATTCATACGTAATTTGATTTTATACAATGAAAATAAATGATAGAAAATTGCAAAACAAATTTGGAATAAAATCTAAAAGGGATATTTCCTTGCAAAACGTAAGCACTGCTCTTGTCAGACTAGCCGTTGAGTTTGTTACACCAGATTTAATCACAGCCCTTGGATGTAGCGCGGGCTTGAACGGTTGGGATGCTGTTACGTGGACTATCTCCTAGTGCCAACCAATAATAGGAATGACATCGTTTCCGGCTTTTCCCCTTTTAATTGAACCCTTACTCCTATGGTTAGGATTGATCCCCACAATTCTAACCCTAGGTTTGCTGTTTAAACTGGAAAACTGGGTAATTATCATGACACATCACACATACGAGGGTACGGCTGCAAAAGTTTACACAAAATTACATCTAACTTCGTAAATATTGTTAAGGTAATGGAAATAGATAGATAGATAGATGAACAGTATTAGCTAAACTCGAAACGAGGATTCAAGAGGTAGTCTACATGACCCATAAACATCAATATTCTTCAGGTTAGAACAAGCCAAGCCAGCAGGATGCTCGAACCTGTTCTTAGCCTTGTGTTTGAACAAATTGCATCATAGTAACCGGGCATCAACCAGTTATAACTCAAGTCACAATTTGTAAGTCGATCACTAATCCATGTGCTCCATGCTGAGTAAACCTCCAAACTGTCCATTTATTTCACTCAAGACAAAATTTTTCTAATTGATGCCAGCTTAAAGAAGGCCTTGTGTTTGCCTGTCTTTTGTTTTATACTAAGTCCGTATTATAATATCTCAAATTTGAGTGAATTGTAAATTTCATATTACTGCACGCTATTTTACTATTTTCTAGCCAAGTGTCAAGAGATAAATATTGTACAAGCTTACATTGGTTACTCAAGCAAGCTTGAACTTTAAGAAAAAAAGGGTTGCAGAAGTTCAAGCCTCTTAAAGAAATGCTCATTCCGGCTTCTAATTTGTTAGAGGTATTATATATTTAATTTTCTCTCCTCTTTGACGACTTACGCGTTTAGATAAGATGGTTTACAAAACAAAAGATCATGAGTTCAAAACTCACCTCAAGTCATTTATGCAAACTAATTTCACTTACAAAGTTTGATAAAACAAGTCACTTGCACATGGGGGGCCATCTTAGAGGTATTAAAATATTTCCCTCTTCTCTAACAACTTAAACTTTTAAATGAATTGCTCGCTCAACATAATTCAGGTCAACGGCTAGACATCTAACCTCATCCATTTGTCCATGACCCTTTGACCTAAACAATGTTCTGAAAACCGGACCGGACATAGAACCGGCGATCTTACTAGTTATCGGTTCGACCATCGGTTCAACCGGTGTGACGTCATAAATATGTAATAATTATTAAATTAATTTTTTATATAAAAAAAATCATAAATACATTAAAAAATCCAATAATAATAATAAGAATAAGAATAAGAATAAGAATAAACTAAACAAGAAATTTACCTTACTATTTAATAAAAATCCAACTCATCATTAAGAATTTTACATTAAGAAATCAAAACTCAACAATATTATTATAGAATTTCAAATTTCCTATGTCATCTGCAGCTTTTATACTCGCTGAATTCATATACATGGTCAATAAATTATTTGAGGTAGACCCTTTTTTTGTCAACAGAGCAAGTGCTCCTAAATCTAATACAGGTTTTTATTTATTTTTTTTTTACTCACTTTCACCCTATGGACTTGGTCATTTCTCACACCTCAACCCAGAATAAGAAACCTTTGTTACTTTGTATTTCTACACTTTTCTTCCAATAAAAAATAGAAATGAAAAAAAGAAACCTGTTTGTCACTCACTTTCTACACTTTTCTTCCAAAAAGCCTTTGTTTCTTTGTATTTCTACGTTTTTCCACATTTTTTCTTCCAAAAAGCCTTCCAAAAAGAAACAAAAAAATGAAAAAAAACAGCAGAAAAACAAAAGAAACCTTACCAGGCTGTTGTAGACGGCCGGCGGAGAGGTGAGGCGACGGACGGCGGACGAGACGCGACGGACGGCGTAGCAGACGGTGGCTAGGGTTCTGTTATGTTATGTTCTGTTCACGCCTACAGATACAAATGAGAAGTAGGTTGTTTCTGTTCCGTTCAGAAAAACAGAAAAAGAAAACCTTAACTTTAATTAAAAAAAAATCTTTTAATTAGCCCACCGAACTGGTTCGTGAACCAGGACCGGTTCGATCGGTTTTTCACCGGTTTTTTTCGGTTCGCGGCGGACCGAGTTGATTCCGGTTTTGGAGGCTAGTTCGGACCAAACCAGGTGCCAATCACCGGTCGAACCGGTCGAACTGGCCTGTCCGGTCCGGTTTTGAAAACATTGGACCTAAAGGACATTGTACCCCGCCTTTAGAGGCGTGGGGAGTTGTACATGTGTGTGGGCGGGTGGTGTGTGCGAGTATTATCAAAAAGAAATAAAAAAAAAAAATCTAACCTTAGCCATCTCAATTTAAATTGCACACACCATATTCATTGCCTCATAGTGAAATTATCAAAAGCGTATTAAATCAAGGTCTAGATAAGACTGCTCAAGAAGTCTTCAAGACTGCTCGTTTAGAATGTGAGACCACCAAACTGTTCTTTTCTTCTTTTTTTTCCCTTCTTTTTTTCTTTTTTTTTTTCAACTACTAGATACAACAATCTGCAAGCCATTGTGTGCTTAATCAGCAAACGACATACTCGAACAATACCAGCATCATACAAATTTTTTAGTGCCATCAGATACTTAGTTTCCCCAAGACGATCTGCAGAATGCCAATGTTGAAAAGTTCTTATTAACAGTTGCCAAAAGTTGTTTTGCTCTTAGCAGCCACAGCGGAATGCGACCAGCATCAAAATTCTTCATTTAATGGCTGCATTCGAGGTCTTCTCTGACATATCCCTTCCCTGAATGCCACAAAAGGCATGCAAACCAACAAGATAGATTCCCCTGATTACGAAGTAACGGATGTGATTAACATTAAAAGAGTTATGTGATAGATGGGATGTGCCTAAGAGGGGGGGGTGAATTAGGCCTTAAAACCTTTTTTAAGATTTTCGTAAAACGCAGCAGAAATTTTAAGATTTTAAATATCAATACTTTGCTTTAAAGTTAGTTACTGTTTGGAAGTACCAGTGATAGTATCAGAGCAAGTAAGTTATTGGTTTTGGAAGTTCCAGCGATAGTACCAGAGCAAGTAATGATATAAAATATGCAAAGCAATAAAACGACTCAGAAATTTATCTTGGTTCACCCAATTGGGCTATGTCCAGTTCCTAAGTTTTTACTTAGGGTAACCTGTTAACAATAAACGATACGATATTAGTACAGTTACAATATAAGTTCCAGTGTAACAGGTAACTATCAATCAATAGTTAAAAACTCTTAATAAAATGATAAACAATAAACAATTTAAGCGAGATAGCGTGGTTGGTTCTGGCGGTTAGTTCGCCGTTGAACACTTCTACCAAGACCTCGGTGTAGCAGGCTTAAACGTCCACTAAACACCTAGCTGGAACTACCAGTGCAACAGCAACTCCACGACCCAGCAACACTTCACAACTCAACTCACTCTCAAGGAATTCTTGTGCTTGGAATCTCACTCTTCACCTCGAAAGTCCTTCGAGAAAAGAAAACACAAGCAAACAAGAATTATATGATGGTAAGAATCTTGATATTGAACTCAATACTCTCGTTTCAACTATAAGACTCTCACACAATCACATGTTTCAAAAGGATGAGATTTCCCCTTTAAATAATGATAGCTCCAACGACTATATTGATGAGAAAAAGGAAAGAGCCGTTTGTGGCCTTGATTCTGGCCCAACAAAATCAAGTTCAAAAGACTATATTGATGATAAAAGTGGAGGGAGTTGTCATGATTTTAATTCCAGCAGAATAAATAAAGTTCCAGATGGAAACAAAAGTCCTAGATTGTAATTAAGGCAAGTTCCAGATGTGATTAATGTATTCAAATCATTCCAAGTCAAACTTATCAACATGATAAAGATATGATCTTAATTTCAGCAGAATGAATAAAGTTCTGGATTGTAATTAAGACAAGTTCCAGATGTAATTAATGCATTCAAATCATTCCTACTCAAACTTACCAAAATAATAAAAATGTGGAGTATAATAATATGAAAGGCAATCGGTAAATTTCCATCTAAATCTTCCATCAAGATTTAGAACATGTGGTAATTAATATTAAGGAAAGATATTAATCAAATCTTATTCTTTCCAAACAAACATCTGATCATATAAATGAAGGAAATAATGTTTGTTAGGAAATCATTTGAATTTGAAAATCAGGAGCACATCAAATATCTTTTCGCTATTAAAGAAAGATATTAATAAATCAAATCTTATTCTTTCCAAACATGTAATAATATAAAAGAAGAAAATAATATTTTGTTAGGAAATAATTTGAATTCGAAAATTAAGAATATATCAAATATGTTGGAAATATCAAAACATAACTTAGTTGTACAAAAGAGGTCAACATTATGGCACTTAAATACTGCAGTTAAAAAATGTCTCAAGTTATTACAAAAATGGAAAAATCGCAAGAGATTGACAGAATCAATAATGTACCAAAAAAGATTAGCCTAGGGTCATGCTATCAAGTGATCTGCAATTACAGAAATATATGCCATCTTGGGCAACAGAATCGGGAAGTCCCTTTGTGAAATATCCTCAGATGACTTAAGAATTTGCAACCATAAATATCAATTCCATAGTTGGTGAAGCCAACGCTATAACACCCCATGCACGCACAAAAAGCACATGTAATTAAGCTTCACTGTGTGCCAGCAGCAATAGGGAAGAACATTGTATTCTTATATTATACAGGATAATTTGCTATTTCAAGTAAAAGAAAGTATCAAGAATGGTGTGTGGGGGGGGGGGGGGGGGGGGGGATGGACCTGGAACATTAACTCTTTCAGATAATGATACACCCTAGTTGCTCCATTAATCACTCAAAACCAATGTGTTCAAACCCGGACCGGACGGTTCGACCAGGTACGGGAGGGCTGTCCGGTCCGGTTGACCCCAAAAATCAGTCCTCAATTGACCCAGTGTGAACTAGTTCGAACCGACTAATAACCGGTCGAACCGGTGCCGGTTCAACCACTTGAACCGGCGGGTCAAGTTTTAAAAAAAAGAAAAAAAATTAAAACTCTGCATTTTTATTTTTTTTAAAGGTTGAGAATATAACATTTCTATCCCTTAATTCTTGGTTTGTCAACTAGCAACACACAACCCCTTCATCTTCTCTTCTTTTCATTCTTTTTTCTTCTCCTTTTTTCTCCTCCCAAAAAAAAAACAACAAAATTCACCATTTTTTTTAAAATTTCGAATCAATAGCAGAGAAAAATAGAAGATTTAAGATCGACACCAACTGTAGGATCAAGCTCATCACCATTAATGACGCAATCTAGTCTAAATACTTGTCAAATGAATGATATAGCTTGGAAGCATTGCCATGGATTTTTATTAAATAGTATTGTTATATGTAGTAAATATTAGTTATTATAAAATTAAGATATGACATAGGAAGAATAACTAGAATTTTGACAAATTTCTTGTTTGTTTTTTTTAATCATTATTATTGGGCTTTCTTTAATTTTTTTTTTATGTATTTATGATTTTTATATAAAAAATTAATTTAATAATTATTACATATTTATGACATTATACCTGGTAAACCGATGGTCAAACCGGTCGAATCGGTAACTAGTAAGGCTGTCGGTTCTGTGTTCGGTCCGATTTTCAGAACATTGCTCAAAACTATACCTTGCAACACCTTTCCATTGATTTCAACCTCATGCGACTCCATGACCTCTTGGGTTGCAGCACCAACATCACATAGGCGTACATCAATTCCAGCTTCCTGTTTTATGAATAAAACCACTTCAATAGCTCGAGCTTGTTTCACATGCATTTTTTCAGTAATATTGTATTACTGTTCCTCAAAAAGTCATACACAAGAGTTTGTCAGTGACCCACCTTGATGCCCGTATTTGTAGCTTCACGTGAAGCCTCAAGCAGTGGATCAAACATGGGGTTGAATGCGACAGTAAATGCACAGTCCACGATATGCCCTGAAATAAAGTGACAACAAAATTAGAAGTCAAAACAGTACAAGAAGAAACAAACTGCAGGAAAATGGCCTCACAACAAACATAAGAGGAATTTTTTCAAATTTAACTCAAAAATGTATATTATTTAAATTTTTGACCCGAAAAAAAAAAACTCTTTATAAATCTAACATAACTTGCCGTCGACGACGGTGAGTTTATTAAATATTATTAAAATTTATAATTATTTAATATATTTTGTCAGGTAAATAAAATAAAATAAAATAATGAAACTCGCCAACACTGTTGGCGAGTTTCAATTATAAAATAAAGAAAAATTATACTCGCCAATAGTGTTGGCGAGTTCTGATATAAACTTTTTTTTCTCCGTTGAAGAACTTGCCATTTCAGGAAAAAAAAAGAAAAATTAAACTCGCCATCACCAAAACGGAAAAAAAAAAAAGAGATAAGAAAAAATACAAATTAAACTCGCCAACAATAGTGGCGAGTTCAAAAAAAAATAAAAACATAAATTATTATTCTCAGTTGTTCCTAAATTTAATAAGTAGGTTATGGCCAAAGTTAATAGAAATTTATGGTTGGTATTGGAACTGACAAAACCCTGGCAGTTGCGCCCTTTGTTTGGAATTTTATTGATACGGTCAACCTAGTCCCAGCACACAGTAAAAGTTGGCAGAGGTTAATTTTGTTTCTTTCCACAAGTCCCATCGCAAGGGTAATTAGTGTCAAATAATTTTTACTAACCTCTTATTAATTGGGAATATCTTCTCGCGGCACAATTATGTTTTTCGCGCTCTCTCCTTCTTAATTAATTACTCTCCATTTTTTTTTCTTAAATAATTCAAGTTCAAAATAAATAAATTCAAGAGCATAATATATAAATATAATTGTCAATCATTTTTTTTAATTTTTCATAATATATAAATTCGTCAAACATGTGATCAAATTATATTTAATTTTTATTTTGCATAAACATACAATGTGTCACACCTACTACTATAAATAAATATTTAAAGTACTTTAAATTATTTATTATAAGTTTGAAATAATAAAATAGAAGCCCATAATCACTAATTTGAGATAATGGGCTCATAAATTTTAGTTTTGATTTGAGAATTAATCAATTCACTTAATTAAATTTGGCCCATAATCATTAATTAAAATTAAGGCCTCAAGTCATCTTCCCTGCTTTCCGTCTTCTCCATCGACTGGTTCCTATGAACTTCGTCTTCTCCAGCAAATCGTTCAATCTCTTCCCACAAATCGCTCCATATCCGTTCTGTTCTTGTTCCAAATCGGGGTTTCGGTCTGATTTCTAGAACGGAAGCGGAGTTTTGACCGATTTTGAGTTGCTCCGATGCCGTATCCATCCCGTGCCCGTTCACCACCATGGTTCGCCGTAACAGTCGTGGGGTACGAAAAGGACTTAACCATTCCAGTTCTGTTGCCACTTCGTTGAACGATCGCGACCGGAACGGGACTTTTTAAATAAAATATTAAAAAATATATACAAATTTATGAAAAGTATATTAATTACTATTAAAATTCCAAATATTATATAATTTCTTATTTTACATAACATAACAATTCAAAAAACACAATAGACTACAAATAATTAATGTTTGAAGTTTGTGTAATAAAAATTATTATCAGTATAGCAATATAAAATGTTGTTAGTACTATAATGTCATCAAAATAATTGTAAAAGTAATACTTTACTAATATATTATATTTTATGAAATAAGTTATTTCACAAAAATATATTAACAAATTTATTAGTTTTTCATACAAGTACTATAAAAAATTAAGGGTCCAATCGTAATTTTTTGTCTAAAATTGTTACTTTATCAAACTTTAAGGTCAAAATTAAAATTTTACCAAAAAAAAAAACAAGTAATTGATTGGCTCATCTTTTTTCTAGAAAAAAAATCATTTTCTCGCTCCATTCATTTCTCTCTCTCTCTCTCTCTCTCTCTCTCTCTCTCTCCAGAATCTTCTCTTGCTATTCATCGTCTTCAACCTTCAACCTTCTTCAGTGGAGTGGCTCAAACCTTCAGCCTTCCCCACCGTCGCAATGTCTCACCATTCCGGCCGATTTCTTGCCGTTCCGGCGAGCAATCCAGTGCGTGAAAGCACCGTGTTCCGGAACGCGGTACTTTAGTGGTGAGAGCGAACTAGGTAACTATGCACTGGACAAGATAATCTAAAAATATGAAAGACCCTATCTGAAATCAAGCCTTACCAATTCAATGAGCAGCCTGCAGGAAATGCGATGCCTGCTTGTAAACCGTTTTCTGATATTAATTTTCGAACTGTGTTCTCCAAGGTCTCACAGAGGTTAATAATCAACATTCCAGGCTTCAAAATTTGCCTTATGTACTTTCGAACCTGTCATGGAATACATAACTAAAAAAATAAGGAACACAATTTAAACCTTAGTTTGTCCACTATAATCCCAGAACACTTGAATAAATAAAATTTGAAGCCGCCTGACGGTGGACTTCTGCTGCTTGGCGAACTGAATTATAAATTGGTTTTTCCAGCCGTTCTAGTTCTCTCTTGTCCTCAGATGTAGTTCTCCACAAGTTACTACATTGAACGATCAATTATGAAATAACTTGTTCAGATTCCTCACGAGTCACGATACAAAGGAAGAAAACAATCATATGGACAAGAACTAGTGTTTCAAAATAGTTAATTCAAACTCTTTCAAAGGTCCAAACAAAAATAATTAAATAGAACATACCCAGTGCATTATTAGTATGAGTGATGGCAGATCAAAACTTCTTGTGGGGGGGGGGGGGTGCATGGGGCGCGGAGAATACGAGGAAGGTGCATCTGGTACGATAGGGAGAAACTACTTCGTACCAAGGCGGAAGGGGGACTCAATATCAAAGAATCTCGCAAGATGAATATGGCATTGTTGGCAAAGGTGGGATGGCGGGTAATTAGAAATGATGATTGCGTTTGGGTTAAAGTCTTCAAGAATAAATATCTCAACAACGCAGACATCATGCTACATCGTCCAAAAGCGACCTCATCCAGAACTTGGAAGGGTGTTATGAAGAGTATCACAGCTGTTGAAGGGCGGATAGCCTGGAGGATTGGTGCTGGAACCGGCATTTCCTTATGGTTTGATAGGTGGGTCGGTTGTCAACGGCTGGCAGATAGTCTCGACGAAGGGATCAAGCAGGAAGAGGCCATGTACATGGTGTCGGACATTATGGCATCACACCCGCAAGGCTGGGATCTCTCAAAAATTGAGACGTCGATGCCAGAGGAGCTCAAACATAAGATTCGTAGCATGCCACTACCCCTTCAAAGGAACAGCGAAGATAAGCGAATCTGGAAAGCAACGTCGAATGGCAGGTTTACATGCAAATCGGCTTATTCTTATTTACAGTCCTTGGACTCACCTACACCAAGGGAAGTAACGGATTGGAAGTGGATTTGGGCGATCCAGTGCCCGGAAAAATTCAAATTGGTACTGTGGTTGTGCATGCACAAGAGTTTGCTCACAAAGTCGCTACTTTTCAGAAGAAGCATCGTGCAAGAGGGTGCATGTAAATTATGCCCGGGAATTCTTGAAGACGAACTACATATTTTTCTGTTGTGCCCGAAAGCGAAAGCTGTTTGGGAGTGGATCCTAGCTCCAACTCGGTTCACCGAGTTTCTTGCCATCAATTGTGATGATTGGTTTCGATTAAATTTGACAGCAGATTTCAAGAACATCGTTGCACCACATAGCAGGTGGAGTCACATTTTCTTGGCAACGATATGGTCACTTTGGACAGTCAAGGAACAAATTGGAGTTTCAAGGAGTGTGGGAGCATCTGAAAATAGTTGTTAATCACATCAGAAACCTGGTGATTGATCTCGAAGCGGCCTTTCCTGAGAAGCCACTCCATACGAGACCAGATTCGGAGCAAGTCGTTTGGAAAACCCCCCTCGAAGGGTGGATGAAGCTTAATACTGATGGAAGCTACAACAGGGAGGAGGATTCAGCAGCCGCTGGAGGTCTTGTTCGAGACCACGCAGGGAAGTGGATTGTGGGCTTCGCAGTCAAGCTTGGGAGTTCAACGATCACTACGGCATAGTTATTGGGATCGAAGATTCCCCAAGCTTGAGGTTGCGATTGACTCGGAGGTTGTTTTAAACCTTATTAAAAAGGGCGATAACCAAGAACACTCCCTGGGACTACTAATGGAAGACTGCAGAGCATTCTTGAGAAAACCATGGCAAGTCGAACTCAAGCACACGAAGAGGACTGGAAACCAATGCGCGGATTGGTTGGCGAAGAGAGGACATAATCTGGAGAGGCCCCTTGTTATCTGGGATGAGCCGCCTGTTGGCGAAATTCAGTAGTTATTGTCTGACGATCTAACCACTTGAGTCTTGGTTAGGCTCTCATTACCAAAAAAAAAAAAAAAATTAGCTTTTTGATCATTATGAAAAGGTCGTATAGGATCACCAATCGATTAGCGATGGGCTTGTATTCAAAGCAATATTTTAGATAATAAAATTATCTATGATTAATTAAACTCTTTTAATTAATCACTATTTTATTAGAATCCTTTCTAATTAATGGTCCCCGTCCATCGGGGTCAATGTCTTGCAACAAGCCCACAAATACATCGCCAATAGATAAAGTATTAGCGCAAACCTTTCTAGTGACAAATTTTTTGGCCGATTAGGTGGAGAAACATTCATTCTTAAAAGTGAGAGGGACGAATCAGGTGTTTTTCAAGTGGGTTGTGAAGGGTGAGGTGCAATTTCAGGGGAACAAACCACATGTAGAAAATCAGGTTTTTTTTTGCCATTTTTTCGTTCAAAATAGGTACAATATGTGTTATTTTGCTTGTTTTTGTGTGAAATAACAACGGGCTTTGATTTTTGTAGCGTTGTGTTCTTTGTAAAATAATGTTTTTTTTCATTTTCTTTTGCTCATTTTTTGTCGGGTGTTCAATTATCGAAATGAAAGATATTTTGTATGGTTTTGGTTGTTTTTGTATTCTTAATTTGGAGTAATCGAAAATTTAAAACAAAAAATCTAGGGTTTTTCTGGCTTACAGTGGAGGGGACGAAATTCTTGGTCATTTTTTAGGGTTTTTGCTTTATTGTTATTACCTAGTTTTGGTGTAAATTTTTTTTTCTTGTTTTTACTCGTTTTTGTTTGTTGGAACTAGAGATTGGTTTTGGTGTTGTGCAAAATTTAACTGGTTTTGGTTGTTTTGGTGTTCTTAATCTGGTGTACTCATTTTTGTCATTTAATTGAGATTTTTGTGTTGGTTAAGTGGATTTATTATCATATTTTGGTCATATTTAATTGTTTGTTTGTGCTCATGTTGTAGGTATGGGTGATGAGAAATACGTTGTTGTGGTAAGCTGTTTGGGGGAATCACAAAAAATTAAGGATGTTGAAAGAGATAGGTATGGGATAATAGATTTGAGGAATGACATAGTGGATGTTTTTGGCTTTCTTAAGGATGTTAGTTTTACTCTTTATTGTACATTACCTAATAGTGATCAAAGGACGATTATTAGTGATGATAATGGTATCTTGTCTATGTTTGATTGATTTGAGTCCAGTTGCAGAATTGATATACATATTGAAGTTGATGATGTATATGTTGATGATGTAGTAGGTGACATAGATATTGATGATTTGGATGTTGGTGATGTGCATGTTAATCTTGATGAATCTGTGTATATTGATGATTATATTGTTGATGATGGTGTTATTGATGAAAATAGTGATGATTCTTTTTTTACACCAAATAGTGAAGATGGTGATAATGCTAGTATCCACTTCTTGATGAAAATTGTGATGGTTTATCTGATTATGAGTTTGATGATCATTGTGAAACACATAAAGACTCAGACAATGATTTTGACAATGATCCCTTAAAGCGTGCTATGAATAGGGATGATGAGAGTTCTCCTTACCATGATGAATCTGATGGTGAGGTAGAACTTAAAAAATCCCAAACATTTGATGATGTTTATAAGTCTAGAAAGGCTGTGAGGAACTATAGCATTCAACAAGGATTTAACATGATTAGAAGAATGAATGAAAAAACAAGAGTCACTGTTGAATGTGAGGGAGAAGGTTGTCATTGGAGGGTACATGCATTTGTTAATGCAGATGGTGTAACTTTTGAGATTAAAACCTTTAATCCTGTCCATACATGTATTAGGACAAGTTGTACAAAAGAGGCTAGCAGTAGTTGGATTGCTTCAAAACTTGTCAAAATTTTGAAGGCTAACCCATATATAAAGGTGGAGGGTATTAAAGATGAAATGAAAAAATATGACATCAAACCATCATATATGCAGATTTATAGGGTTAAAAGAAAGCATTAGAAGAAATTGAGGGAAGCCATAATGAGTCTTATGGGATAATGCTTAAGTATGCTAAGATGGTGTTGGCTTGCAATGAGAGCAATGTAGCTACATTGCAATGTGATTATGGGAGTATTTCTGCTGTGCCTAGTTTCAAAAGATTTTTTCTTGGTTTGTCTTCATTAAGGGATGGGTTTTTAGGGGGTTGTGCTCCATTCATAGGATTGGATGGGTGCCATTTGAAAGGTTATTATGGGGGGGTTATTCTTGCTGCGGTTTCCTTAGATGCAAATAATGGATTATTTCCATTAGCACTTGCAACATCTGAAAGTGAATTTTTCTGTAATGCTTGGTGGTTTCACACCTGACGTACCTTGGACTTTCATGAGTGATAGACAAAAGGTATGTATTTTACTTGCTTTCCATTTCATTCATTAGTTAAATATTGTTTGCTTTTCATTTAATTTATTCATTACTTTGCTTTTACTATTGTGCAGGGTCTAGTTGAAACCCTTGCCGAATTTGTGGCACATGCAAGAAATAGGGGATGCGCAAGGCAAATATATGCCAACTTCAGATTGCAGTGTCCTGGTGCAGCCCTCAAGAGTTATCTCTGGATGGCATCTAGGTCCTACAATCCTAGGGGCTTCAACTTTGCAATGAAAAAGATTAAGGGAATGAGAGAGGGAGCTTATAACTGGCTAATGCAAATACCTCTTGAGACCTGGTCAAGACAGGCATTTGACTACTCCATCAAGAATGACCATGTGACAAACAACCTTTCAGAGTCATTCAAGAATTGGGTTAGTGAACTTAGATCCAAACCAATTCTTACACTGATGGATAGACTTAGAGCTAAGCTTATGAGCAAGTTGTATAAAAGGAAGGATAAAGGGAGGAAAGTGGAGTAATAATGTTGTACCTAAAGTGGTGAAAAAGTTGAGTGACCTTAGGAAGGAAGCAAGGTAGTGTAAAATATTGGTGGCTGGTGATGAGAAGTATGAAGTTGAAGATGGGAATATCCATTATGTGGTGGACTTGGAGAAGAGGACTTGCCAATGCAGGATGTGGGAAGTTACAGGCATACCATGTAGACATGTTATGGTGTATATCACTTATAAAAGGGATGATTTGCAAAAATACACTGATTCCTCATTCTCAAGAGCAAGTTACATGAGATCATACCAGTTTATGATCCAACCAGTCCCTGATCCCGCATTTTGGCCAGATGACTTGGAGGCATTTCCAACTGAGTTGGACCCACCATTGAAGAGAAAAAAAGCCTGGAAGGCCAAAAAAGAATAGAAGAAGAGAAGCAGGCGAGGAACCTGCTGTTAAGAGATCAAGCATAGTGAGGTGCAAGAATTGTAGAGGGATAGGCTATAATGTCAGGACTTGCAAAAACCCTCAGGTTATATATTTATTTATTTTTTACCTTGTTCTTACATCTTGTGTGTGTTGCTACAAAAATCAAACACTTATCACTTGTTTTAGCATGAGCTTAGCTGGTTGGTGTTGCAGCATCTGGAAGTGGCTATACCAAGTCCAAGAAGAAGATACAGGAAGCAAGCACTTCCAAAGGTTCAATTTCAACTACTCCTAAGTTAATTGTTTAATTAAATTTTCTTTTGGTAAGCGATGATTTAATTATTCTTAAATTAACTACTTAATAGCTTCCAAAACAAGGACAAACACTAATAATGATGAAGGAACCCATATGGCAGCTGCAACAAGAGCAAGTTTGTCTGAAGTTATGCCAACCCAGTCTTCACAAGCCCATACCAAGCCTTCAGGTATAACTCTTACATAGTTGTATCATATTATTTGACCGAATTTTTATAGTTGGCTAATACTTTGTTGCACTTGTACACAGTGGTTTCAAAACCCCAAAGTGATAAGAATATTCTTAACAAAAAGTATGGAGGAGAACATAGAAGGAGTAATCGTAGAGCATCTTGGGTGGCAAGAGGTAAAATTCTTGGTCATGATAAACGCAAGGAAGGGACAACTTCACAACCGATCATTGTAGCATCACATACCTAGTCTAAGGAAATACGAAGCAAGAAAATGCATGATTGGCCTACAACCCCAGCCCCTCCACATACTGTATAGAGTTGATACACTGATAGTATGTTAATTTGGACAACGATGTTGTTGTTTTTGCACATAAAGGCTATTGATGTTATTGTTTTTGCACAAAGTTAGCTATTTTTGTATGAAAATTGATGTCAATGTTAGTTGAAAAACTTGTCTATTTTTGCTGGTACTTTGATGAAAGTATTGGGTAACCATGTTGGTAATTTGATGTATGTATTAAGGAACCAACTTGGTTATTTTTTGGAACAAGTGATGGGTGTAATAGGGTATAAAAAATGAACATCAATAGCCTTGGTGATGGACAATTATTTCAATTTATGTTGTTGTTGTAGTTGTATTATGCACTTCAATTTTTTTGATCTTCACTTAAATTCCATTACAATCATATAAATACATCTAAAAGAAAATTTTTACAATGCGGAAAATAAGCAATAAAGCTAACATCCCCATGTTTAAAACTACAAACTTATACAAAAGACTATTACTATCAACTTTGCTGTTTGCAACAACATTCAAAGAATTAGCTTCATTATTATCACGCGTGATGTTGCCCGCAACATCATCTTCAATAGGCTCACACCAATGAGAGAAACCATGAGAAGGACACGAATAAAACAACCTCCCTCGATTACGATCGGTATCCGCAACCCAAATTATAGTCCTCAAGCCACATTTGGGATGAAGACACCTAACTTTCTTGTACTTCACCACCTTTGATCGACTAATATGAGAGCTACTTGAACTTGCCATCATGAACCAACATAAAATACTACCTTTGCATGTGAAATATATATACAACTCTCTCCAACATTAACAGTCATGAAACGGCTATAAACGGCTAGTTTCACATACCAACAGAAATATTACAATTAGCACCCTGACATTTTCACATATTACCATACACGGCCCAGGGTATTACTAAAATTACAAAAACCGCCCTAGGGAAAAAATAGTCATTCCAACTAGAAAGGAAATCCAATTCCCGCCTCTACACGAGTAATTTCGAAAACTTCAATTTTTTGACTGACTGCAATTGTTAGTCAACTAACGCCAGGTGCAATTTGTTGAACGGACTTTAAATTCGGGGGGTAATTGTAATTTTTCCATAGGTCGGGGTGTTTTTTATAAATAGGGTATACCTCAGGGGAGGTAACTGTAATTCGCCCTATAATTAATGTTATGCGATGAAGATGGACATAAAGTATGAAACTTTCAATTTATTATTTAATCAAATAGCATGTTTGATACAAAAACTATTTAACAAGTTAAAATATATTGGATTGCTGGGTACTACTCTAACAATGGATAACAAATAACCACCGGTTGCTCCAAAATACATCCCTCTTTTATCCGATTTCCGCAACCAAACCATTACTTAATAATTGAGTGTGACATTCAATTAAGCATCTCAAAGATGATAATTTTACATAATGAAGCAAGCCATATGTTTACTCAGCATAGTTTTGCAACCAAAGATAACTTTTGTTAACCACTTAAAATGATAAATGCTACAGGAGGATGTATAAGCAAAATTCCAGATGACCATAGAGAGGGATACAAAATCAATGAATTTTTTACATAGCATCGCTTATTACAGAAATAGGTCAAACCTAGAATTCAGTCTCCAAAATGATATGCCAGCATAAAATATGCATCCTCTACTCAAATGACTTGTTTTTAATCAATTGCAAGTGATACCTTAAGACAAATCTCTAACAAGAAGACTTCCTTTATATCGTACAGATTTCATTGACTATTAATTAGCATGATCGTTTCAGTTTAGTTCAATACAAAAAAGAAAAGGCGTCTACAATCAAAGTTTCTACATGAAGCTGCTTAAAGCTCATACATCATCGCCTATAAAAAAAGAATAAGCCTGGTTTCTTTTCAGGGCCCATACGTCTATAATCCCATGCAAGAATAACCCTCCCTCTAGGTTTGTCTTGGGCCTTTTGTCAAATTACAAGTAGATTCAATTTTCTAGGCGTTTTACTTTTCTTTTGATTCCCACGGTATCTTCCCTTTCCTCCAAACAATACTTAGCTACATCTCAACAAAATTTGCAGAACAATTCTTGGAGTAGGGATGCAAGTGAGTTGAGCCTTGGCCTTTTTCTCAGGCTCAAGCTCGACGAGCTACGAAAAAACAGGCTCGAGTCATGTTCGAGGTCAGCTCGTTTGGCTCGAATTTATGAATAAATTATAGGCTTGAGGCCAAGCTCGAGTTCAAATGTTTTCAATTATTTTATTATATTGGAGCTATAAGCTTGAGCTCGAGCTCGAGTTCGAAAATCAATATATTATTTATAATTATATATATAATTATATAAAAATAAAAAATAAAAATAAAAATAAAAGCTCGCGAGCTAGCTCGCTAGCCTACGAACAAGAATTACTTAGCTCGAGTTCGACTTGAAACTTATATGGGCTCAGCTAGGCTCGACTCAAATTATTTGAATTTGAGTTCTAACCTTTATAAAATCGGCTCATTAGGCTCGTGAGCAGGCTCGATTTGCATCCCTATCTTGGAGTAGGTGTAAAAGTTGAACAAGTTGTATCTTTTCTTCCCAGGTTACAAACGAAGTACTAAAGGATACATGTTCCATTTAATAACCACTAAACGGACTAGGAAGGATTGTTAATTGGACATACTCATCATTATACTGTTGATTTCACCCTCCGAAAACTCGTCGGATGGAAAAAGTTCGATCACAGGGATTGATGGTGGATCGGTTTGCAGAGGCGGTTCCTTTTTCTTCCTGGAAACTAGAAAAGACACCTCCTAGTTGATTTGAACAATGTCAAATATAAAAAAATATGCCTATCATTTAACTAATAAGAAAGAGAAACAATACCAGGAATACCTTATTATTCCAAGGGGAAGGCTCTTGTAGCTTTAATAGGAGTTTCGTAGGTCACGTTCAATGATATAATAAGCAGGTCGATGTTGAAGATGGTGGCTTCCTCATATGGGCAATATAATTGAAATGTAAGACACAGAAAATATAATGAGCCCTCTATATTGGTTTCCCATTGAAGGCCATAACTCCTCCTTTAGTCAAAAAACTCAAGGTCATTCCTAAAAAATTTAAATAATTAAGTTCTCTTTACGATTTAATCTTATTTGTTCAAACTAATTGCTAAAATACCCACCCCACCCTATCGCAAAAGTATGCATGATTTCCAACAAACTCAAAATAAATGTGGGCAAATCGGGGGGCAGCCATGAAATCACCTTGGGGCTCATCCAAAGTTAAGTCATCAACTTAATTTATCCTCAACCCCTTCATGTGCAATCTTACTAGTAGACTCCATTGGATGATGCCTCCTTTTGAGTTATTTCAGTAGAAACCTGTTCGTTGGTGTAATAATTGCTTCTGCCAAATTGGGGAGAAACGAGAAAATCTAGCTTGGAAATTGCAAGATCGAAGCAAAATCGGAGAACTAGATTTACACAACCTGTTGATTCAACTTGGAAAGGGAGAATTGGGGAGAACATAACCTTCACTAAAAAATGATAATGAGCAGTTACAATCTCAGTTTCTCCTTTTTATAATCCCGTGTAATTAATTAACAAGCAGAATCTAACTCTAACTAACTAAAGTTGCTACTAACTGAAACATAATGAAGAAAATGTAAGAGTAGAATCGTGTTCTCCCAAAGCCTGTCACAGACGTGCTTTACTGAAAAAAATGTGCTAACTATTACAATAGCACTTCTTTAAATGAAACGTGATTCGTCAAAAGTCTTCGTGAATGAAATGTAACTCTTCAAATGCATCTCTTCCCACTCCAGCGCTTTTGCTAATAAGTTGTCCTTCTTGCTAAACACGTCCTTGAGGCTTGATCTTCACTGCTTCACGCTTTTAGCTAATCACAATCCTGCATAAAAATACTTCAGCAAAGCAGCAATGATTATTATAGTTGGGCATCTCGATCACGACTGCGCAAAGACCAATAATACATTACAAGCCTTATTCTTAGCGCACAGACCGCAAAAAAGGTTATCACGGGCATGTAAACACACACACACACACACATACACACAAACATACATAATCGCAGGAAGATCAAATAAATACATGTTTTAAGGTTCAAGTGAATTTTGAATTGAACAATCAAAAAACCAATGAAATGAACAGGGAAATAACCTAGGACGAAGGCATCAGAGCTAGGTATGGGGTGGTGAGAGTTGTGGTAGAGAAGAGAGACTATTATATACTATATATATATATATATATTACACTTTGGATTGCTATAAAATGATTCGTATCAAATTGTCCCTATTTTCAATTTTCTATTTTTCCTCTTTTTCTTCTTTCCTTTTGGGTGGGGAATATTAGGGATGGGGGTATGGAGGTAAAGTACACATAATAAAACAAAGTAAAGACCAAGAGAACTTGTGTTGGAAATATAATAATCTGCATTTGTTTTATTTAATATAGTAATATATTTTGTTTAATTTTATTCGTTTATGCCATAACTAATTCGGTTGAGGGGCATGTCAGAGTGTTAGTTAAAAGGGTTACGTTTTTGTTAAATAGAATCATTTTCTTTATTTTTTAAAATATCATCGTCTTCACTTAAGCGAACAATGCAGGTTCTAGAGATTAGCCACATGTTCACTGAGCTCGAGGGTGTGTGATTGGTGAGCTGAGTTAGTTAGTTAGGACGGGTGTAAATGTTTTTCGTATAAGAGAAGTAATAATGTCTTTTAGGCAATTGAATCAAAACTCTAAATTTTCTCTCGTTCTCTATTTCTTATACCCTACTTTCTTTCTTCTCTCTCTAAATCATGCTCAAAAACACAATAATTAGCCACCATACAACAGAATATTGGGGTGGAAGAGATGACCAGAGCAAATTTTGTGGTAGTTGAACCAAGAAGTGATCAGTTGGAGCATAGCATGGCGGATTGGGTAGAGAAGCGGCAAGAGTTTGAGGGAAAGTTGCACAGGGAATTTCGGTTTGAAATCTGCAATCTAAAAGATGTTATCATTGATTGACTATGGACTGGTGGTATAACACTAACTTTTGCATTGCCATATGAAGGATCCCCTTGATGCTTTGCATGGTTCTGATACCTCTCCATTTTGGAATTAGCACTCAACCCTTACAAATGTTCGAGGTGGATGAGTTAGTTGAGCGTAGACAAAAGATGTTGGAGGATATAAAGTAGCCTTCAATCTAAGCACAACAAAGATTGAAGCAACATGCTAACAAATATTGGTGTGAGAGTGAATTTCAGCCTAGAGTCTCGTTATTTCTCAAACTTAAGCCTTATAGATAGTATTGATTATAGTGTTGTGTGGAAGCTTAATCAAATGTAGTAACTCCACAGTCTGGTCAAGTGGGCTTACTTGCCAGAGAAAGAAGCCACTCGAGAGATGTGGTCTGAGTTTGTCAAGCAATATCCAAAGTTTGAGTCTTGAGATAAGATTGGAAGAACGGGGTGATAATATTGTAACTAATTCAGTTGTCATGTCTGCTAGGATATTCGTTAGAAGGGTTACGTTTTTGTTGAATAACACGTGTTCTTCGTTTTCTTAAAACGACTTTGTCTTCACTTAAGCGAACAACGTTCTTTATAGAGATTAGTCATGTGTGCGTTGAGTTCAGGTGCGTGTGATTGGGGAGTTGAGCTAGTTAGTTAGAAAGAATGTAAATCTTCCTAACACGAGAGAAGTTGAGCAAACTTTTAAATGATATGACCAAAACATGATATATATAAAGATATTTAATTATGTGTGTGTACTTCATTGTTTATTGTAAACTAATACTATTAGGATTCATTTGCTTTGTGAGATTCGTTAATCGAAACTTGTGTATTGGCTCAAGATTAGCCGAGAGTCGAGTCAATTATATTGGTTGTTTGGTATCCAAGATTAACTGAATAGGATGATTGTACGTATTATGCAGATGGTGGTTTGATATCCACGATTGAATAAGATTAAACTAATATTAAAATACAATTTATGTTTTTACCTTCGATTGTTAAAATTCATCAAGACTTATTTTTCAAATTATGTCTTGGCCATCTTGTAATAATAATAATAATAATAATAATAATATTAACATTAATAAGACGAAGAAGAAGAAGAGTAGTAACAACAACAACAACAACAACAACAACAACAACAACAACAACAATAATAATAATAAGAAGAAGAAGAAGAAGAAAAAGAAGAACAAGAAGAAAAAGAAGAAGAAGAGTAATAACAACAACAACAACAACAATAATAATAATAACAGTAATAATAATAATAAGAAGAAGAAGAAGAAGAAAAAGAAGAATGGTAGTAATAATAACAACAATAATAACAATAAAAATAACAACAATAACATTAATAACAATAACAATTACAACAACAACAACAATAACAACAACAATAATAATAACAATGATAATAACAATAATAATGGTAACATTAATAATAATAATATGTATTTAAAATTTAAATAACATAGAATATAAAACTTATTAGATTTTATTTGGATATATTTTTTTAAATATTTTAAATAAATTTATTACATTTATTGAAGACAAAATAATTTAAAATTGGACTAAATTATATAATGAAAAAAGTAAATAGATAAGAAAGTAAAACAAAGATAGTGAATAAAGAGAAGGGAGAGAAAAATAGAAAGAAAATAGATATCACGTTAAAGAAAAGAGAGCGAAAAGTGAGAAGAAACAAGTAAGATGAGCTAAAGAAGGAGAAAAAAAATGAGGTGAAATCAAAGACACCAAAAATAGTTATTAGATGGATCTAATGCTTTATTGATTCGGTCGAAATAAAAAAATTTATTTTCAATTGGATAATCATAATTTGCGGTCTAATTCACCAACATAAGAATTTTTGAAGTTATGGAATCATGTATTAGCAATTAAATTTGGCTATGCATGTTTATGTTGTTCGTCTTTTAAAATATTTTTAATAGTAGGACCCCGTATTGGTTCATATCATGAACAAATTAAAAAAATACAAGGATATATATATATATTTATTTATAAAAAGAGCAGCATATTTTTATGTTTATTACATATTCCAACATGAATAAATCAAATATGTAGTTTGAAAATATAAATAACTAAACATATCTACTCAATTATTAAACTCTTTAACTAGAAGCAATCATACCGGTGTTGGTGTATTGAATCAGTGCTTGAAGATTAATTTGATGTGTTAAGTAGAAAAATAGACAAAAAGGTATAGATATATAATACAAATTTACATTTTTACCATCGATTGTTTCAAGGCATATTTTTCAATTACGTCTTGGTCATCTTGCAGTAGTAGCAATCATAAAAACAACAACAATAATAATAATAAGTGTAATTAGCCGACAAACATGTAATAGTAGTAATAATAATAATAATAATAATAATAAGTACTGAGTACGCACATGTTAAAAATAAGGACAAAATAATCAATTCAAAGTGTTGGATTAATTAATCTGGGAAGGCAAGATTCAATCTCATCCCCCCTCTTGAGATTGTAATCTTGACTCCTTGAGATATAACATTTCACATAGCGGGTCAAGCGAGATTAGCTCCCGACCCTAGATTATAATCTTACCAACCAAACGTGTAATTAGCCAAGATGTGGAAGCCTTTTCTCGGCTAATCTTGGCAACCAAACGAATCCTAATATTTAAGTTTAGGAACCGTTTGGTTGCTTGGATTAGCTAAGAGAAGACCGTGATATCTCGGCTAAGTTAGTGTTTGTTTCGTAGGATTATAATCTCGGGTTCAGCCCTAATCTTGGCTGACCCGCAATGTGACGCCCTTAATCCCGAGATTATAATCTCACATAGGGTGGTACGATTGAGTCAGTCATCTGTGAGATTAATTTAACCATCACACGAATTGTCCATCATGTCCTCCAATGTGGCCTGGCTTTTTACAAGTTCATCCTCGTCCAGGGTTTCGTTTTAATTTCCATTTGCACAGCTCTCCCCTCGCTGTGTCTGTGGATAAGGCAATCCGCAAAGGAAGAAATTCAAGCGAAGCGCTGCTGTGAATCTATCTGAGACAACTGAGGCACTGTGCGATAGTGATTACATGTGAGGTAAGACACCCAGATATTATTGGGAGTGTTCACAATTTAATTGGCCCTCTTCCCCTTTTTCCATGGGTTTCATTTTTCAAGTGAGTGTATTTCATTTGAAGCTAATTAATCTATAATCATATACAGTTGATGGTTGCCGCATATGTTTCCTTTTTTTATACAGTGGTTAATTAGTGATATTTTCAGTAGTGCAATATGTGTGCTTTATTTTCTAGGGACGTACTCATTGTTACCTTATGTTCATATTTACACCCCTGTGTGGCCCTGTTTTCGACTTGTTTGTTTTTTTTGGTGGAAAAACCATAATGATTTTGAGTAGTTAGTGGAAAGGTAGATTTAGGACAGATTTGAAGGAAACCATTTGTGACAGATTCATAACACCAGAATGCGTATTTCGACATGTAGTGACATTATGCGTACGAGAAGACACTTCCTTTTTTTGTTATGGGTCCGTCTTTTATGGTCCTTCAATACTCTAGCATTGTATCATGTACTTGTGTCACACGAGAACCCAGTAAGAGATGAGCAACAGAGCTGTCGGCGGCAAGCAAGGACATATTCAATCATTTGGAGAATTCCTGCTCAGACAGAACACCTACGCACACTTATTCAGATCAACAATACGAACTGTGTGGACAATTTACGGATGAACCAAGAAGCTTTTGGAAGGTTGGTGTACTTGTTGTACCACATTGGTGGCTTGACATCGGATAAATTCGTATCCGTTTTGAAGAAAGTAGCGATTTTTCTTACGGTTCTTGCCCACCACACTAAGATGCGCGTTATTCGGACTCATTTCAAACGTTCTAAAGAGAGCATCAGCAAGGTGTTCAACCAAACACTCAAGTGTTTGTTACGTATGAGCAATCTTCTTCTTGTGAACCCCACACCAGTCGACAAAAATGAAACAAATGATTCATGGAAATATTTTAAGGTACATGTTTTTTGTTGTTTTTAACCCTCATTTACTTCCTAGTTCAACCCTGAAACGCATTTGACATAGTGAACGATATTGTGTTCAAATGGTTGTCCCTATTTGCTGATCATCATCCAATAAATCGTACTTCTTGATAGGGTTCTCTTGGTGCTCTAGATGGAACATTTATCGAGGTCCACACTCCGGTGCAGGACAAGAGCAAGTACTTCAATCGCAAAGGCGATGTAACCATTAACATGCTAGGGGTATGTGACAGAAATATGAATTTCATTTTCGTGTTAGCTGGTTGGGAAGGATCAGTTGTCGACCCTCGCGTCCTTCATGCCGCCTTAGGGAAACCGAATGGATTGAAGGTCCCATCAGGTATCGAAATCTTTTATTAATTCAAATTACAGTTGACAGATAACTCCATTTTTGACAAGGATATATTTAAGGGAATGTTGTTCCCTATTGGCTAATATCCACCTTACAATAAATAGGTACTTGGCAGTTTCATTTACAAGTATATCGTTCAAGTATAGCTTAACTATAATTTTGCAATTGAAGTATTTTTATTTTTATCCGAACATTATAAGTACTTATTATTTATGCGATGCGGGTACACGAATGCTAATAGATTTCTGGCCCCTTATAGAGGCACGTATTACCATTTAAATGAATGGCAAAGGAGTAGTAGACAGCCACAAACTCCTCAAGAATTATTCAATCTTCGTTACAGCCAAGCGTGAAATGTGATTGAATGGGCCTTCGGTCTATTGAAGAGAAGATGGGTTGTTCTTCGAAGTCCGACGTGGTACCCAATAAGAACACAAAATCATATAATATTGGCATGTGCGTTACTACATAATTTCATTCGACGTGAGATGGACGTCGATCCTATGGAAGAAGAATTGACGGATGATGAAGATGTCCTGTGAACGACGAGGATGACTTCATTGGGGTAGTTGATTGTTCACAGGCGTGGACTAACTATCGAGATATCTTAGCCAATACAATGTTCGACGAGTGGCGCAATGGCTCATGAAAAATTTGGGGCCCATTTCAAAAAATAGAAGAGGCCCTAGTTTAAGATTTCCTAGATGCTATCATCACCGACGCAAAAAATCTGCGAAAGTTTTTAAAGAGTGTCCTAATATTGGTTTAGTTAGTAGTGCTACTGTGTGGTAATTGCATTAGTTGTAAGCTTGTTATGCTTTCCTTTAAGTATTGTACTGTGAGTTTCCAATTATGTTTGAAATGTGTGATTTGCATATTTCACTTTGCTGCTGCTCCAGTGTGCTTTATGGTCTTTTTTTGCTGTCTTTTTGCGTTCAATCATAAAGGATTGAGTATCTGTAATGACTCTAGCTTGTGTTCATACGTGCAATGCTCTAATAAGGTTGTGTGCTTTTGTTTGGTTAGTCATGTCAGCCAACTCCTCTCATGCGACGATACGGTCCGCGCAAGACCAGAGTGTTACTCGGCGCTTTTGGTCGAAGGTCGAGGAGGAGACGCTGCTAGATGCCCTAGAACACATTCAAGGACTTGGCCTGTGGTCGGACGGTTCTTTTAAGGGTGGCTACTTGGGTAAGCTACAGAGTATCATTCAAGAAAAGCTACCGGGTTGTGGGTTATACGAGAAGCACATTCGCTCCAAGCTACAAGTTTGGAAAAAGACGCTTGCTCATTTGCAGAGAATTCTGACGAGCTCGGGAGGAGCCGGCACAAGGTGGGACCCAAAAATCCACGTCATCGTTGCAAAAGACGCTTCGTGGGGTGCATACGTAAAGGTATTCGTATTCGGGTTTAAGTTAAAATAATATTTAAGTTGATATAAACTCCTGCATTCTCAATCAACACATTTTCCATGTTTGAATTGGTAAGTGACTAACGCATAAAATTCTTAACAAAAAAACTAAGCAATCTTCTTTCTGTTTCACCCAGTTAATCAATTAGGCATGGCGTTTGTAATCTTTAAAAACCAGGTTAACAAAGAGGCATAGTTGCCAAGAGGCAAACCCCAGCCTAATTTCGAGAGATGGGTGAACCGTGCAACGGGTGAACATCAAGTAGATGTGGCCGATGCAGTCCACAAACTTTTCATGCAGGAAAGTCAAGGAACTTCGTTGCACAAGGACAAGGCTGTTGTTGAAACCGAGTTTGAAGCACACGACATTCCCAATGGCAAGGAAGCAATGAATGAATTCGTGGACACTGCCCCCTCACCTGTCTTTGAAAGCGATGCCAGAACAAAATGGTCAAGTTCTGGGGAGCGCAAACGCAAAAAGGGTATGCCCGACAACGTCGACATTGGTATCGTTATGGATTCATGGATGGATCGATCGGCTGAGTTATTTCGCGAATTAGCAGAGAAATGGAGTCAAGGAACAAGTGAAATAACACAACCACTAACTAAGGAAAAAGCACTTAAAACAAAAATATTCGAGGCGGTCTCTGAGTTCGAACAATTCACAGTCGATCAAAAAATATACCTCACGACCTACTTGGCCAAAAATGAGTCAGAAGGCCTCGCTTTTTGGGGGATGCCACACGATATACGCACGAGTTATTTGGAAATGATTGTGCAAGGTGGTGTCCATCTGCCATGACAGCTTTACATGTTATGTTGTTTTGATTAATGGCCCGAGTTAAAAACTTGTCTTGCGCGAGCACTTGTCAAAGTATTGCATTTTGTTATCTAGTAATGAAAGACAAAACCTGCCTCGAATTAATTAACTACCCTGTGCTATTGGTGAATATGTAACTGATATTAACTTTTGCTAATGTCTGGACTTAGATAAACAGTTATGCAAGTGTATTTGTCTCAATTTGTATTCCATTTCTGTTGTGCTTTATACATGGCTCAAGGAAATTTATTTTGATTATAAATTACCTCAACCAGTCATTGGAGTAACACATAACCATCGGTGCAGGCCATGCATAGAACAATTAAAATTAGAGTGCAAAGATCAGATACATCGGAAACCCCTCTGGTCCCTTAAACATGGCATCATTTAGCACATAAAGTCTGTGTCACACGCATTTTAGACAAACAACGAACTTAAACAACCACAAATAAAAAGATACTAGTACAAATGTAGGGATAAAACCTACTATAGGACGTACTAAACCGAATTAATTAAACAACACAGCTGGCTAAGCCAAATTACATCGAATATAATACAAAATCGGTTATTTGGTGAGAGCAAAGCCCAAACACCAAGCACTACCGTCCGACTTGAAGCAATATACGTGATCAAGACATCAACGCAATACGTGCAGAACGATTCTTCAATTCTCGTCATTTCCGGGAGCAACAAAGCTGCCATCGGACTCAGTCTCACTGTTATGGCCATGTGATACGTAATCCAAGAAGTAGTTGGCTTCGCGGTCACTGTCGTCATTCCTAAGCACAACTTCATACTGTATGACTGGTGCATTCGGACGTACGGCATTTGCCGGGAGGGCGTAGACTAGCTGTATTGGCTCTGGCTCAAGTCCGAGCGAGTCGGCTCTCCCACCCTCAACATGTCCGAAAATTATTTATAAATCCTCCCATTGTGGCTCTGGCTCAAACCTGTAAGCACGAACCAACGAACACTCCTGATAACAAATACATGACCGGGCCAAATGGATAATGGTTCTTAATTCTGAGATGGAAATGAGCAATTATTGAAAGTTCTTATAATAAATTTATCACACGTAATAAACTGTATACGAAAGAACGAGATAGTGAAAGTGTATTCGTTCCGTGGAAAATCTTGGTCTTCAAACAATAATTTTGTGCCTATCGTGAAGAGCTTTTAAAAGAGGAAGGAGCATGTGCAAATAGCAAGAGAAGTTGTGTCACGTTTTTTGCCTAAATTTGGTTATCACCTGCACACATTGCCGATAGAGATCCGCAGGAAATTTGTATTCACCCAAAGAAAGATTATAGTAGAAACCATTTTTGACAAACAACTCCTTGAACATGCCATAACGCTTATGTAACACCTTATATCGCTTCACAACATAGCCCAACGTAAAATTTTCTTCGTGCAAACCATTAGTCTGACTTCTTGCTTCCTCGATAGCGTCCTTTGTTGGGTAACCAATGTCAAATTTCCCGAATATCGCCTCGTCCGCTAAGGCACTTACAAAGCATGTCTCAATTACCCTCGTCTACCTTTCTGCCCAGAATAGCGTTTGTTGGATGGCACGATCATTGCCGTCAACCATACTTGGGAGCTCAAGATATATGGTGATTTTTGAATGAGGGCCAAGGATGAAAACGATTTTTAGACGGTGAGAACTCGTTCGTGGCTAGCGGGATGAATGAGATGGGATGGGGTGACATAGGCGATTTATATACACACGAGGGAGCCGCACGACTATTATGCAAATCATTACAGAAATACGAAGACATTAGTACCTAGTTGTGGTGCCCAAATACGCGATTAGTCATAAGCTAGCTAACGCTTGTCACCAGTCTAATATGCGGCAACATCAGTGCACAGATATCAAAAATGGACTTGATTAAGATGCAGAAAGATTTACCACACCTCTGAAATGGCCACAAGTTTTCAACGCCTCATTGAGTAGGGGAATCTCGCACTATGACTTGGGGAATATTGTTACAGTCATAACCATTGACTCATGCATATTTTATTCGCTAATGTTTCAGCAATTCATTTTTCCCATCTCAGCAATCACGTGATATTTTTCCATTACAATAAATACTCCTTCTACCTATATTGGTACCGTTTTATTCGTAGCATTACTACCTAAAACATAAATACACCTCGATAGCGCCGCGAAACCTGAGGCCCCAAGACGATGTCTTGTTCCAGGGGTATGATAAATGGAACAAACGGCTGGACCACGAATTTGTGAAGCAGCTAGCAAAGTTTTGCAATGGCCGATCCAATCCTCTAACGAAGTACGACACCAATATCATAGGTGCGTCAATCGAAGTTGTTAAACGAAACTGTGAAGCTCACCTCAGCTTGGAAGATGGTCTTATGTGGTTTAAGCGGCTCGAAAAGCGTTGGATGGCTTTCGGCTTTGCCATTAACGTGTAAGGTGTTTGATATGACCCGCATCGAAATATCATTCGATGCAACGCTACTCTATGGGACTATATATATGTCGTAAGTCAATTTTACATGCATATTTATCGTTACGCTTCTCTATAACCATTATTAACATATTGTGTTGCATATCATATCAACGCGTGAAGTTTTGTGAAGGAAATGTTGTTCATAAAGTTAAAAAAACATAAATGAAGGAAATGCGGTCCATAGAGTTAAAAAAACATAAATGAATTAAAGTACGCTATTTTGTGCATTATATTATTTTATCAGACTACTAATTTGTTCGTAACCCAATCGTACCCAACCGCTAGTATCACCGGATTGCTAAGGCATATATGACTTTTGGAGAGCCTGAGTGGCCAGCACTGCAGAAGATTTTTGGACCACCGGTGGTGATGGACGTATTTGATTATCTAGATATAATCCAAATTTTCGATGACTCTGTCGAGGTTGGCAATTCAAATTACGTGGCCGCAAGGGCCACCAGTTCTAGTAGGCCTGTTGTTCATGCCGATAACCAAGGCTCCGAGTTGCTTGGCTCTTCTTTCTGGGGCTGCCTCGATCTGTTAGGTGAAACACACGTGTTCGGTAGTCAAGAATTGGTAGCGTGAGAGACCGATGCTGGCCGTAGTTCAAGCGCAAACATGCAACGTGGACCCTTCAATTATGGACCATTTGATGCTACAAATCTTATTGCACCAGATTCCGAAGACAAATATAGTGGCGATGATGGTGAGGACCCCTTGGGATCTCAAGCCTCATCTTCAGCCCCTTTTTGAATGAGGTTTCTTGATCTGGTTTATTATTGGGAATATATCCCGTCGTGAAGTTGTTTGACCGAGATAACGTCAACTTCGCAAGAAAGGTTAAGCCATTAATAAATATGTTATGGTGTCGCTTGAATGTTTTAGTTTAGGTGCTTATTATTTACGTATTCGCGAGTGTCCCGTGAACTTGAGCGTAGTTGCCCAACATTCGCATACAATAAGTGTGCAACGAGTCCTATATGTAAGGATTTGTAGCCATGTTGTCTGTTTTAGGGTGCAAATTAACGTTAATCTGTTGTCACCTGTGGGTGCATGCTATGTTATGTTATGGACTAACTAGTCTGTCTGAGTATTGTAATGATTTGATGGTGTGGTTATGTTTATAAAAACCCTCTGTCAAACTATTCATTTACGTAATAATATTTAGTATCAGCAGTGCAAACTAGCTTAATCGGAACCCACTTGTAAACTACACCCAACCAAAATCGAATTTCAGAAAATGACAATAATCTTAACAACAAACCACAACATAACGCAAACAAAAAATTTAGGGCTACCTGGTCGTGCTACCGGTGCTTAGACGTACAAATTAACGAAAATTCAGCACACGAAAACACATTTCAACATTGACATTTTGGGAGGGGGGGGAAGAAAAGACAAGTCGTCATGCCTTCTAAGGTGTCAAGGTGCCGAAAATCTTAGTGAGTTCTCGCCACGCTGGCTCAGATGCGAAGTAGTAATTCAAAGCGAGTGGTTTGACCTACACCACAAAAAGTTTTTAAAAAAAATGGATTAGTCATGTGAACTCTTGCATAGACATAATTTGATGCAAACCTGAGCATTTGGCAGTGCCAAGTTTCATAACTATACAGCAAAGTGTAAATCTGGCATAATAATTCAAATAGTACTATAATAAAATGCATATGATTAATGGCCCCAACAAATATTAACTACTCTCTTGATGGATAAATCTGACCTCCCATATGGACATCCATGTCTCCTCCGCCGCAATGACACGTTGAGTCCTGACATTTTACTCCACGTCAGGTTGCACTATTAGCCATTTGAAAAGATTGAAACGAAGTTTCAGTATCTCTGTCCTAGCCATGTAAAAATCCGGTATATGCACCCATCCGTATGACTTGTTCATTTGTTTACCAACGTCACGTACAACGCTCGGTAGGATCCCTTCGTTATGACGAAATTCCTCGGAAGCGTACTCGCCTAGAATCGAAATAAAAGTATAGTCGAATTCGTCGGTCCAATTTTCGTTGTAAAATAGACACGACTGTTGCACCATATAAGCTAATTCTTGCGCAGTTGACATAACCGTCGCCTCCATTTTTTGTGTGTATTACAAGATACAGGTTTTTGTATTTAAAATAAGTTATTCGGTGCACTTATTCAATACAATGCACGTATTTATGCACCCAATATGAATTGTATTTTTTCTCTTCTTCTTTCAATATTCTCCTAACCGGTAAATGTCAAAAGTAATGAAGCCAAGCGTTTGCTTATTTTAAGGGATCGATAGCATATCTTTCGGTGAATCTTTATACATACACTTTTCAGCACATGCATCCACGGAGCCTTTCGGAGATAATGTCGTAATATTTTTTCTGCAACTGCTACAAATTGTGTTGGAGTGGAATCCGCCTCAAAAATCTCAAATTGTTGGCGCAATGCATGAAGCCTCATCGATGCAATGGCCTGCAGAAGTAGATCACGACGAACCTGGTGCATGCACAAGTCAGGTATCCTGCCTTCCTTTTTCGTCCATATTTTCTTCCTCTATCATGTCAGAAGCTAGCTTCGACCTGTCATGATTTCAAGTCAGGAATACCGATGCCATTAACCTGAACAAAGCCTTTATCGGGCACATGTTAAAGTTGTCTAATGAGGCTACTTTATCGGGTAAATGGAACAAAAAATCAGGCCTTCATGTTCATGGATGAACTGTTGGAAATATTATGGCCCAGCTAGGGCCCCCCTCTCGCCCCCCATTGGCCTTCATAAAACAACATTTTCTTATGACAGGTTCGCTCCAAAGGGTGTGCATTTTGGTCGCTACGAAATAGTAAACCCGATGTCTGATTCATTTTCATGCACCAAATCAGTCAAAACAGAAAATTTCAATTATCAATAGTCCAATTTTTAACGTGTAAACTACCATACGTCGCCTGTCAGGCATAATATTAAAAAAAAATTAAATCCATCCCACAACCCGCCATATTATGACGTCTGATTCTTTTTCACGCTTTTAAGCACTCACTTTTAATTTTCATTAGTACGTGATACTAGCGTGCATCCCGAACAAACGCCTTTTCTACGCGTCATGCAACAAATAGCCATTATAGCCACACTATAGTTATATTAAAAAGAACTGAAGGCTAAAAAGGGAATTGTACACTTTCCCGCCTGACAAACTGTCACAATCCTGAAAACCAAACAACAAGACTCTCTATCTATGCAGCCAACCATTTCGTTCAATCACACAAACCAAACTAACCCAATCTTTTACCTTAACTCGGCTAATCTTCACTTGTGCGACAAAGCTGCAATTACACAATCTACAGAACCAAACGAAGCCTTAACGTATATTTGGTGCTATTTTGTTTTTCTTTGGTGCTATTTTAACTTTATCTATATATCTATGGTTATGTGCTAACATATATATATAAATCGATAGATACATATGGGTCTATACACTTAAAAAAGTATTTAGGAATTTAATAATCATTTTCGTATCTTTTGATTTCTCATATCTCGATTTAATTTTCTTTTTCCTCTCCTGTGTAATTGTGTTTTTAATTTCCTTATTTTCTCATTCGTTCTCTCCTCTACGAATGTGTATGTTTTTCCAGACCTCTTTTATCATCTTTTTAACTTTTTCTTTCTTATATATTTATTAATCTTATAATTTTATTTTTATTAATCTCATTCGTATATTTGGACCCGTTTGCTTCGCGAGATTGGTTAATCGGAACTTGTGTATTGGCTCAAGATTAGCCGAGATTCAAGCCAATTAGATTGGTTGTTTGGTAGCCATGGTTAACTGAATAGGATGATCGTACGTATTATGCAGAGGGTGGTTTGGTATCCAAGATTGAATAAGATCGAACCAGTATTAAAATACAATTTACGTTATTACCCTCGATTGTTAAAATTTTTCAAGGCTTATTTTTCTAATTATGCCTTAGCCATCTTGCAATAATAATAATAATAATAACAACAATAACAATAACAATAATAAATTTAATAATAATAACAAAAATAACAATAATAATAACAATAATAATAGCAACAACAACAATAATAATAATAACAACAAGAACAACAATAATAACAATAATAATAATAATAATAATAATAATAATGAAATAATAACAATAACAATAATAAAAATAATAATAATAATAATAATAATAATAATAACACTAATAATAATAAGAATAATAACAATAACAATAACAATAATAATAATAATAATAATAACAACAACAACAACAACAACAACAATAATAATAATAACAATAACAATAACAATAATAATAATAATAATAACAAAAGCAACAACAATAATAATAACAATAATAACAACAACAACAATAATAATAATAATAATAATAATAATAACAACAACAATAATAATAACAATAATAATAATAATAACAACAACAACAACAATAACAATAATAACAACAATAATAATAACAGTAAGAATAATAAAAATAATAATAATAACGCTAATAATAATAATAATAAGAAGAAGAAGAATAAGAATAATAACGATAATAATAATGACAATAATAATAACAATAATTTAAATTATTTTTTAAGAAGAAGGAAATGAAATTTTGATATTTTAATTTTAATTTTAATTTTTTATACTTTACAATATTTAATTTGATTGAATAATAATAATAATTTATTAGTATTTAATAAAAATTATTATTATTATTCAATAAAATTATATTGTAAAAGATAAAATAATAATAATAATAATTTATTATTATTATTTAATAAAATTACATATTGTAAAATATAAAAATAATTAATAATAATTATTTAATAAAATTATATATTGTAAAGTATAAAAATAATTAATAATAACAAGTTTGTAAAAGTAAGAGCAAAACAAAGGACAAAATAGTCAATTCAAAATATTGGAATAGTTAATCTTGGGAAGTCAAGACTCAATCTCACCCCCTCCCCTGAGATTATAATCTCGAGATTAGACCCATCACGTTGCGGGCCGCGTGAGATTAGGTAAAGGCCCGCAATTATAATCTCGGTAACCAAACAATTAATTAACCGAGATTAGCCGATATGTGAAGGCCTTTTCTTGACTAATCTCGGAAAGCAAACGGGTCCATAATAAATTGAGTAAAATACATTACAAATAACTAAAAAATATATAACCATGCATAGAATTAATTAAATATTTTAACTTTTTATTCAAAAATTTAAATATATAATTAAACTATATTTTATTTCTATTTTGTATACAGTATCGAGTGTATCCGATCCGATTAGTATATATGAACCCGTTGATAAATGTTGTTTAAGCGAACTTTTATTTTACTTAGGTTTAACATGAAATGAAAACCAGTTCCCATATCAAAGTTTGTCATTACACTCCCAAATAAAAAAAGGAAAAAAAAGAAAAGAAACGGAAGAGACCTAGGTAGCCACTGCCGGAGTGAAGCTGCGCCGCCGTGGATTTGAATTCCGGCGTTAATGCATTGCAACCGGTGACCGGAGACTGAAACATTGTTGCAGATATGGAGGCGGTGGTGGTTGACGCTGGCACCAAGCTGCTCAAAGCCGGTTTTGCTGTTCCTGACCAGCCTCCTTCTATGGTAATCTCCTTTTCCCTATGCTTAATGTCTGAGTAGACAACCGCAAGTGTTTCAAGTACTATAATCTGTTATCTGCGTCCGTTTCTCTTGCTGGTGTTCACTCCACTCATTAGTTTGACCTGGTGCTTGTATTTGTGACGCTTGTTGAACCATTTTGTTGATGCAAACATGAAGCCCTAACGATGAGAATCTCCCATCTTAATTACTCTGTGTCTCGACTTCGTTTGGGCAAATGCCAGCGAAAATGATGTAACTTTTGGGTTTGGCCTGGGTCTCTGTTTGAGGAGCTAAACCTTGTTTTGTTTTTTCCCCCCAGTTTATGAACTGTCTAATTTTGGGATGAGGTGGGTTGAAATCAGATCATTAGAAATGTGCCATGACGTTGTAGTTGGATTTATCTGTACATGCATTCAAACAAGATTGTTTTTGGTTTTGTCACAGAGCAACTTTATATGTTGGTTTTACTCATCCTCTTTTTTTCCCTTGTAACAATAATCGACAAAAGAAGCCGTACTTTCCTTTCGGAGAGCTATCTATGTAGGTTCGACTTAATGACAGCTTTCAATTAATGTAATTTTCACGAGACAAGTAACTGTATTTTGTACAGAGGCTGAACTTTTTGGGTTTTTCTGACATTTCATTCATGAATCCTAAATGATAAAATTCACTTTTTTGTTTCCTCTGGATCTGAGTTTGGTTGAAACAACGACAAACAAGTGCTTGATTAAGAACGCCGGAAGAAGGGTCTCTAATTTGGCCCTTTTAGGTGGCTGCAATTACAAGCACTTGGTTTGGGAATAAAATGGTAGGTCCGTCATTAAGAGAAACTGTTTCAAATATGATATTTTCCTTCAATTCTCGAGCGCGTGGATGCACCACAATTATACAACAGGGGATCGTGATTGCAAGGACTTTCTCTCACTAGTGATTGTAGTTTTGGTCATTTTCAAGATAATGCTGATGCTAAGCTGTGACATGTGGAATGATTTTAATTGTATGTGTTCATATTCAGAGTAAGAGGGAAAGTCCAACGCCCTTGTGTTCGTCATAAATGGCTGATAAATCTGATGCCATTGGTTGTTTTGCAACTTTACTTCATGGTGTTAAACACTATTTTCATTTTCTTCATTGAGTTATCTAGGGGACACTAAAATGGAAGCTCAAAATGAGAATATAAAGAAACTTGAACAACTATGTTTTGCATTTCAATCAATTCAAAATAGCTAGTGGAATGTGAGTGTTTGAAAATTACATCTGCTGTGAAATAATTGATTTCCCCTCAGACTTTCATTTAATTGGGCAGAGAATTAGAGTGAGTGTGGTTCCCATAGGCTTTACGTCTTGTTAACTAGGGCAAGAATCCTTGGCCACATTCCTGCGTGTCTTCAGGGCCTAGTTCATTCTATTTGAATAAAAGTAAAACTGAAGAATCTCTATGTCATATTTGGTCACGCAATAAGTTGATGAGATGAACGATTGGCATCAATAGATTGTCATGTAACATCGACTAAATGGGGCATTTGTGGGGGAAGGCGAGACGACCTTTCAGTCGTTTGGAAGCTGTGTCAATCACTTTTGGCTTTAATTTGCTAGGAGAATGATGAAAGCTGCATGTCTAGTCAACTTGATGCCCGAGGAAGCAGAGTTCAATAATAGAAGTACGAAATGTAGCGCAACTCCAACTGCAACAGTCTTCCTCTAATAGGCAGAAGCGTAACCTAGAATATTATTTGTTTATGGTATTGGAATCTATAAGTTTCAATAAAACTTCTTCTAATGGGGAGAAGCGTAACTTAGAATATTATTTGTTTATGGTATTGGAATATATGAGTTTCAATAAGACTTCCTCTAATAGGGAGAAGCATAACTTAGAATATCATTAGTTTATGGTATTGGAATCTATAAGTTTCAATAATAATGATAATGCTAATGTTCGCTTTCATCTATAGTCCATTAATAGATTCTCAGTTTTATTCTGTACTACTTATTTCTATTTTTGAATCATATGTGAGAGGTATTTCAAAATAATTTGATGCATGGGTTCTATTTTTGAATCTTGTGTAAGAGGTATTTCAAAATACTCTGATGTGAGGGTCATTATTGACTTTTATAACTTGGGTGTTAACTTCCAAAAGTACCACCAAATAGATGAATGCTTTTACCATAGTGGACTCTGTGTCCTATAAAAGAATGTTTTCTTGTTAGTTTCATATTACACTCCCCTTTCTCATCAAACTCCCTTATTCATCAAATTGGCTTGCCTTAACGGTTGCCCTCAAACTCAAGTGCAATCATGGAGCCAGCTGTAGTTGACGCTGGTTCCCGACTTATCAAATTTAACCATGCTCTTCCGGAATGTGGCCCTGAGGTAACCAGGCTTTTGCTTATTTCCTTATTCTCTATATTAGACGGCTGAAGTAGGGTAATAGATTCTGTTAACGTAACACTATTTGGGTGAGAGTTTGCCATTAATTTGGCAGTACTTTTGCCTTCTGATTCTTAAATTTGTGCCTTTGAATGTGCTGTGATTAGGAATCTTGAGTTCTAGACTGGACTAGGGTTTTTAGGCTGGCTTTGATACTCAAGGATGTCCAGAATATGTATTTTATGTGGGAATTGTTATGCTTCAGGTAAACATTAATTAAAAATTGGAAGAATGGTTTTAAGATGGAATCTACGATGTCTGCTGTGGACTGAGGGCTTTTAGGCTGCACTTGATACCTAACGATTTGCAGTATCTGAGTTTTATGATGGAATGGCGATGCTTCAAAAGAATGTTGACTAAGAAACTGGAAGAATGATTTAAAGATTAGTAACAAATTCCATCCTTGAATCAGCTTAAAATCGCAATAATGTTTGTTAAAGATCGGCTGGAGGAACTTGATTTGTTCTCTTTGTCTAGTTTAGTTAGAAATTTAGTGAAACTCATGCGTTTGAAAAAACTGATTTGGGAGATTGAAGTGTCAAATAGCTATTCTCTTACTTACCAATGACTCACTCTGCTTTAATGCTACTTCAGGTTCTTGATTGTTTATATTTTCCTTGTAGATTCTGTCTTACTCTTTACTTTATTGCACCTTCATGCCTTTTTTAGTGTGATTCGTATGCTACAACTGAATATTTTTTGTCACTCACTCTTTTTGTTGCTTTGATACTCATTTTAATCCACCATCTTTCAACCCCAACTTAGGTAATTCCAACACAAATGAAACAAGTACCTGAAGATGAGTCCTTGCCAGATTCTTCCTTGCTAGAGAATTTGATTGTTGATCCAGTTGTCCGAGGCTTTATTAGAGACTGGGATGCCATGGAAGATCTATTAAGCCATGTATTATATACAGGTTTGGGTTGGGAGATTGGCAATGAAGGACAAATTTTATTTACAGATCCGCTAGCGACCCCCAAGGTTAGACAAAGTTATAATATCAATTTAAGCTGAGAGCTTAATCATTTTCTCTCTTTTCCTTCCTAATGAAGCATTATTCTATGAGGTACTGCTGCATATATACAGTAGTACGACCAGCCCAATTGGAAAGTTTGATTCTGAGTACTGGGGACAGAAGGCAAAGTTGTGTTTCCTGTCAGAGAGAGACAATGCCAACCAGTAGGTCTTTCTAAATGCTTGATGGTCCTGATTAGAGCTACGGAATGTAGTCATAATGTCCCATTGGTCTTACAAGGATGACGTCATAGCTGCCGAAAAGCAATAAGCCAATAACAACCAGAGCCATAGGCGAGTACTCAAATAGAGGGACTTGCTATCATGATAAAACCAACTGTGTTTGTGCCTTGATCACAAATTTGTTATTCATTTGATTATGTTTTGCAGGAAACACTGTTGGAGCTACCACAAACTTGAATATGTATTTTGTGGATTAGCCATACAAATAGTGGATGAGTGATATAAGTTTTTCTTTGTGTAGCTTTTATAGGATTATACATGGTCCGTTGCACGCTTTTCTCTTGTTCTTTCACATGAATACAATAGTATACTTATTTTTTGGGCTCGTATCCTGAATGACTACATTGATGACCTTCTCAAACATTGTATTCTGAATCCATAAAGAAAGTGTTGGGGGTGGGTGCGTGGGTTTAAGATAATGAGAAAACTTCCACAGAGTGGGTACTTCCACAAAGAAAAAGAGTGACAATAACATATTTTGAAGCCTGAATTTCTATTACAGGAAACTTTACAAGGAATTGGTGTGAACTGGTGAATTCAGATGTAATTTTAACCATGCAGATGCTCATGTGCCACTATATGGCATTGAAATAATTATTGTTTAAAATATTGTGTGATTTCTAAAAATTCATCATTAATCTGAAGTTGTGGAACAGGCAGTTAGAGAGCAGCTGGTGCAAATGATGTTTGAAAAATTCAACATCTCAGGATTTTATGCGTCTGAGCAAGCAGTACTATCACTTTATGCAGTAGGACGCATATCAGGCTGCACTGTTGATATTGGTCATGGCAAGATCGGTACGTGTGCTAGAGCTATTCAATAAAGTGCATCGAAAAGATGACTGTTCTTTGAATCAATTCGGTCTCTTTCTGTTCATAGAGGTTGTTGTTCTTACAAGTTCCACCAAAACATCTTATAAATGAAAAATAACCAAAAGGAAGAGGAGTTACCTCTATGTGAACTTTTGGCTTTCTATGTTAAGTAGAATTCTTGGCTAAAGGATTTTTGTCACCTTATTCCTTCTACTCTAAAATCTGACCCAGAGATTTTGATGGGTTAGTATCTTGTCTGTATGAACATCTATTTGTTATTTGACCTAAAGATGGCCTGGTCTCTTGAAATTGTTTCTTGTAGTTTTATCTTTCTGGGAGCGTTAAGCTATTGCCCTTATGCTCTGCAGTTGTTCCTTTTAACTTTCGGTACGTGGCCCTTGCTTGAATTTGCTTAAGCTTGAGGTGTTTTATTTTTATGTCATTCCTATAGTTTAGTAGTCTCATGTACTGACTCTAGCAATGGTGTTCCTCTTGACCAACCCAATAACCTGGTCTGAGTCCCTCACATGTGTAGAAGGTAAGTGGTGTAGCCATGAACTGGGTCAATGGACAACTATTTTTGTCTTTCCTGTAGCTGGGCCTTTTTTTATTTCTGATGTTGAGTGAGGCATTTTGTGATAACTGGTCCACGAGAGTGGTTTGAGTTTTTACTAAGTCATGACTCTCTTTTTTGTCTTCATAAGAATTTTAGATGCAAAGGCTGGAGAGGGAAAAATAAGTATCGAACAATACTGTGTCTTTCTTAGGAGAGTATTGATTCAGAAACTATTATAGGTCTGTGGATCAAGGTGATTAACATGCTGCTGAGGAAAATAAAGAAAGCTGGACTGGAGTGTTAACTATCCCACATCGAATAAATATCAAGATGTGATCTACTTAATAAAGGCTTGGGCAATCCTCACCTTTTGAACTAGCTTTTGGGTTTGAGTTAGGTCTAAGCCCCTAATATTTCTACATGGTATCAGAGCAGGCTAAGTCCTGCATCATTAATTGGGCTCCCCACTATACTGCTTTCACGCTCAATATTGTTTCCCGTATATTAGGGCCTGGAAGTGAGTGGGGCGTGTTAACTATCCCACATCGAATAAATATCAAGATGTGATCTACCTAATAAAGGCTTGGGCAATCCTCACATCTTGAGCTAGCTTTTGGGGTTGAGTTAGGTCCAAGCCCCTAATATTTCTACATGGAGAAAATGTGGCATGAGGCTGGAAGTTAAAGTCTCAGCGACCTCTGAAGGGAGCATAAGAACAGGAATAGGATAGTTTTGCGCCTCCCAATCATACAATAAGACATATTGGTCCAACAAAATCTGCAGCACTTTTGCCCACCCCCCCCCCCCCCCCCCCCCCCCAAACACCATTATTGTTTTGGGTTTTGCATTTTTGTTTATGCCCAAGTGAAAGGGAGCAGTGTGCTGCATGCAACCAAGCTCCTACCATCTGTGCCCATTACATGTGGGGCTGGGTTGGTGCATATTCAGCGCCATCTTGTTTTTCTTGAGACAAAACAAATGTGATTGTGAAATAGGAAAGTGAAAACTAAGCAAATCCTTGAGATGGCCCAAGAGTATTTTTATGGAAAAGGAAACTAAAATAGAGCAAATTTACTATTATCATCTTTTACTAGTGATATGGTACTTGTTAAATAATGTTGTTTTCTGTTGACATCAGTGGTATGTATGGCTTCTTAGGCTGGTGCAATCTGAATTAGTATATTCACCTTTTCATTTCAGTCTTTTGATTTTGATTTTTTATTTTTTGGGAAAAAACTACAGAAACACTTTTGACTATAATTGTCCCAGCATGAGGGTACTAGTTTTGTTAACATATGACTTATTTATTTATTTATTATTTTCAGATATTGCATCAGTAATTGAAGGTGCTGTTCAGCATATCTCTTCAAGGAGATTTGAGATAGGGGGCTTGGATTTGACAAACTTATTTGCTCAAGATCTACGTAAATCCAACCCACTCGTGAACTTTAGCATCTCTGATGTTGAAAGATTGAAGGACCAATATGCATGCTGTGCTGAGGATGATGCTGCTTATGAAAAGGTCCAGCAGTCATGCCCTGAGGAGCAACACACTCTGCCTGATGGACAGGTATATCTGTTTTCCCCACGTGATGGCAATTTGCAATGAAAAATTATAGGGACTGCTTGTTAATTCAATTTGAATTTACAGCCTTTTACTTTCGCTTCATGTCTGGAAGATAAGATTTGTACTTTCTTCATAATGCAGTTAAGCTGTCTGTTCATATCCTAGATCGTCACTTGATATATATGGTGCTTATATGCACGCTTTCTTCAGGCTGCAGTTATAGTTTCTAAACATTCACTCTTGATGTTTGCGGGATATAAAGCTAGGGAGATTACTGATTTGGTTCCTGCAATCAAATTTACTAGCAAGTTAAAATTTTTTAGTACATATTCCACAAGTATGTGGCCTTGTTTTTCTAATACTCAAGTGTTTTCAAGGTTGACTGTACATGTCTGTTTTAGATGGGGTTCTTGTCTTATCGCCCACTCCCTTTGTGAACTTTGATATTTACATTTAGACATTTTTTGTGTACTCTCTTTCAGGTGATAAAAATTGGAAGAGAAAAGTACACTGTTGGTGAGGCCTTATTTCAACCATCTATATTAGGTTTAGAGGCACATGGAATAGTTGAGCAGCTTGTTCGCTGCATTTCAACTGTGTCATCGGAGAACCACCGCCAGCTGCTAGAAAATACTGTACTTTGTGGTGGAACTGCTTCCATGACTGGTAAGAAATTGATGTTTCAAGTAATGAGATATAGTTAATCATTAATTTCCTTGTTCCTTATACATTTATTATTGACTAGCTGGTTTTGTGACAAGCGCCACACTTGCTGAAAGGAAATTTTACAACTGTTATAGCTTTTGAATAAGGTCCTGCAGATCCACAAGGATCATAAAAGGATCAAATGCTATTTACTTCGCATTGTTAGACCCAAGAAGATAGACACTTCATTCCTGAGAAAGAGAAAAACCTATAATTTAAAACTGCATCCCGTTTATCTTTGGTTCAAGGTATTGTTGTAGCAGCTCATGGTCCAATTTTTTCATATCCAGCGTGTTGAACTGACTCTTGTCAAATTTCTCTAACAAATGAGATACGTTCACAAGACTTTTGACTGGAGTTCTGAATTCATAGTTGATAAAGAGGGTGTTTGGGATTGCTTTTGCTTTTGGAGAAGTTGGGGTTGTTGAAAATTTTGAAAAAAAGTTGAGTAGTAAAAGTTGGTAGTGTTTGAAAATAAAAGCTAAAAGGTTGATAGTAAAAATGTGAAGTGTTTGGAAATAAAAGTTAAAAGCAGTAAAAAGTTGGTAGAAAACAGATCAGAAAGTTCAATTTATTTACGAAAATACCAAAAAGCACTTTTAAGCTGCTAGAAGCAGCTTCTTCCCAGCTTCTCAGCTTCTGCCTTTTTTTCAACTTAATTTAAGCAGAATTTACAAAACGAAACGCTTAAAGCAGCTTTTTTGAAGCTAAAAGCAGTAAAGTGCTTTTTATAAGCTATTGCAAACACCGCCAAAGTCTCTTGAAGATCTGTAGAGAGATCACACCTCTATTCTACTTATTTTATGAGCAAGATATTTATAATCACACTTTTGTAGCTGTGGTAGCCATTGGCATTGCAATTGCTTTATTTTCGTGGAATAATTCATAGCATGGACATATTTCACCAATCTTTCTTTCGGTTGGGCGCTGCTCTTTGTTCCCACAAGAACTTGTAACTTAAATTCTAAGCAACTTAACTGATTTATATGTTTGGATGTTGATAGAGTTTTTCCCCTGCGTTTTGTACACAAGTGCATAACTGTATATGTATTAGTTATTGGCATGTAAATTGCTACAAACTCTTAATTTGCCTACCACCTGCCCATTCTGCTTAAGTTTGACAAATATCAAGCATAAGTATAATGTTAGTTCTCAGCTTTCTGCATATACTGCACTGGTTATTTTGAATCACTTTGATGGGAGCAGGATCTTCCGTAGTTGGTTAGGATTATGTCGAGCAAAAATGTACATCCGTTGCATGACATGATGTCCCTGCTGGTAGTGTATGAGTTTTGCAAGTGGTAACTAAAGGTTGTTTTTTTAGTTGGTCCCTCGTTGATTTTAAGAGGATTTGATTGCTTATCATGTTCAGAAAAACAAGATGCTTTTACTATGAGTTTATATACTTATATATATATATATATATATATATGTTATGGTTGGACCATACAAAGTGGTCCAGATATTATGCAGCCGATGATACCATCACTTCTCGTTTGCTTTTATAGGCTTTGAAGATAGGTTTCAGAAAGAAGCTAGCCTTTCCTCCTCAGCTATCAGGCCTTGTCTGGTGAAGGTAATCTAATAGTGTAACCTCCCGTGGTTTTGGTTTTCATTATTTTATTTTATTCTTTATTTTCACCACAAATATGAAGAAAACTGTATAGATAAAATTATACATACTTGGCTGATGACTATATATGACAGACATGGTATTTGGAATAACAACAGCGCAACATCTTGAAATGATGAAATCTTTTAGTTATGTTAGTGCAAGTGTTAATATGTTGAATTGAAGAATAACTTGAAATTGGATGTAACAAGCCAAGCAAGATGTCAATGATGAGGGATTGGCCGCATTGTATTCCTGCTCATCATCATCATTACAAAAAGTTCATTGGATCTTGTTGAATGTACTTATATGTCGAACATATACTGATCTATTTAAATTCTTTGTTTCGCTACAGGCTCCAGAGTATATGCCAGACAACTTGTCCAAGTATTCAGCATGGATAGGAGGTGCCATACTAGCCAAAGTGGTGTTTCCCCAAAATCAACATGTGACAAAAGCTGATTATGATGAAACTGGACCATCCATCGTGCATCGCAAATGCTTCTAAGGAGCATCAAACTCTCTTGTCAAAGCCAATGTCTGTACATGGTTTTCTTAGGGGAGACCATTGGTAAATTATTAAACTAGCAGCATTGAACTGTTGTCACTGGTGCTAAAGAGCTGAATCTGAGACTAGGATTATATCTCTGCTGTCTATTAATTGCTTTTCCTTAGTTTACCTTGTATGTGATGGTGATACAGTATTTTGACTGCCTTTGAGAAGAGAGAATGGAAATGTCGTAGCCCATTTGGTCAGTTGTGTGACTCGTAATCATAGGATTTTTGTTATTATTACTAGTACAAAAAAAGACATAAAAAACGAGGCCAATTTAGTTGAGCCGATGATGTGATTTACACAAAGGAAAAAAATGAAAATAGAGCAAACAAAACTGACAAGATGACGTTGCTGTATGGCAAAATGAACAGTCTCTGGGTTTCACAAAGGCCCTCTTTATCATCTCTTTGTGAAACGCTCTTTATCATCTCTTACAAGCTGCAAGTTACATCTTCTGTATCCAAACACAAAATGCAATATACATGGAACTAATGTGGCAGACATTACCAGCGAACATTGTTGCAGCTGAAAGCCATAATACCCCCTAACCACCCCACACTCACGCACCTCCACAAGAGAGAGAGAGAGAGAGAGAGAGAGAACCAAAACAAAATGCCTTGGGGATATCCACCTCCTCCAGTGTTACTGGGGATCACTTAATTCTTCCTGAAATTTACCCACACAATAGCCATGGCCCGTCGGGAATGCGAAAAAACGCCTGGCATTCCAAACTACGTTCAAGATTTACTTTCTCTAGAAAAAAGTTAGCCTGTCCAAGCTATTTGGCCATATAACAGAAGACAAAAAAACATCAATAAAAACCCAATTTGATAACAATGACTTCCAACTATGGTTACATAAACTCAAGGAGAAGCTTGAGTACTTTCTTTCAACTCACTCAAAGAGGATAGTAGTGCATGCTTGTCTTATTTATTTCTACCAGTAGAACAGAACCAAAGTGAAAAGATAAGTGCAAGAGCAACAAAAATACCCATATGAGAATTTTTCGTATATGAATTGCTTCAATGTGGACTCGAATTATTCTATGAGGCCAGAGCCGTGGCAAGTTTTGCAGGCTTGTAACAGGTCCTTCAATCTTAAGTACAATATAAAACACAAGCAACTTTAAGGTTATACGACCAATGTCTCAACGCGAATCTAAGTCCTCCCAAAGAACATAAAAGGAAGCATACTGGTTTCTAACCACAGAAATCTGTAAGGTAGTATAGAAGAGGACACCTGCAAACTCATCTGACAGCAAAAGAGGCTGTTGAAGCATTTCACATGTTGGAGTTGCACATCAAAAGCAGTATAAAATGAAAGATAAAAATAAACCATCTGAGCTTCTTTAGACATTCTTTGCACATGATCTCGTTCAAATATCATATGACGCATCACCTTGTGCTTTGCTGAACTTTGCTCCATGCTAACTGAAACTTCCTGCTGATATTCTCTAAGAAAATTTAATGAAAGCATGCTTGGATCAATAAAAAGAACTAAATTGAAACCCATGTAGTAGTTTAGGTAGTCAACACAACTAATCTGCATTGTAGACAAGCATATACAAATACAAGCTGATATTCTCTAAGAAATTAAACCAAATCAGGTTCAGATCAGTAAAAGGTACTAAATTGAAAGGCATGAGGTAGTTTAGGTACTCAACATGACTAATATGAGCATAGTAGACAACCATATATGATTTATCCATACTTGCACCGTTTTGCGATCAACAGGACTGAATCAGTTTTTTCACACCACGTCCCAAGGACAATGTCACAAATTTGACCATTACTGTATACATCATTTAACATCCTTGCCACCAACATAATCTAAATGAATAGCACCTTAAACTTTTTCTTCGCAGAATTATAGTGAAAGAGACATGGAAAAGGTACCTCAAAATGCGTCTCGGTCCATTCAGTTGGTTATTGTGTTGCTGATTTGCTCTTTGCCGTCCGTCTGATGAAGAAAAAGTTTGCATCTTCTCACCTATCAAGCTGGAAAGGAACTCTAAGATCACTCAATATGGAGAAAAACAGTTCATTTTCAAAGAATAATAGAAACAAACAAAATGAAATTAGCCAAGACAAAAATACTGAAGTAACAAAAATACGTCAATACCAAGACTCTAGCCCCTGTCAAAAATAAAAACTGGAATTATCACAAGGAGACAATAAATGTGTACAAGTTAGCCAAGTAATTCAAGTAATATTTATAAGTGTGATGACATGATCCTACGATCTTTGATTCGTTGGATCATCCATCACATGCTGTAGATGCTGCTCATTTGACACATTTCTAGAATTTAGGTCAAATTACAAATCATTTCTTCTTGTGAAGATTAATGGAGCATGAAAGCAAGAAAGAAGCTGAGCTGGAAAATGATCTTAATTTTCAGACATAATATATCAGATTAGCGAAATGAATTCATAATTATAGAAATTAAAAACAATGTTTTTGAAGTGATCATAAGTAATTCAGAAAATACGATTCTCAAAATTTGCTGAATTATTGGCCTAGCTACACTTCTTATAAAATAAATGCAAGTATAAGCCAAATATAAGCTCCACAATGGTGCCAGATTGTAGCTAATCATAGCATGTAAAATCCTTTCGAATATCTACAATGCTTAGTAAAATAAAAAATGTATGTCAGAAAAGAAAGGTTTACCTTTGCTTCCTGGAAATCTATGTTTTAGCGATGACTAAAAAAGCACACAACAATTGCATCTACCCAAGTCAGTGCAGGTGGCAAGGATAGGCAAAGCAAATTTTAAGTGACTTCAAAAATCAAAGATCAGACTCAATTTCATCCCTTTCAGCTTAGAATTTGAAAAGAGTCCAGCAATCATACAATGAACTGTTTCCGATAGCAGTATTTTCCCACAAGTACAAAGGCATCAGCACTAACCAACAAAACTGGGGCATAATAAATACTAAAACCAATACATCGACAAAATGTCGGGAAAAAGACAGAAAGCACAACATAATAAATTCTTATCAAAATTCATTGTAGTTCCTATACCAGAAACATAACTATCAAAAGAACGTTCAATAAAACTCACAATTGTTACAGAGGCCATAATCTAACACTGTATTGCGACTTCTATACTTTACGAGCCAAGGTCCTCTGCTTAGTTGCAAACTGGACCACTTTTTCCTCTACAGGAAGACCCTTCCGCCTCCTTACAGCATCAATGAGCTTTCTGGCCGTATTCTGTGGTACACTGGAACCATCTCCAAATTCTTCAATTTCCTCCTCTGTTTTGGGCACAAAAAATGGATCCTCTGAAAGTGTTTCCCAGTGACTGAGAACAAGTAGGGCACTTGATGCTCCAGATGTCCATCTTCTCAGTTCATCTGCAAATCCAAAGCTTTCTGCAACTGGAACATATGCGTGTACGGTAAACAATGGTGACCCTTCCTGCATTTCTTCCTTGATAACTCTAGCTCGCCTTCGAGCAAGTACTGCGTACATGGAACCCAAATACTCAGTAGGGGTATTCAATTCACAGAAGTACAATGCTTCAACAAGCCTAGGTTTTCTTTGGAGTACAGCCGTTCTGCAGGCCTCCTTAACAGCTGTCATAACTTGTCCTGTGAACATGGCATATTGCTCTGGTTGCTGGGAGGAGAGATTATCCTCAGTTGACTGCCTGTCAATGGGGGATATGAAAGCCTCAACGACAAAAGCCAAACCCCACATAGGTTCATCACACAAAGGACCAGCTGAAGTAGCTAACTGAAATCCAGACAACACACTGCTTTCTAGACTCTCTGCTTCTCTTAACAACATTTCATCCTCTATAGATGATGATTCGGTTGATACGCCGTTGCTGTCACCAAAATCCCGGAAACCTAATCTCTCAGATACATAAGGGGAGCCGTGAATAAGAACAGAACCCTCCATGGTCTTCCCTCTGCCTGGAGTAAACAGAATGTTAGGTCCAACCTGTCTAGGACCCAACGCCCAAATTCTCTTGAAAAAGTTTTTCCACGATGTTCTATACTTCTCAACCCGATCCCTTTCCATCTCAGTGATTTCGGAGGAAAGACCACTCTCAATAGCTTCCATCATTCTTTTCTTGAGTGCTTCACTCGGATTCTCATCTTCCACAATGCTACCCCTTAAGCTTTCCATGCTTTTCAAGGCCTGTGTTGATTTGCCTCCTATTATATCTCCCAAAAGTTCAGAACTTTCGTCAAGCAGCTTTGTAAGAGGTGTTGGAAGTTTCATGACCTGTACACGGACAACACACCTACCGTTCGGTGTTGTTTTCTCCACATATTCAGAGCTTCCATTGAAAAACTTAAAATTCTCGAAAGGGTTACTCATCTCACCCTCAATTGTCTCCTTATAAGAGACAAGTGGAGGAGATACTTCCAAACTAACCTTTGCAAATCTCTCCTTTAGATCTTTTACACACCTCTCGAGATGAACTTCACCAGCAGCAGCAAGAACGTGCTCCCCTCTAGCAGAAACAGCGACCTCCACAAAAGGATCCGCACGATTTAACAGACGCAATCCCTTCACAAGTGCACCCATATCAGCAGGGTCAGATGGCTCTATTGCAACTTTAAGAGTGGGTGAAACTTGGAAAACCATGCTAGAGAAAGGCCAGGAATTAAATGCAGACGAAAGAGTAGCACTCTTCAATATGTGCTGCCCAAGCCCTCGTATAGCGACAATGTTACCTGCTTTCGCATAGGTAACTGGTTTCAGTCCTTGACCCATCATTAGATACAATGAATGCACCTCAGCTTCTTGGAGATGCTTCTGCTTCGATTCCTCCTTCAATGGATCATACAAAGCAGAAAGCACAAAAACCTTTTGACCGGCAAACAGAACACCACTAAAAATCCGAGCAAATGCAAGGAAGCACTCTCCCGAATCTCCATCACCAGTAGAATAGTTTGGAATCTCTCCACGAGGAAGCATCTTTGTCGGAATAGCAAACATCTTAGAGACAAAGGCAACACACGGTACAGTAGGACTGGAATCACAAGCCTCAACAGATTTCCTCACAAGTTCTGCCTCAGTAAGCACATCAGAGCTTTCCAAATTCTCATAACTATCTCTTTTAGGGAGCAGTCTTGATATCCTAAAAGACTGAGCAGCAACAGGGTCAGGCATGCACTTGACTACCATAGACAAGATTGTATCTGACAGTGGAAGCCAACGACTGATGACAGCTTGAAGCACAGCTTTAGGATCTTTATTTTGAAGTTCGCGTGAAGGTATAGATAAATTAAAAGATTTGATAACCTTCTCAAGCACTCCTCTATCACCATCTCCTTCCAAAGTAGTTTGATAAACTTGCCAAAGTGGCTCCAAAATAAATTGCACAAACATAGGCCTGGCCTTTGCGGTATTGCTTATGCCTTTCTTACCTACAATCATCTTAGTTTTGGCATTGTAGTACCGAGGCCCCCATAATGCCTTTTGTAGTGCAGCTGAGCTAGCGCCAAGCTTAGTAGCATAGAACTCAGCGAAATCATATATCCCAAATCCCCATCCATCCAGGGCACAGGCAAAGACAACATTTCCTTTCTGAGGTTGAAAAGTATCCTCTTCGTCATCCTCCACGAACTCATAACCCTCTTCACCTGGATCCCCAGATGGAGCAACTGAAAGCAAGGAATCCACATCAGATAAGTACTTTTCGGACTTATAAGCACTAACTATCCCATTAACCTCATGGATAATCCGCGATAACCTATTGTAAGCTTCCATCGGACTCAATCTCAACTCGCATATCAGCCGATCAACCTTATTCAGAACTAAACACGGCATCAACTTCTCAATCCATGCTTGACGCAGTACAGCATGGGTCTGAATATGAACACCCTCCACCGCATCTACTAATACCAATGCCCCGTCGCTCAACCGCGCAGCAGTCGACACCTCACTACAGAAATCCATGTGACCCGGCGAATCTATCAAATTTATAAAATAATCTTTATACTGGAGAGCAATGGACGCACTCTTCATAGTGATAGCACGCCGCTGTTCCTCGTCCAAGTAGTCCATGAATCTAAGTTTACCAGCTTGCTTTGGATGAAGCACGCCTCCACCATATGAAGCAATTAAATGGTCAGCAAGAGTGGTCTTGCCATGATCAACATGTGCGAGGATGCATATGTTTCGAACTAGCTTGCGATCACTTGTCTCATCAGTATTAGACTGCAACGGAACAAGGAAGGAACATATTAGCTTGAAAGAATCATACTTTTGTCCTCAAACACAAAATATATTAAGAATGGATGATTCTTCCTAGCCTCCTCCTCCTCCTCCTGTTATCCCATAATTGAATATATAAAAATAAGCAGAACCCATTAAATTCAACCCAGAGAAGGGTACAAAAAGTAAGCTCAGCAAGCCCTTAAATGCGTATCTATATCTATATACAGACTTGAAAGCACTTTCATGCATTAAAATATACCAAAAAAAAAAAAAACAGACTTGAATGAAGTTTGATGCAATTGAAGCTCCGATACATTACCGCTTCAATTCCATCAGGCCTGAGAGTTTCTTGCTCCAGTAAAGCTTCGGACATCTTGTAAGTAATCGAATAAATACGTTGTATCGCTCAAATTACTCCTGATTCCTCCTACATTGCTGCATATCAAGCACAAGCAACTCAAATTACTCGCCGCCAATCGACATTACAGAGTAAAAGTCAGGGAAAAAAATTCCAAATATAAAAAATTACCCTTTTGCAGAAATTGAATCCGCCTTTGGTTGAGATGTTAGCGCAAGCAATCCGAATCTTGCACACACAATTACGCAAAACCGACGGAGTACCTGAGATGCGTCGGCAGCGACGAGACGGCAGCGGCGGAGATGCGTCAGCAGCGACGGAGACGCGGCGGCAAAGACGAGACGGCGAGACGCGGCGGTAGAGACGAGGCGGAGGCCAGGCGGTGGAGAGGGCCAGGGAAGAAGAGAGACTGGAGAGAGAGAACGGTGGAGTTGAGAGAGAGAGAGAAGATAATTGGGGGGGGGGGGGTAGGGATTTTGAGTAAAAATCAATTTTGCGTCAAAATTTTTATTTTTTTTTATAATTATATATAATTAAATAAATATTAAAATATTATAAGCTCACGAGCTTACAAACAAAAAATACGAGGCTCGAGCTCGGCTCGAAAACTACACGAAGCAGGCTCGAGCTCGAACTCAAACTCGAACTCGAATATGGGTCGAGCCGATTCAATTTGTTTACATCTCCACTCAACACGATTAATATGAGTACAGTAGACAACCATATACGATGTATTCCTCCTTGGACCGTTTTGTATTCAATAGGACTGAATCAGTTTTTTCACATTGCGTCCCAAGGACAATCTCACAAATTTGACCATTCCTGTATGCATCATTTAACATCCCTGCCACCAACATAATCTACATGAATAGCACCTTAAACTTTTTCTTTGCAGAATTATAATGAAAGAAACATGGAAAAGTGAGCATAAGTAATTAACAACCATGTTATGAAGTGATCATAAGTAATTCAGAAAAATACGATTCTCAAAATTTGCTGAATTATTGGCCTAGCTATACTTGTTATAAAATAAAGGGAAAAAAATTATTTACCATCTAAAATATACGAGTTTTTACAGTTTGCCATATAAACTTATTTTTTTTACCGATTGTCATATGAAGTTTGCATTTTTTTTTACAAATCACCATCTAAGGCCTTTTCCGACAGAATATTTCTACCGAGATTCCATCATATTAACCGAATATTTCACCGAGATTCCATCACATGCATATCATGATATAGCTGAGAGCAAAAACGTCATTTCAGCCGATTAAATCCCTCTCAAAAATACTTTCCTTTGATGGGAGTCGAACTTGGGAACTCTAAGTGGCAAAGCCTTGAGCCCTCCACCTCTACCATTTTGGACACATTTAACTTTTTTTTGCAAAATGAGGCTTTAAATTATATTTGTAGTATAACTTAGGTTCAAATTTCAAATTTTATTTATCAAATTTTAATATTCTTCCTTCAATTGTTTTCCAAAGATATCTAATATGAATAAAATTGTGAAATAAATTAGTTTTTTTTTCAATTTAAAATGACAAAATCAAAATTTTTAATATGGATAAAATTATGAAATAAATTAATCTTTTACACTCTTTACTTTCATTGTTCAAAGTTCATTTATCTATTTTTGATATTTTACCTTCAATATTATTTTATCAACTTCTTTTTAAAATTAATTAATTAGCAAGATAAAATTTTCTTTAAAACAATAATTTATTCCTTTTATTTTTTTTGGATTAAAAATTGATATTAAAATGAAAGTAATATCAATTATTAATTCACAAAATAAATATATTTCTTTTATTTTTTGAATTTTAAATTGATATTAAAATTCATTTATTTGAATCTATATGGTACAAATATATCAATTTGCCCAATACTTGACAATTATGGTAGTTGGCAAAGTGGTAGTGGGTGTGGTAGCATTCTTTTTCAACTCAAGTTCGAATTCTACGCGACATATTTTTGCAAATAATTTTTTTACAAATAAAATGACGAATATGCCCCTACAAAAATCACATACCATGCACGTGGTACTGTTCCGGCAACTTTTTTGGCCGGAATTCGCTCTCAAATGGTAAAGTGTAAAGAATCGTGTAGTTTGAATGGCAGCTGAAGACCAAAAAACGTTTAGGTGGCAAAGTGTAAAAAATGTCATACTTCGAATGACAAAAAATAATTATCCCTAAAATAAATGCAAGTATAAACCAAATATAAGCTCCACAATGGTGCTAGATTGTAGCTAATCATAGGAGGTAAAAATCCTTTCGAAAATTAAATGAATTGAATGAAAAAGGTTTTACATTCTGAAAATTATTCTTAATACAAAGTGTAGGTCCATTGGTCTTGGTTGGGCCTTCTTAGGTGGTCTTTTAGCGGCCTGGGCCTCAACTTCATTTTGGAATTTATTATCACATATATTTTTGTTTTGTTTTTCTTATTTGAAAGGAAAATCTATCACATATTTAAATTCTATCAAATGACGCATTTTATGGAAACGATGGCCGTATACCTCTTTTTTGAGTTTCAAAAAGGCTTATAATGATACCATCTTTAGTCTTACATCGAATGGAGTCAACAAACTTGCTCACAATTGCTTATAAGTCAATTTTCCTAGCTCATATTGTGACACGTCTTTTCTCAGATAACAAAATTCCACCTACTTTTAGGTGCCAGACAAGACCTTACAGGCAAGGTTGGACCTTCGTGCTCAGCAACAAACTTTGTCATCATCAAATTTGAATGTTGGTGATAATTTATTTTTTTTTGGGTACATGTCAAGAGGTTTGTACCTATTTTCGAATCAGTATATAATATAAGAAAAGTTATCATCGATCACAGTAATAAATATAACAATACTTATTAAGTAGTTGGTTGAATTAGGGTAGGTGGATTTGGGCTATAAAATTCACTCACCCCATATCAACATCGTTAAAAACAAGTGAAGACATGCAAATGGTCAATCTAACATGTTGTCTAGTATAGATGCCGTCTTTCAACAGCCAAAAACATTGTCCACTCTCCAATGTGAATTGCAATAAATATTAGGAAAAATTACTACCACAATTAGGTATGGTATAATTATAAATTAATTTTTTTTTCCAAAATTACAAATACCACAACAACAAAAAACACTACTTTCGACGAAAATTTTCAGCAGAACTTTAGGGGAAAATTAAAAAATAAGAATTTTTAAAATTTTCGGCAGAATTTTGGCGGAACATTTAACCGAAAATTTAAAAAAATTAAAAAATAATAAATTTTGAATTTTTCAGAGGAATTTTGGCAGAAAATTCCGTTGAAAATTTAACAAAATAATAAATAAATAGATTTTAAATAAATAATAATAATTTTGAATTTTTCGGCGGAATTTCAACTGAAATTTCCACAGAAAATTTTAAAAAATTAAAAAAATAATAATTTCTGAATTTTTGGTTGAATTTCAGCAAAATCCAACTGAAAATTTAAAAATATAAAAAATAATAATTTTTAAATAATAATAATATAATTTTGATTTTTTTGGTGGAATTTCGACGAAAAATTCAACCAAAAATTAAAAATAAATAAATAAATAATAATAATTTTTAAATAAATAAATAAATAATAATTTTGAATTTTTCGACAGGAATTTCGACCGAAACTCAGATAGAAAATAAAAATTAAAAAAGAAATAAATAATAATAATTGTTTTAAAATAAATAAATAATAAATAATAATTTTTGAATTTTTTGACAGAATTTTGGCAGAAATTTCTGTTGAAAATTTAAAAAAATAAAAAAATAAAGAAAACATAATAATTTTTAAATAAATAATAATTTCATAAAATTAAAAAATGTATTAAAATTTAAAAATTTGGAATTCTGTTTGAATTATTATTATAAAATTATTATATTATTATTATTAATTAGAATTAAATGAATTTTTGTATGCTATATATATATATAATATTATGTGTTATATATATAAATTTTTAAAAAATTTAAAAATATTAATTTTTTCAATAAATAAAAAACTTATTATTATTAATTAGTTTTATTTGAATTATTGTATGCTATAAATATGTAATATAATTAATTATTATAACAAAGTAAAGATAGCTCAACGGTAATAGAGTTATTTGCTAACTAAGAGGGCAAAGGTTCGACTCCCAGCAGTCCCAAATTTGGGGCAATTTCGAGCGTATATATGCCTACGCGAGCTAGGGCGAGCAGTTGGAATTTCATTTTAAAAAATATAAAAAAAAAATTGGCAGATTATTCCTCCGAAAATTTATTTAATCAAAAAAAGAAAAAATTATTTCTGCAGAATAATCGGCCGAAAATTTAAAAAATTTCGGTGGATTATTCCTTTGAAAATTTATTTAATTAAAAAAAATCCGCTAAACATTGAAAAGCAACAAAGGTTTATTCGGCGGATTCGTTTCGCCAAAATTAATTATTTCGTCGAAAAATTCGCCGAAAATACTATTTTTTTTCTTGTAGTGTACCTAACAAAGTATGTATTAGACTGTTAGTTTAACACAACATTCATCATTAGTCAAGGCATAACATAATTGCAAGTTGTATTTCTCTTGTTTTAGTCGAGATTTTGAGATGGGATTTGCATGACCCTGACAAGTTCAAGATGTAGAAATTATATATGAAGTCAATTTTATTAAAAAAAGTAGTGGCGGTATGGGATTATAAATGGTGATGCCTGTTGGTGGTAATGATGATGTAAAGTGAAATTATTTCGAAAAAGTTGATGGAATGAGGAAATTGAATGAAGTACTCTATCAAGTTCGACGGGACACATTTCTTAATGGCTAATTTGACTACTATGATTGTAGAAAAATTATTTTTTAAATACATCTATTAATGTATGCAAGAAGATTCTAAATCTTGAGGGAGTATTTGTAATTTTTAAAATAAGAGGAACTATTTTATAACTAGATCATATCTTAGGTCTGTAGATATAATTTGCCGTAAATATTAATTAAGACCCCACATATGTATACGTATATATATTTTCCATCTCATGGAATTATCAACTCATCCATGGATACATGTGAGTTGTGAATGTAACAACCCATTAAAATGAAAAAAAAAAAAAAGAGTTGTGAATGTGACATATATAGAAAAGAATGCTGGCAAAGAATAATTCAACAAAGATTTTAGTTTCCTTGGTGCAAGTCATAGTCAACACGTGATTTAACAATTACATTAATTTGTGGACCAAGCCATTACAACTTGTCTAATTATTTCATATATATATATATACACACACACGCGCGCGCACACACACACACTTCTGATAATAGATATTTTTCCAAATGCTTATAAAAGTAGCTTATGCAAATTGATATATGTTGCATTTGGAAATAAATTAAGTAGTTAAATCTTGTGTTCAATTGATTTAAATTATTCGTATTTAAATTTGTTGATGGCCGGAGGAGGTGAGGAAGTGTCTCTGAAATATACGCCAACATGGGTGGTGGCCATGGTCTGTACCGTCATCGTCGCCATCTCTTTGCTTGCTGAGAGACTCCTTCACTATGCTGGCAAAGTACCCTCTCTCTCTCTCTCTATCCACATATGTATATGTATATATATATATATATGTACATATATAATCAAGTATATGTCTTCAGGTAGAGCATGTTCCCGTACTTCAAGGAAGCCAGAAATTCTTGTTTGATGGGCAGGATCAAAATTTTATAAATTATTAAAAGAATTTTTATAATTTTGGGGGGTTAAAATTTAAATTTTTCATAAAATTACATATAAATTTTAGTTCGATATGAACTTGAGATGAGGGGAGGGGGGACGACCGGCCCCTCCAGCGACTCCGTTGGCTCCGTCACTAATTAAAGTTAAGGCTATGTTTTGTAGTTGTGTTTTGGGTAAATTTGGACAATATAATTGATATTCATTGTGATATATATATACACACACGCGCACACGCACACCCACGTGTAGATATTATATATCATTATAGTGCTAGCTCTTCCTTATAAAAAATATGCAATTGTACGAATCTCCCTCTCTTGGTATTAGAATTATACATAACTCTCTTAAGTTATATCAACATTATTGAGTTACGACTTATGATGTTCATTGTATAGTTGTATTTATTTTTTATATATCATTGTTTATTATATAGTTAAAAAATGATGTTTCATTTAAATTATAATGAACTTTTCGAATTGCTCTCTGTCATATCCAATTTTGTATGATTCCGTCCCTTTTGATCATATTTTACTGATTTTAAGGGATATTTGTAAATTAAAAATCAAAGGGAAAAAATATATGATATTAATGAGAAAATACTTGGTAACAATGTTAAAGTTGTCAAATAATAATTGAGAAATAGATAGAGTAACAATTTACAACAACAATAATAATAATAATATTTTTTGTCAGTAATTTCATCTTTTAAATTAAAAGGTGAAAAATGGTTTCTATATTAGTATAAATTAATGTTTTTCATTCACTGCATAATATTTATTTAAAACAGATGAAGTTATAGTAGATTTTATTTTATCACTAATAGTATATTGCCCGCCGAATGAAAATAGTTTTTATTTGTCATAAAAATGGTTTAAGCAATACAAGAATGCATATCCTTTAATGGCAAACCAATCTATTACCAAATTTAATTTGTGTGACGAATTTATAATTTGTCTATGACACATTCGTTAGTAAATACCTTACCACTGATTGTTTCTTTAGTTCCATTTAGGTTGAATTATGGCATTAATCAATTAAAATACTTTAATTCTGTGACGACAAAACCATTTCTTTTTTCAACTACCATGTATAAACAGTGACAATTTTACTTAATACATAATCACAAATTTTCTTTTTTCTTATAGTGGAATATATATGTGTGTACATGTGTAACCATGTTAATGTTTGTTACAGTTCTTGGTGAAGAAAAAACAATGGCCACTTTTTGAAGCACTGCTAAAGATTAAGGAAGGTATGAAATAATATGTAATGATCTTAATTAGGAAATTACAATTAGGACCCCTGGTTGATGAGAGGGTGAATTTGATGCAGAGCTGATGTTGTTGGGATTTATATCTCTGTTGCTGACTGTTTTTCAAGATAGAATTAGTACAATATGCATTGCCAAGCACTTGACAAATCACTGGCTGCCTTGCAACAAAGATACCGAAGACGGTGGTGGTGGTGGTGGTGGTGGCCATCGCCGCCTTCTCGCAGCGGCATCTGATGCTGCAAGTCACTGTGAAAAAAAGGTACAATTACAACTTTTTAGGAAGAATTTTTAAGTGGGATTTTTAAGCGGGATGAGGCGCTAGATCTCTGAAACAACACACAGGGTTAGAATTCTTGAATTGTGAATGGATCAATTGGGTTGGAAAGATCGCTCCCATACTATACATCTACAAAACCTAAATTTGGATTAATCGGCTTGTCCAGAAAACTGTGTGGATCGCCCACATATTGGGCCTCTGCAGTACCCTAGTCCGGATTAATTGGTCAGTAAGTTGGAAATTGAGTGGTTAAGATCAAAAAAAAGAAAAATAAAGGATTTAAACTCTTACTTTGTGTGGTTTATTTATTTATTTAGTCTTTATTTGATCTTTCGGTGTGATATATTCTAAAGTAGTGCTCATCGATGTATGCATGCACAACTATAATAATCTCCCCTTTTGTTTTGAAAATTACAATATCACCCTCATATAATTAATGCAATCTTATATATGGTTAACCAGTAGGGGGTAGATTATTGTAAATGATGCCGTCGTGCAAAATATTATGAACTTTTCAAATTTCCCTCTCGTGTATCAATGATGCTATTCAAGTTTAGTTGATAAACTTTGTCATTTTGATCAAACTACAATAGTTGGAAGGGGGCATTTGTGATTTTAGAACTAAGAGGGGACGCTTTTGTAATTACACATACTTATAGGTGAGGGCATTGTAATTGGCACCGATTTTCTCTTATTTGTTGAGTCCAATTCAACATCACGAACTTTTTTATTTTCACCTCGAGGGGCTCTTAACAATGTTTATATAATTAAATCAACGAAGTGCCTAAAAAGCATATATATATGTGTGTGTGTGTGTGTGTGTGTGTGTGCAAAAGACGAGGAACCCAAAAAATTGTATATCAAACACACACACACACTGTGAGAAATTAGTATTGTGTCGATGATTTTTGATTAATAATAATAATGTCAGGGGAAGGCACCATTATTATCTCTCAAGGCATTGCATGATCTTCACATATTCATATTTGTGCTGGCTGTGGTGCACGTCATTTTCTCTGCTCTAACAATTCTCTTCGGAACCTTAAAGGTAACAGCAACTAATTATTATTATTATTATTATTATTATTATTCGTTTTCCAATTTCACTAGCTAACGCATTTTTCGCCTAACATTGGTCCATCTCCATTCGATAATAATAATACAGATACGCCAATGGAAACAGTGGGAGGATTCTATTCAGACTAAAGGAACATGATCCTGAGCAAGGTTTTTGTTAGTTGTGCTCATATTAGTTAAAACCATATCTATCGGTTGAAGGTACAATCACCCCCCTGAGACTAATATATAGATGGACTTTTCGTAATTGTAACAACTAATGGTTGGTGTTATTAGTAAGATGGAAACAAAACCTCAAGGGTGGTGATTGTAGTTTCATTGGATGTGTTGGGTTTGTAATTACAACAAACCTTAGGTGTGTTTTGGTAATTATCATATATTGTGATTCAACATGATATATATATATATATATATATATAATATGATTTTATCTTTGCAGGTCAAGAAAGGAAAGTAACTCATGTCCACCAGCACGATTTTATCAAGGCAAGGTTCCGGGGATTCGGAAAAGATTTAACTTTGCTAAGTTGGGTGGTAACTCTCTCTCCCTCTCTCTCCCTCTCTCTCTCTCTCTCTCTCTCTCTCTCTCATACACACACACACATAATCAAGGGGAGTACATATTTAATACAGATGAAGTTATATGTACACTGATATGAATGCTGAACTGATGGTTTGATCATTTTCAGCATTCTTTCTTGAAGCAATTTTATGGATCTGTCAATGAATCAGACTATACCACTCTCCGGCTTGGATTCATCTCGGTATAAAGGCCACCCATCTTTATTACACATTATCTATCTGCTAATTATGCTATCATGAGGCATACATATATATATATATATGCATGTTCCAACTCAAGAGATTAATTCTTTTACATGTCAGAACCATTACAGGGACAATCCAAAGTTCAATTTTTACAAATACATGGTTCGTGCTCTTGAAAATGATTTCAAGAAAGTTGTTGGAATAAGGTGACTAGTGTGTGTATTTGTGTTTCTTAATTTGCCAAGATTTTCATGTTGTCTTTTAGTTGTATTCATAGTTAATTGCTTATGGAGGAAATTGCTACTAATTTCCAATGCTTTGATTGACATACATACACACATACATACATATATATATATATATGTGTGTGTGTGTGTCTTTGGTTTTGCAGTTGGTATCTTTGGATTTTTGTGGTGGTTTTCTTGTTGCTAAATGTTCGAGGTAAGCCAGGAAATTTCAACAAGATCCTATTTTGAGTTTCATTTTAGGTCATCAAGAACATTGAGACGGCCCTAGTGATAAAGATCGATGTTTAATATGGTTCATTTGATTCATTTTGCAGGGTGGCATGCATATTTTTGGATCGCATTCATCCCCTTAATAGTAAGTCAACCTAGCCAACTTTCAATTGACAAGCTCAAATATTTCTCCATTAGTATATAGTTGAGTTAATCACACCAGATTCCCCGTGTTATCTTTAATTGACAAAAAAATATATACATATCCTTTCCGCAATTGTAGAGGTTTAAGATGCTCTGTTTATATCTTAACGGGACTCTATTTGCTTATTAGCGACAACACGGGGAATCTGGTGCAATTTTCCCTGTGCGCGCACACACACACATATATATTCGTTCTTGCCTCTTTGATGATGTATATATAGCTTTTGCTTGCTGTGGGCACCAAACTTGAGCACATTATCACCCAATTGGCCGAAGAAGTTGCCCACAAGCATGTGGCTGTTGAAGGGGAATTGGTTGTTAAGCCCTCAGATCATCATTTCTGGTTCAATAAACCGCGCCTTGTCCTCGTTTTGATTCACATAATTCTATTCCAGAATTCATTCGAGATTGCAATTTTCTTCTGGATGCTGGTAAGGAAATAAATAATTAATAATGGCCATAAACTTAAAACACATACCGTGTTTTCTTGACCATTATATTGTCCTTCACAATTTGACAGGTTATGTTCGGTTTCGACTCCTGCATCATGGGACAAGTTGGATATATAATCCCCCGACTCATCATAGGGTACGTACATCTGACACATAAACAATAGCGAAAAAACCGTACATCATCCTGAAATTGTAAATGGAACAATTGAGTAGGGAGGGTAGCCCTCATAATGGGCCATTGCAGTACCTGATCCGGATTAGTCGGCCAGTGATTCAGAACTAGATAGCTAAAACGAAAAGAAAAACATCGACACAAACAATAGCGAAAAAAACACCTTCAGATTTATGCAATTACGAGAAGTCCTCTCAATCTGTTTAAATTACAATTATCACCCTTCAGGTGTGCTTGCAGCTTCCATCTCGCAAATAGCAAGCCAAGCGTTATTTGCTCAAATTACAAAGAACCCCTCGATCTATGTGAAGGGAGGTAGTTGTAATTTCAATAGATGAAGGGGAGTTTTCTGTCATTGTGGCAAAACTGCTAGCACAAAATGCACGAACATGTATTGAGTAATTGGAAAACCAAGTGAATGAATCTAACGCAATTTTCATTTCCACAGCGTGTTAGTCCAGTTTCTTTGCAGTTACAGTACCCTACCACTGTATGCAATTGTTGCACAGGTATACAAACATACATACATAAATGCTAATTATGTCACCTTTCATTTTCTCTAATAATGTAGATTAATGGGTCATGTTTTTGAACACTTCGATTTCGTGATTTGAAGATGGGAAGCTCATTCAACAAGGCTATATTTGAGGAACATATACAAGAGAAGATCACCGGTTGGGCTTCGAAGGCAAAGCAGAACAAGGGCCACAGAAAAGCATTAATCCAAGTCGAAAACAAAGATCGAGGCAGCACAGGGGTAGAGATTCGAACTGGTATGAGTGTTTCATCAAACCAACCTTAAGAGTACATCAACCAATAACTGAAAACACAAGTCATGTACATTTGGCGTGTATTAAGTGAAACAAAATACTAAGTTAGAACATATCATTCAAAAATCAAAATCGTCAAGAAAGCAGTAGGGGCGAAACGACAAACCTGAGCACATCGACAATGAAAGCGTACCAATCTAGTCCCATTTCTTGTGTTGGCAATGTGATCATCATGGGGAGATGAGAGGGCCAGAAACGTGGCTGCTGTGTTGTGGTAATGCTCATTCAGAAACTCATGGGTTCCCACAAAAAGTCATTAATTTTGTTGCAATCTAAAAATAATTAGGCATTATGTACTTTGTAACTACGAGATTTAAGTGAAACACAGAAACTAAAAAGAACAAGACATGGGAAGATAACTAGGAAATTTCAAGAATCAAACTAGATGTGGTAAAATACAAAAATTTTATAGGACATATGCTCCACCATACAAATCATCCTAAACCAATAAAAGGTTTGGTGCTACTCGTTATTAGGACACACCTTCAACGATTCCCGCCATCATGTTTATAGGTTATGGCAAAATCACAATAACCATACAGGGACAATGATCAAAAAACAAGCACGGAACGATACTCATCAAAGTTTCTAGATATTAATCATCTTACAAAATAACATTAAATAAAAAAGGATGAAGAAAGATGTGTTCGTATACAATAATTTCATTAGCCGTGACAGTTATTTGCCAAGGAAAATTCTATTTACAACATCAACTGGCAATGCGTAAGCTGGATCTATAGCTTTCAATCCTGGATATTCAAGAAGCGAGAGACCTGACATCACGGAACAAGAAAAGCTTTGTCAAACAAGATGACATGGTCCGACTAACACACAAGAAACTAACATATAGGAAATGTTTTCTCATCCGTAGACACGTAATTAAGGTTAAAATATACTCGTAATTAGTAATGTCAAATAAGAGGGGGCCATAGCTCAAGGTCTTACCAGCAACACCAAAGTAGGTGTGGTAGACATCAACGGCGTCCTCTGGCCGATCAGAAATTCCTCCATTCTCTTTATCCTACATCATTAAACGATATAGCCAAGAAAATTTATTAATTTATGTTGTAAGCAAAACCCATGACAGTAGACGTAGAAATTTCAATTAGAAATTCATATTTCAATCTCAGTTGTAACCTGACAATCCAAGATGAAGTTAACAAGCTTTTCCTTGTCAATCCAGTGAACTCTATCGATCATGATTAAGCTAGAAAGAACCCACCACGAGTAGCAGACCTGGAGTTGGGAAGGGATACTAAATTAGAACCATGTTTTCTGAGATTATTTTAAGATGTGCTTTGTTAATAAAGTATATACAAGGAGCCAGTCACCCACATCAGGAAGCTTCTCAGGACGCCCGTTTAGACCCCCAGATTTTACTTGTCGCTCACAGAGCCACCACCCAAGGAGGTCCTTGTCAACATGATGTAGAGAACCGGTGATAGCAAGAGCTCCCACACAACAGAAAACTGCAATGACGTGATAAAATGACTTTGTTAGGATTAGATTTAAATTCGAATAATGGAGTGAGAAGTGTGTGTGCAGCGAGTTTTAATTTCAGCAATAGAGTTGTAAAAAGTTGACATTTCCTCGTGCATTTCTTTGTGTAAAATCAATCTCTGATTCTTCTGGTTCAAGATGGGCATCAGTTCTTGCTTATTCTCTCCCATGTGCCTAGGATTGTGTTTACAAGAAATAAAAGATAAAAGATATTAACACTATCACACTAAATTGGTTATCTAAGGAGTTTTTCAACCCCAGTTTGGTCTCAGTAGCTAATGGATGAAGCCTGACTAATTACAGAAACAGAAGTTGAGCGTATAAGTAAGCATCAGTTAGACGAGTTGTCAGTTCTAATGTCACAGCAAGAACCACCGAAACCTAGATCAATCAATCAACCTCCTTTTATTGGTGAATATTTACATTAGCATCTAAGATACTAAATCTTCTAAATTCAAAAATTGGTCAATAATATCCACCACTTCCTCCTATGAGTGAATACAACACATATTTAAATTTTTTCAAACCAAAGTCCAATTGAGAAACAAATCTTATCATATCCTATTCTCAGGCTAAAATACAACACTTTCAATGCCTACATTTTTCAGGAAGTTGTACTATAACCACAATATTTATCAGACCAACAAACCCTCTAATCAACTGCAACTATTTAACAAGTATAAAAACTTCATTTCTTTTAAAACAGTGCATCCTAAACTGCAACATTAAAGAGTACAACAGAGTATAGAAACTTCACTCTCCAAATATTAATTAGATGTTTTCAAATGCAAACACAGAATTGGGGCTCCCTCAATCCCTGGTACGATGAGAGGAGCATGTGATTACCTGTATTTCTTATTAAAATCCACAAGAGTTTTTGGTTCGATATTAGTTATGGTACCAAGGCCGGGCCTAGTTTGTTTTTCCTTTAACAAAAACCAACGTAAAAGGGGAAACTCAGAATAAGTTTCCTACTAAGGCCTATCAAATTTCACAAATCGCTAACTTGCTCCTAATTGCAGACCATGTGAGGAGCTCCAGAAGTCAAACCCATAAATATAAGGGAGCATTAGTAATTCAAAGATGCACATTAAACTAGATGTTAGAGTTAGTGTTCGAAACCTCATCTCACTGTTTTCATTCATGTGCTTTCAGAATCCTATTTCTGCTAGGTTTATGACATCTACAAATATTTTCTTTCACTTTTTTCTCAGTTACTTGGTGAATCAACTCTATTATGATGCTAATTCACAAATTTCTAATATCCATGAGCCATAACATGTAAAAGTGTTTATATACATGTAGATATGGGAAATGGCTCATCATTAGAAACAGTCCACAAGTAAACGTAACACCTTAAGACAAGATACATACTTTGGCCTGAATGAGATTCCCCTCCAGGTGTGCATCCAAATCCACCATCCACATTCTTGCAGCTTACAATGTACTTTACAGCTCTTTCCACATTTATTTTATCCAAGCGATGCAATAATGCAAGAGAGCATATTGCAATATATGAAAATCTGAAAGTAATTAGCAGTATTAGTATCTCTCTCCACAGACTTGATAATTTCACTGAAACTAATAAGACAATGATGGTATTAGTTTTCCACCTAGAAGGAATAAAACATAAAAAGTAACTGAGCAAACCAAGAATAAGAAAGAATACCTGGTATCTACTTCACCCCACATGTCACCAGAAAAGGATCCATCTTCATTTTGTAGGCTTGCAATATCTAACTAGTATGTTAAGCTTGCTGAAGAATATAAATAAATATATAATGACTCTCCCACTCTACAAGCTTAAGCTTTTAGATGAGGTGGTCAGTCAACAAAGCTTATTAACGTATCATGTCTCTGTTTTATTTTGAAAAATATTAAAGAAAGGGATAACCTCCACATGAAGAAGAAACTGCACTGCAAGAATCATAAAAGATAACACTAAACTAATGCAGGTTAGCAACTATCACCTGAAATTGTTAACAGCCAAGGAACTAAGTTGACACTTTGATTAGGGCGTTGATGTCTGTTTAACTCAAATCAGACAAATTCAAGAACTATCCTAAAGACTATAAGATAAATGTTCAAAGATACAGTTCACAACCTTCTCGATGTCAAGAACATCTATCTTGTCAAACAGTGCCAACACCTGTATTGCACTCAGTGTGTATAATAAGTGGGGGTCATGACCTATATTACCTCCGAAACCACCTGCATGGAAAAAGGCATGACAAAGGATAAACCATATTTATCAGAACCACATCATCCATACTTTGAAGAGATTAATGCACTTGCCAACCAGAAAAAAGTAGAGGAAAACTAGACCACTCAAAGTAATACAACTCATTATGTTTCTCGTTCTATTTGAATATATTAGTTGCTAGTAAAAGCATAAGCTAACACGATGCACAGCGTAAATTGATTGCTAGAGAACAAACCAGATTCATGATTGGCACTGCATGATCCATGAAACAACCTCATCTTGATCAACTGCATCAAGCTTTCCTAAGATGTCAAGAGTTGTCAATCCCCAATAAGCACCATTTACCCTTATGTGCTCCATCACCACAGATTCAAAGTCATCCTTTTTCTGATGAGAAAAAAGGGTGCTGTGTGTTATTTCTTAAAAACAAGAAAACAGAAAAAGGGTTATAACACCGACTAGCACCAAGTATAGAAGCTCTGCATGCTTGAAACTTTTGTGAACTTGCTAGCATATAAGAAAATGACTAGCATCAAACAAATAAGTACTAGACTTAGGCTACAAATCGTGTCAACATTGAGAGAACAATGTCCAGAAGTACTACACTTCATTCTTAATAGTGTTGACAAATATTATGAACATGTCAGTATGGTTGGCACCACATGGACACAGTGAGCACATAAAGTCCCTTGCAGCACATAAAGTCCCTCTTATTTGACATTACTAATTACGAGTATATTTTAACCTTAATTACGTGTCTACGGATGAGAAAACATTTCCTATATGTTAGTTTCTTGTGTGTTAGTCGGACCATGTCATCTTGTTTGACAAAGCTTTTCTTGCTCAACATGGAAAATATTAAATCCAAACAAAGAAAACTCGAAATCGCCAAGCTTAATAGTGGTTTATAAAATTTTACACGCATAATAAAAGCATCAATCACATCATTCTAAAGAACCAAAAGACATAGCTTCATTTCATCTTTCGTCTTCTTTATCATTTTTTTTTTCCGAAAGAAACCTTTTTTTTTCCTTTTTTTTTTAATAAATAAAGTCTACAAGATACTGTGTCATTACTTAATGCTCCTAAATGCAAAGTTTTTGTTCTATTTGGAACAAATGAATATAACAACAAAGAACAAGTAGGTACCTTTTCAACCGATAAGATGTATTTAACATGCTTTTCACTCTTGAGCTCTTCCATGCTGTCAATTTTCCAACAAATAAAACTTCAAAATGAAGACTTTAAACCAAAATAGCACACAAAATTCTTCAAAGGCATACGTTCAAGCATCCAGATCCAATTTCTTATCAGTGAAGTAAATATAGAACAACATACAGAAAAACAGCAGAATTGAAACACAGCACAGAAGCTGCTCCAGCAGAAAAGAAGATAATAATACTAGTAAATAAGCATATTATCAACAACTGAAGTCGTCGTCGTCGTCAATTAAGAAGGTAATTTCATATTCCTTACCTGAGAACCGACAGAGATTGACGGAGGAGGCGACGGCGGACGGCGGTGGCGGTGGTGCTCCACTCACGAACAATTTGCAATAGCGACAATTTTTCCGATTCGAATCGCGAGGGATTTATGGCGACGATTGTCAAGTTGTTAGAAGCCAAAAATGTTTACCAGAAATCCATACCAGCACAGGGTTATTTACGTGAAGAAAAGAGAGAAACGTGAAGAGGAAAAAGACGGACAGAGATCGCATGATTTAAACAATACGTTAGTCGCACTAGGTTAATATAGAAGTGTCAGTCAGGATAAGAGAAACGTGATTATTAATTGTGGGAATAAAGGACAAGAAACGCTGGATTGTAAAAGCGTGTCCCAACGGGTATTACGCGTTTGGTTAGGCCGCTTAGTTAGTTTTAATTCAAAAAAATTAGTTAGTTCGTTGGTTATAAATCTCAGAAGAACTCTCATGTAATTCACCAGATGTTTTTTAGTGAATTGTATGTTGGTTCCCAATCTCTCTCTTGGTTGTGCGTGAGTCTGTGTGCGTATTGGCTTCTCGAAGATTTTTTCTAGCCCTAATCTCCCAGGCCGATTCGGTCATTCCATCTCCCTATGTTCTGTGATCTTACACAAGTAAACGAATCCTCGGAGTCGGATTTAATCAGTTTAACCCGACAAAATATATTGTTTTTTGACTTTCTAAAAATTTAATTGGTTCGATTTTTTTTGGGTTTATCTCAACTGTTTTTTTTTTTTTTTTTTGAAGAATCTTGCGTGTTTTAAGCAAATAAAAGTAGGTCACTGAAAAGGAAAAAGAAATGATATATAAATCTAATATGATAATTAATTTGATTGAGATTTCATAAAATTTTAAATCTAATCTGGATCCACATTGCTCGAGTTACTTCAACTATCTGGTGGTATGTAATGTGGGTACACTCATATGCGTGTGCAATATATATATATACATATATGTGTATATATATATATAATTTAAGTATATATTTAAATTGTAAATATTCATTAAATTTTATATATGCATAAAAAATTTTATTATTTGTTAAACATAACATTAGTGAAAATAAAAAATATATATATGATTGAAAAATAATTATATATGATTGAAGAAAAAAAAACAAGTGAGACAGTAAAAAGCAACTAATAAAAAAATCTAAGGCCGCATTTAATGTTATTTTAAGGTGTTTTAGAAGTATTTTGAGGGAATATATTTTGATAATAGAGTAGAAGAATGTATAGAAAATAAAAATATTTTTGATTTTATTTTTAAAGAGAGAAATTTACGGAATAGAAATATATATTTATATTAAAATATGACTCATAGATATACATACATATATATTTACTAATATGATGATTTGAAATGATTATAATTGTTTAATAATATTTGAGGAAATGGGGTATAAATTTTGAATGAATATTTGATATTTTTCTCGGAGTTGAAAATTGTTTTTGTAGGACAAAACCAAACACTACTTAAGAGATCGAAACAGTTGCTAAAAAAATCCCTCTCATTATATAATAGTATAAATACTGTAAATGTCAGAGTAATCTTTGGGCTAACAATGTTCTGTTCTGTAGAATGTGCACAGGTCATAGGCTACTATGGATCATTTTTTTTTTCTTTTTGTAAATTATAGTTATAGGCTACTTGGACCAATAAGTTTTCATTCTTTCTGATCTTATCCACCCAATTTTCGATTTATTGATTGATTAATCTCAAATCGAGTACTATAGAGGCTCGATATGGAGGCCATTCTCTCAACCTAATTATTCCATTTACAACTCCGAAATTTGAACCAACTAATACAAAAGCAATATAGGGAGAACTACAAAAGCCTAATATAGGAACGAAGCTCCCAACTCAATTAATCCATTCATAACTCCAGATTCGAACTTTGTACATTGTTTAAAGGATGCAACGCCTCATCCCGCTATGCCAACTGTTAGTCGGTGAACTCAATTATCCTCAAGGAACCGGTTCCATGACAGTCATCAATCTGTGCAAATAAACAACGCCACTACCAATTTTGTCAGCACAAGCAATATGTAATGATGCATCATATGCAAATATTTTCTCGCACACTCTGACTGAGATGTAAATGCTAGCCAAAGATAAACATAAATAACGCATGAATATCGTCTCGTTAAAAGCACAAAACAGTACATTGCGTATATCTAACATTTCGTGTTCGCTCGTTGTTGAAAATGTTTCAGCTTCTCTTCAACAAGTTCAATGCAGCGATAGAGAACTAACTCAATGGGGTTCAACGCGCAGATTATATCAGCTGATAGCTCGTCGGAATCTTTCTGGCTTTCTGCTGCAGTTCCCGTCACTAATGTGCGCAGCGGGAGAAGCCACTCGTTGTAGGCCTTGTGCAATTTGTCTTTGGACAATATCCCGGTGAAGTTAGAATTTCCTGTTTCACAAAATGACATCAGAACAAACATCTCAGAGGATAGTTCAGATCCTCTGTTGCATAACCATGTGTATCTTCTCCTCCAGTCATCAATACACGCCACATGTATTGGCGAACGGTTGCAATAAGAAAAGAGAATAACTGATAATATAGAAAAAAATTTAAAAATTCTCTTTCCTTATCCCAGCAACTCATCAATACACATGGCGTGTGTTGACGAGCGGAGAAGATATAAGACGGGTATATGTAGCAGAGGATCCGAATTGCTTAGAGTGTGTTTGGCAAAACTTATTTGAAACATCTTATAAGATGTTTTAGGAGTTTATAAGACGTTAGATATTATTTTAAAAATAAGTTATTAAAGTATCTGGATATATAAAATGGTATATAGCTTATAAAATGTTAGCAGTGGCGATGCTGTAATTAATTTAGTTGGAAAAAAGGGACCCTATTAGGACCTTAGGATCTTAAAAGTTAGCAAGTCCTTACTTTTTTAAAAAGAGATTATAAAACTCTTAAACATCTTATTTTAGAAGCTTATTCCTAAAATTTTGCGAAACACTCCACCACATGACTTATACGATGTTTTGAAGTCCGTAAAACCAAAAGAATCATAATATGCTACAAGTGTGTAAATTGAAACAAGTTGTTTTTACCTGTTGATTCTGTAATCAGTATGAATCTGTAAAGATTAAGGGCCGATAAAACCTGCAGCACAAAGAAAGTTATATCAATTTATTCAACTATAAGAAAACACATTCAGCATTAGTAAGGGAAATTTTTGCATAGAAGTTCACAATCAACTAGCTACAAAACTAAAACTAAAATTCGGCACATGCACGAACATTAATAGTAATATCACGAAACTCTGGGAAGGAACTCACAAGCTGTGTTCTCTAACAAAATGTTTTTTAGGGATCAAGATATAATTCAAAAAATATCACAAGAATTAACAGGAAAGTTCTGCAGATGCCAAAACTCTTTATAATCTCTCAGAACATTTACGAAATTACATAATATCAAACCACCCAAAGATTCCACACTTGAAAGATAAAACATGGTTAAAAAAAGGCCTACAAAATCCACAAGATAAAATGTCTTCTATAAAACACAATTATCCTCATTGCTCAATTGCGCATGGCTGCAAGAGCATATCAAGTAGGAGCCCAATAGTCAAATAACTCCGACAAAAAAATACTCCAAGAAAACATGAAGAGTAGGAAAGATTATGTCTGCTACTGAAACAAGCTAGTGGATGCACCACATACACACAGAGCAACTCTCATGCATATTATAATACGCAGTTAAGAAACCTTCTACAACAAATAGTTCTTCCGGACTTGCTTAGGGAAACTCTTACAAGTAAATGGCAGCAAATAGAATCCATTGCACGAGGAGACACAAATAAATACTTCCACCGAAGGATTGAAAATTACAGTACATAGAGTCAAAACTAAGGCGTATGAAAAGGAGGCAACATACACGCACGCGCGCGCGCACACACACACACACACACACACACAGAGACAGAGACAAAGACACAGAGAGAGAGGTTTACTGCATCACTGTACTCGGGAAGTGATGGAGGTCCACCCTTTGGAGGCCTGAGAACCACCTCCACCAATTCAAGCACAGATGGGTTCCAAAAGGATGTCGATTGGCTAACTGCACTATTCAGGACAGCATCAACTGTTGAATTTCTTTCAACTTTTCCAACGCGAATTTCCTCTTTGACACAATCTAGAAGTATTGCAATCTGTGACACAGTTTACCACTATTCTCAATCCTTACACAAGGTATAAGGACTTTGAGCAAATCTAAATAAGTATTTAAGGGCTTACCATAGAAGAAGAGTCACTATTCTTTATCAAAGCCTCTAAGACATCGAATCTCACAGTAGGTGGGATGTCTGCAAGCACCTGGTTTTAGGGAAAAAGGAATTGAATATATGAAAGTGCTAGGGAAAGGAGAAGCTTAAAGAGTTAAGACCATAGTTGTTAAAGGCGAGAGGCAAAAGGCAGGCCAGAGATACTTTTTCAAGGCGAGAGGGGGGCGACAACACGGCGAACGAGGCAACATAATTAAAAAAAAATTAAAAATATATATAGTGCAATATATTTCACAAACATGTCATAAATGACAAGATGATGCAAACTTAAACATTAAATCCACATTTTAAAGTTTAAGACATAGATAACAATAATAACTAACACAAGAAAAACTCAATTCTAAGCTTCAAACTAGTAATATATAACTAATCGGGTAGCACCGGAACAATGCTCGCCGCACCAAAACAGTGTCGGGTAGGTGGGCCTTGTGGGGGTTTTGGAGAATGTGTGGTGTGGTACTCAAGTTTTGTAATGTTGTGCATATAATATATATATATATATATGACTTTTAGGTTGCTTTTCCAATCAATTTTTTAGGATTTTTTCATGGGCCCATACTTATATTTTAAAGTTGACTTAGTTTTAGTCAACTTTTAAGGTTTTTTGGCTCTAAAATTGCCGTTCCATGCCCGGGCACGCCTCTCGCACCTCAGCCAGGCGAGCAAGCCGTGCGCCTCAGGCGCGCCTCACTGAAAACGCCTTTCCTGACTCTACTAAGGCGACAGAGGGTCACCTAACTGCCTCAGGCGCCTGAGGCGACCAAGGCGGTCGCCTTTAACAACTATGCCTAAGGCTCCACTAACGGATCATGAAGAGAACGAGGCTCACGATCTACAGTTTTAATATGTGAAGTGGGATATATTAGTGAAGGGTGACTTTTGTACACATACTTCTTTTATGTGTCAATTTTCACATACTTCAAATCTTAAGTGAGGTTTTTTAAGAGTAAAGATGGTTTTTCTTTTCAGTTTTTTAATTTTTTTGATTGCTTTTTTCATATATGTTGTCTTCTTGTTTCTCTATAACGATTTGTGTGATTACATTTCCTACAAGGGGTTAAATTGAGCTTCATAGATGCGCAAGCAATAACTGTCCAGAAATTATTTGACCTAACAATCCTGCAAAAGCATGCTATACCTACAGAAAATTGTGCAAAATTTTCAGCCAACAAAACCAATCATCAAAGCATTATTACATTATCAACTGATGAAACCAGCACAATACTTTTCATGCATGCAAGAGACTAATCACAACTTCAAAACGGTCAGCAGTAAAACATTTACCTTCTTGAATGCGCTAAATGCATCCTTCCGTAATGCAGAATCTGAAGCATACATGATTACCATCTCAATACCCTAAGAGTGACATGCACTCGAAATTATTAGATAAGGTGACTTTGAAAATTAAGGAAAGGAAAAACTTATAATTTGGGGAGAGAGAGAGAGAGATGGAGGGAGGGAGGGACGGTGAGGCAACTACCTGCAAACTGGTATACATAGTTGGCATATTGATCGAATAATCAACATGGTCACCGTATGAGTGTGACACAATGCCATCCATTATGCATAGAAGGAAACCGATACCATGCTTCTTCAATTCCCATGGCAGATATGCACACGAGAATATGTATTTCAACATGCCTATTGCTTCCCATCTTCTAGTCCAATTACCCTGAAGTTCAACTATGACAGCAGTCAGATCAGCTTTGGCAGCTCCAGCAACCTCACTAGCCTTGTAACCCCAAATAACTGTAGCAATATTGCAAATAGTAATAACAAATATAATTAGGCCAATACTATCAATTAACTAGGAATAGCAAGTTGTTAGTTACCAACCTCCAAGTGCCGCTCCAAGCTTCACTTGAGAAAAACAATCTATACCATCTTCGCTATCTGTAATGTTAGACCAAAAGGGATGATTATTCAATGTCCTCCTCGACAGGGGTGCATATAAGCTTCTAGACAAGTTATATGAGCAAACAACCCAAAGTCAGTAATGACATGCAAGTAATAAAAATTTACCTCCAACAACTAGTTTAGTTAACGTATCTACCTCAGATCCTGTTATCAAACAAACATAAGACAATTCACAATGTTGAAGGAGGTCGGATAACTCTAGCACCACCGGGAGACATCTTGATATGTCACTTTTCAATCCACAGGAAACAAGAGCCTGCACATCAAGGTTGATTTACTATCACAAAGATGATAACAAGTCAGGAAACAACTTATGACAGCTGAAACTAGAATTTCACTTTCGCAAGAATTGTCCACCATGATCTGCAAGACATATAGGCCTAACAAAGCACGGAGTTTCTTTTTGTCCTCGCCTTCCTGCAATAGGAAGTAAAAATACAGTTGAAATTGGTGGAGATAAAGGATAAACCAACAAAGCAGGATGGGTAGTGTCACAGACCAACTTTACACAGACTGCTCTTATAGAGTGAGCAATGCCAGTTGCTTTATGGAACAACTTCTCAAAATCAGTATCTTCATCGTCTGACTTACAACACATGGTCTTCAAAACATTAAGAATAACTGGAACCACAGTTTTCACTTGCTCATATTGCCTCCTCTGAATTAAAACGAGAACTGGAACCAGAAAAACATAAACGACTATTCATTTATATCCAAGGCAGATCCTGTATACTATGTTTCAGGAACAGAAAGGCATCAAGGAACACGAGCATTAAAGATGTATAAAATGTTGGAAAGTTAATGTAAATCTATCTCCGAGACATGGCAGTGGACTTCACATACACTTCCATCCCCAAGCATACAAGGAAAACCAAGTATATTACAGAGAAAAGAAATCGAATATGTTACGGGCAATCAACCAGTTAGAAAAGATTATCCGAGATGGAAACATAAATGCTTTGCAAGTGCATCCATTTTCTTATTGCTTCAAAAACCTATGTTTTGTTATCTCCATAAGGTTTCTCAACCTACAAGGCGATCTTCAGTAAGTTACAGAAGCTGAAACAGCTAGGTGAAGCACAAGGCTATCCAAAAATCTCATTAAGTGTGAGCAATAGCCAAAGTTGTTTACAGCTTAATCTTTGTACTCACCTTTGGCCCTTGCCTTAGTCTGTTTTCAGATTGCCTTAAGAGGAAGGTTCTACTTACATGGGTCAAGAGGTTCTAAGGCCACATCTCTTGGTTGAAGTGGCCTTCCTAAAATTAACAGGCACGATAAGCAGTGAAATTAACAGGCAGGATAAGCAGTGAAATTAACAGGCAGGTTAAGCAGTGCACGCTTCCAAGCACCAATAATTGATGAACTTGGATATGGAGTAGCCATAGTCTAGATGGCATTAGATTGGAACAATACAGGCACCATACAAGTAGCTATTGCAACACTTATGCACCAAATGCAGCAGAAGATCATGTTAAGATGCGTAGAGATGATTGACCTTTACATTCTAAGCAAGTTACATAGTCAAGAGAGTAACGTGTTAATGAGCAAAATGAAATGACCTACCAAGCCAAAATCTCAATCCATCCCTAACATCTATCCCTAACACAATAAGAAAAAAAACCGCTAATCAATAAATCAAGTGGTAGATTTTTCTCCCTAGAACTAAATAAAATGATTTAAATGTCAGGAGTGCTGGATTAAACAGTTGCAGTGAAATAAAACATTTTATTAGACGTGTGTAACAGTTCACTTTTAGTTGGCTGAAGCGATCTAACACAACCAGGAAGTCCTGTATTTATACACAGGGATTTTTTTCTCCTTTTTTTTATAATTTATACACAGGGATTAATCTAGGTATAAATGCTAATCAGAAAAAACTACCTCAACATGCACGGCAATTTTGCAGCATTTTATGTGTAACTAGTGTATCACATGGTTTACAAGTAAACATTATCTTTATACTAATGAAATGAACTAGATAAAGTAAGAAAGGGCAGAAATTAAGATGCCAGGTTAAAGGGTGGAACTAATTTTATCAAATGACAACATTTGTACGTTTCCTGGCATGAGAAAATTAATAAATAAATAAGCATGCATTCGTGTGTATATATGTATGTATTTGTGTGTGTGTGTGTGTGTGTGCATATACCTTTCGTGAGGCCACTGAGAAGAGGTATGAAGTAGTCAGGAACCATGAAGAGCTCGCTTGGAGAACCTATTGCCTGGGAATTTTGAAATGAACCTAGTAAATTTTTTTGAAAGATCAAAAAGACAAGTGCCAGTCTGGATTTGATAAGAAAAGGCTAATAATGCATGTTTCCACTACTTGGTTTAAGTAACAAGAAATGCATTCTAAGATGAACCTCTGATAGAACAAATGCATCAACCAAAGACAATAAGTAGCTATTAGCTTAAGCATTCTCCTGATGTACTGGTAAAAGCTGCATAGATCTTCTTGCTCTCAAAATCTTCAACCATTTTTTGAATTCCTCAATTCCGTTCAGATCTATCTTCACCAGTTTTATTGTTAATTGAGGTAAGTTGCCACTTTCAAAACTATAGCTAGCTGTTACCACATTAGTCTTCTTAGGAGAAAATAGGTTAAGGGCTATTAAGGAATAGAATATGATCCGTCATTCCATCTCTTACAATGCAAGCCTACGAAGAGAACGACAGAGCTTAATTCATATTCTATTTTTTCAACATCCAAAATCACATAGCAATATGCTTCATACTAACTGCTTGGACATCCTTATAGCTCGACATAAACGAGTGAGTTACAACATATGAACTAATTAAGCACTTCTGGCAAAACTAGAAAGGAATGGCAAGTATTAAGGAGGCATCAGGTAGAGTATAAATCAAAAATTAAAATTTTTAATTAGAAAATCATCAAAAAAAGTACAAGGAAAAGAACCTTTTCTCAGGACATAAATAAAAGAAAACCCAAATGTGGCATAAAAATAAAATACAGAAGTTCTTAATGCTTCTCAAGACAGAATACTTAAGTGTAAACAAAGAAAACAAAACCATCCATCAGCATGGAAAAGATACATAAACCTCAAATTACAAGCCAGGTATACTTAGTCAAATAAACAAACTCACCAAAGCATTATTCCAAAGCAATTAACTGTGATTACTGGTATAATGAGCAGGGGAAATCAGAACAGAATATATACCTCACAGAGAATCGAAAGCATGTCACGTGGACTACATCTCTCAACAAACCGATCAATTATATCTTCGACAACCTCCAAACACCTTGTTGATACACAGGCAAACCTTGCCGCCGCCTTGGGCAGCTCAAACGCTAAAGTATCAACAACCTCCTGAAAAATAGGTTCGCATCCACTCATAGTCTCATCGAACAGTATCCACAACATACAAAACACACACACACACACACACACACACACACACACACCAACATCAGTATTTTGGCGAAGCAATTCATGTTGGTACCTGTTTAAGCTCAGATGAGGATACGTGCAGATGAATTTGGATGAGAATTTCAATCGCGATATTCTCAGGTTCCTCATTTTCGGCTGCAGTCAGAGAATCGGAGATTGAATTAAGGAAGCTTACTAATTCGGCGATTGATTGGTCCAAATTGCTGTGATCACTTGCTTCAATCAACTGCACGCAACACAAATAAAATTGAAGTAAATAAAAAGGTGACATATGGTTGCTCCAATGAACTGATTGGTGGCATACACATGTACCTTGGAACAGGAGGCTAGGGTTTGATGGAGAGTGGCAAGAATAGTTTCCCTCTCAGCAAGCATACTGAAAGCTTGTCCTGATTTCACAGTTCGGTCAGTGGAGCTACCATTCACTGTATAAAATGGAGCATTTTGTTCTTGAATTAATCAAAAGGAAAGAAAGAAAAAGAGAAAAAAAAAATAGCAGAATACAAGAGTCTTGATTGCACCCTTAACTATATTTTAGGCCAAAATATTGTTCAAGAAGCGGAAGGTTACCTGTTTTATCATTTCAGGATGCATTGTGCTTAATTAATTTACATGGTATATGTGAGTTGGAACTTACAGAAAAATTTATCTTAACTTGAATTTTCTTAAATGTGTCAATGTTACACGGGTTTTTGCGTCTACTCGTGTGGTTTTCTACTTTGATTATGTCTTTTATGAAGTGATAATTTTACGAATGTTGAAGATTGGTATGACAGCTATGTTCCATTTTGTAGCTTTGTTATGTTGGCTAGTTTATGTCTAAGTTCGGTTCTTGGAAGCATGTACCAAGGTTAGCATGGAGCAAAGACGAATGGACAATACCGATGGCATGATGCTTGAGCCCACAGACTTGTTACATCTCTATTTTCAATAGATAACCCTTTTCTTAAAGTTTACTTGATTCTATCATCTTTCCATCAGAAGACAGCTTGATTTAGTCTATCTTCTTCTCTAAAGGTCTAGATAGTCCAGTGAATTTAATTCCCCCATCAATGAACAACATGCAACAGTATCTGAAATCAAAGACTAAGGAGACTTCAAAAAAAAAAAAAATTTCAACTGTGAGAGTTAACTCAACGCCACGCCAAATTATTGCACACAAAATAGTGAAAAAGAAGGCGATTTTGCTAATTCTCAATATGACAGACTAAAAAAGCATCTCAGTGATATCAAACAATGAAGATTTTTAGCTTAATCAATACCCACAAGCAGAAAAAGATTTCCCAAAAAAAAAAAAAACCAATTCAATCAAAACCCACAAGCAAATACAACAGAATTTTCTTCTGGAGAATACTAGTTGGAGAATAGCTAACCCATTAACCACAAAACATAAAAAGGAAAAAGGAAATAGAATCGAGAATTACCTGAGAGATTGAGGAGCGGCAGGCGGCGGTGGAAGAGGCGCGAGAGCAGAAGTCACTACTCAAATCTCGACTATATTTTCCTTTTATGTTATTTTGGTTGTTTTAAAAAAAAACTAAATAAATAAATAAAAGAGAGAGAGAGAGAGAGAGAGAGAGAGAGAGAGAGAGAGAGAGAGAGAGAGAGAGAGAGAGAGAGAGAGAGAGAGAGAGAGATTAGCGTATCTCTACTTTACCCATACCCGGGGCAGCGGGGCTGTTTGATCAAATATCAAAAATCCGATTGTGAATCCAATTACTTTTTTTCTATTATTCGAGTTTTATGGAATTTATATTTACTATTACTAAGTCTGAAGAAGTTAAAAAATCGAAATTTGATAAAAACTTCGATTCAATAACAACTTCAAAAAGTTAAAAGTTTAAATCAGATAACCAATAAAAAAATGTTTCTCGTGTAAAATAATAAAAACTAATTAACTAAAAAATATAGTTTAGCATATAACTGAAAATCGGACATTATTTTGTTAAAAAAATTATGTTCGCAAATAAAGAGCAATTTTTTGTTTATGAGACAATTAGTAAGGGCAATCTATAGGTATCAATCTAAATAAGAAAGTTCGAACTCAATACATCAATAGTACTAAGTTCAAACTCCCCAGCAAATATATAATAATATAGATAAATGATAATATTGTAATTAATTTGATTGAAAACCAATAAGCTTGTTATAATTTAAAAAAATAAGTTGGCACCTTCTTATTTATTTAAAAAAAAAATTACTAGCTCCTAAATATTTATTTTTTATATAAAACTATATGAAATCAAACTCATAACTTTGTCTCTCGTGTAACAAATTTACCATATAAAAGTCTTCGTCTACATTATGTATAAAAATCTTCATTAATAGTATATACATGAAACTATTGATTTATTAAAAATAATATTAAATTTTAACAGACTAAATTACTTGATTTCGTATTCTATTTATTTTTATTTTATAATTACAAATATTTTTATTAAATATGATCCAACGGATATTTTAATCAGTTAGAAACTCTACAAAATAAAACTAAAATCCGCCCCATTGAAGGCCTGAATCTATTTAAAAACTTGGCCCAAATATCGTTCAAATGTCCGGCCCAATTATGATTTTGTACAGAAGGTTTTAAATATTTTGTTGTTATTATGGGCCAAGTGTTACCATATGGGCCCACTCAAAAAGTATATTTAATCAGTCCTTTTCATTAAGAAAACTACTGTTTTTTTTTTTTTAAGTTATTAAACTCAACAGGTCCAAGGGCGATTTGGTCTAAATACCATCATAGATTAATTTTAAATTAATAGGAGGTCTTTATATTAAATTTGATTTAATTAAAAGTGATTGTTATTGGCACTCCAAAATTATTGTTGACGCTCCCTCACTTCTAATTTTTATGAATTGACCAATGTACCCTATTCATTTTAAAATATTAATTTAATTTAATTTATTGGGAAAAAAAATCATAATTATCTACTATTCACTTTTATGTATTCAATAATATTACTCTTCACCACATTCTTTTCAGCTTTGGTGATGTTAATTTTAGAATTATATTTCAACTTCTTATTTTGATGATAACCTGACATTTTTGTTTTAATATTGTTGTCTTTGTGCAATATTTTGCTCATATTTTACAGTATACTTTTCTACTTTTTTCGTCATATTAATTTCAATTACTTGAAAATTGAGTTGATTAATATTTTAGAAAATTTGACAGTGATTTTTGAGGTGGAGAAGATAATAAAGCTTGTGAATACCAAGAGTACCAAGCAATTTTAAAATGTCTACCATTCTTAAAATCCATCTAATCACAACGAATGTATTTATTTGTTTTCAAACTTTTTATATTATTTAATTAAATTTGTTGCTCACACTTTAATTTCAATATACATATGTTTATGTAATACAATTTTTCTCTTTATGTGCAAATTGTTTTACAAATGCTTTTTTTTTTTTTTTTGCAAGAATAATATATATGGAGCAAACAATTTGGTGCAAACCATAGGAGATTATGTCTTATAGATATTATTATTATGCAATAGACTTTTTGTTTATTTGAAGTTGGATAATATTTGGGAGAATTAGAATTTGTGGGGATGTACAATCTTTTTCTTTTTACCTAATATTTTGCATACTTGAATATTAGTAGAATTATACAATATAGTTTGCCTTCTTTGTCACCTAACTTTTTTTTATATATGTAACTTGTTTTGTTTTATTTCATAATTTCGTATATATTTTAGAAGTTTTATGTATGACTTGAAAATTTTTGTTAGTAATATATATTTTGCATTAAGTAAGTGGGAACAAAAAAGAAGATAAAACAAAAAATTAAAGAGTCCACGTTAAGATTGTGATCTCGTGTGTTTTTTATAAGCTAAAGGTGAAAATGATTAATAATACAGACGAGGTTATATCATTGGAATTAATAAAAATAGTATTCTAAAGATGAATGAGTAATTTAGTCAAATTTTCAATCTAAAAAAATCAAGATGGAGTGCCAATAACAATTCTCTTAATCAAACCCATTAAACAATAGATTGTGATGTGTTTAATTGGCTTCTTTGTGATATTTTAGTACCCTCAACAACAAATATAAAATTATTTGGTTTGTTATGGTTTTCAATGTCAGATCTACAAAACTGGCTTGGAACAAATTGTCCTGGAGGGTGATGTTAGGGGAATTTCAATTAAGAATTTCAAAAAAAAAAAAAAAGCAGATAAAACAAGCTTACAAAAATATTTTAATTGTGGAATCCACGCATAATTGGAATTTACACAATTAAAACATCAACACTTTATATCTGAAATCCCGTATCTTCTATATCTTTTAATTAATTTTATCTGGAATCCATATATATATATATATATGGTACAATCAATTCAAAGCATCCTATAAATATCAACCAAAATACCACACGCACACATTCACCCAAAGGAGGAAAGGGAATTGACAAGAGGGTTCGAATCCAATACCTCAACGGTACTAGGTTCAAACTCGCACTATTGAACTGCAACCACCACAATGGCATCTGGAATCCATATTAGATTTCTAAGTATTGTATCCAAAATTTGTCTTAGATTTAAAAAACGGGCAATCACTACAGCACATGCCAGGCAACACTAGCTGGTTTTGTATAATAAACAAGAACTACTTACATTAATTGCTTGCATTGTGGAAGAAATACAAACATTTAACACTTAGCTCTTTCCCCTTTTGATCTTCTGCAGATCTTCGTTTGGTGGGACATTTTTCCATTTCAAAAACGTATTTTCATTTTTTTTTATTCAATATAGATTCACAACATGTCTTCCTATTATAAATTATTGTGTTATCCTATATTCTACAGTACAATAGGTTATATATATATATATATATATATTGAAATTACAAGTATCACCGTTGAAATTTGCTCGTCTTATAAATGACACTAGCTGTTAATTGCTTTAATTAAAAAAAGCTCTTTTATTTATTAGTATCGGGGATTCATTGTATTTTTAATAGACCAGGGAGATTTTCACACCTAAAACAAACCTCATTGGTTCATTTGTTAATTGTTTCTTCTTTTGTCTCAAAAACGAGTGTTTCATCTTATATCTTACATTACAACCTTAGATTGGAGAAGAGATCTCAAATCCACTATTTATTATCGTCTTTTCATCGTATATTATCTCAAACCCACTATTATTGTGTATCAATAAACACGTAACACTATACAAAACATCGAAATTTTACACAAATCTTGTCATCAAGCATACCAACTAGTGAGTGCAACATCAAATGCATAGAGATTGTATACCTATACAATCTCAAAAGGCCAAAACAAAGTAATTATTTCAAAAGAACTCATAGTAATAATCAAAGAACTGTGGGTATATTTCCTTTGCAATTAGTTAAACCAAAAATATTGTGTGATTGTTGTTTTGATCATCTCAAGTCTCAACACCATTTACACATAAGCATGAGTGACATCCCTAGCATTGGAGGGCATGAAAGCCAACACCATAAGCAATGCAAGAATGAAGAGTGGGAGCAAAAGAAGCATGAAAGGTGGCGGGGGCAATGGCGGGAGCACGAGGGGCAGTATCAGCAATGAGACCGTGAGGCCGACCAGCAAGAACAACGACTCCAACGTGAAGTACCGGAGCACCTTCTTCCCATGGCGGCGCTCGGGCGACAGAGACCGGTGATAATACCTCAGTTTCTTAACTTTCACATAATCTAGATTCTTCGATCTTCTTGCATCCATAACTGTGTTCAGATACTGATATTCTTCAAGATTGATCAACTCTTTCGACAATGCCAGCCTCGATTTAGGCTGCTCCGCATTCATTTCATCAAATTCCCCAAGAAAATGATCACAGATTGTTTCTCCAACTTTTTCTCTCTTGTTCTTGAGACCCTTTTTCGAATACCTAAAAAGATGATAGTTTTGCAAGAAATTCTGAGTGATCCCTCTTCAGATTTGGATCTTTTTCAAACCTAGTTTATATCAAGAATGTCCCCAAAATTTAAACAAATGCAACCCCTCAAGAAATGCTCAATGCAGCACAAGAAAGTATCAAGTGTCTCTCTTTGGATCAACTCCAAATTTCAGCTCAATCCAATGCACTAAATTTTCTCCACAGGATCCCAATTTGCCACTGAAAAATTGACAAAGAAAATATAAGAAACTTTAGTTTCAATCTAGCAAAAATCAAATTTAATGGAAAAAGGACAAAAAGGCAGAGGCAAGAACTCTGTTTTCAGATTTTCAACAGGTACATGGATCATATTCAACACACGACAATATAGCTCAATTGATAAATCACTAACCATGATCTTTTTTTTTTCTTGAAAAAAAAAAACGAAACGAAAATTCAAGACAAGAATATATATATATTCAGCAAAAATAAGAGAAGCCCATGTGAGAAACCTAGCTAAAATCTTGGGGCAAAGGGGACAAAAGGGCTAAAAAATTGAAATTGTCTATGTATGTATATGTATATATTTGTGTACCTATAATTTCTGTAAAGCTGATGAAGATTGTTGAAATTGGGCTTCAAAATGTTGTATCAAGAGTCAAGAAACACAAAACTTCCTCTTTTTTTTCCTTCTTTTTTGATATCTGTTTCTTTCCAAAACTGCTACTCTCCCTTACAAAACTGCTTCTCTCTCTTAACAGAGAAATTGAAGTACGCAAAGAAAACAAGTTGGGGTTTTTTTTGTTCTTGAAGAAAGGAACAAGATTTGGTTGAAAAGGCAATTTGAGGGAAACTTTCAGTGTTTTTTGTGCTATATATTACTATGCCACTTGTTGGGATTGCTTGTTTATGGTGTAAGAAATGTATTTGGATGGCATTTTTTGGGGGAGCAGTTAATTAATAGATGTATTTAGGTAAATTAAAAAAATGTACCGAATAATATAAGGATTCAAGAAGCTCCCACTTGTGTGTGTGTGTGTGAGAGAGAGAGAGAGAGAGAGTACCAAAAAATATAAGGATTCAAGAAGCTCCCACTTGTGTGTGTGTGTGTGTGTGTGTGTGAGAGAGAGAGTGTGAGAGAGAGAGAGAGAGAGATGGGGTGGATTCAGTGAATGAGCAAAATCAAGTGGGGGCTGTTGACAAGCAAATATTTCCATGCATGGATCAATGAAATTTTAAGAACTTCAATTTGAAGGGGGATGTCCCCGTTCCCCAAGCCCAAGGTTCTTCACCCCTGTCCAACCTCCCTTATTTGAATTTCACTTCTTTCTCACACTTTCCTCTCTCTCTCTCTCTACATATATTTGTATGTATATATGTGTGTATGACTTGATTAATTAGATAAACTTGTGCTGAAAATCCAAACCGTACTAGTACTTTTCATTACAAGTATTTATAAATATACATATAGTACTTTTGTTTGTTAGCGAGAGTGTGGGTTCCATCAATACACCAGCAATTAATTATATTTTCTACATCTTGCAAGTAAATATTATTCATAAAATAAATGTATAGTATGCAAAGATCTTAATAATTGGGTGTATAAATGATATTTAAACATCCAATACATACGAGAATTTCTTGTAAAACAAGTTGCAAATGCAAGGTAAATTTTTTGTGATTAATTTAAGTGTTTCAAAGTACCGATCGATCTATTTCTAATTTGAATCTTTACTTTTTATGTGAATTGATGTCATATGTATAAAAATTTTTTTTCGTAAAAATATAAATTTGGTGCACATTACTTATATTTAATATGTGCAAATAAAATGAAATATTAATTAATTAATTAATTAATGAGATGCCATCCATATGGCAATATTACATATTTATTTAATTCTAATTTTGTGGTATTCTGGGGAGACAAGTAAAATTAAATAGCTTTTGGAAATTTCATTGGACTTACATTCCATTAATCCTATACCTTTGTCTCTTGGGTTGGTTTTGTTTGGCACATGTACTTAGTCTAATTTACCTAACTTCTTTAGAGTACAAGCAAAATCTACACACAAATTTATGAATTGTACTAAAGCTAATTTTCCAAATTTTCTTTAATTCATGAGAGAGAGAGAGAAGGTTAGGTAGTGGAAGTAGAGAGGAAAAATAAGAGAGAAAATGACAGACCAAAATAAATTAATAGACAAACTCAATTATCAGAGTATTATTTTTTTATATATAGATATGAGAACTAGCGATAAGGGCACACTCGATACACATATACAATAAAAATCAAATATAACTAATTATATATTTAAAATAATTATATATAATATAAACTTTTATCACAATTCTTAAAAAAATAAAATACAAATTAATTATATAACTAAGAAAAATAAACAAGAAAGAGGATTATAGGATTATGTTGAATAGCAGAGAAACGAGAGGAGAGAGGAGAGACAAATAAAAAATTAGAAAAAAAAAAACACCAAAGAGTTATTAGTTAGGAGACCGTGATACTTTATAACAAAGTATATATAATAAAATAATATAAATTGGTATTGTCATAAATGGTGATATATAGTACTTAATTATACTCGATATATTAAAATGAAATTGATGAAGAAAAATGAATTTCTAAACACCCACTTCATTCAAAAACCCAATATGAACAGTATGTATCTTGTATTTTACTCATGATGTACTTAATTCAACTTTCTAATTTATATTTGTTTGTTGATTAATTATTTATAATTTATATTTGTTTGTTTATTAATTTAACTAACTTAGGAACCTTCGGCTTTGCTACTTTTGGAGCGCCCGAAAATAGTCAAGAAAATCCGGTTGTTTCCCATTTTTGACACAATAATTACCTTTTTGGACTAGGAAATCTTGGATTTGAATTTTATTAAACACATGTGTGTGTGTGTGTGTGTGTGTTTTGGGGTTATATTGTTCATTATGAGTTATAAACTATTAGCAATTTTTTTTTAATAATAATAACTATTGGTAACTACTTTTATTTACTCAAAAAAAACACACACACACACACACACTATTGGTAACTTTTATTGATCGTACAAGTAATTACACTCCTCATTTAATGTATATTTTATCGATTCATTTAGGGCAGAAAAAATGGAAATTAAGAAAAAAGAAAAGACATTATATATATATATATATATATCTTTCCTCATTTAATGTATATTTTCTATATAACTTATTTTATCCTATTTTTTTAAAACTATATATTTTTTTATTATTTATAATTGTCATAGGAGACTCGAAGTCCAGTGATTCGGGGTCATGCAACTCCAATGAAAATTTTTTGTCCACTATATATATGGAGTATTTTATATTAAATATTAATCAATATGCAATTTTATAACCCGATGATTCCACATTAAATTTTAAAAATTTATAATTGATCCATTATGCATAATTCACAATAATAATAATAATAATAATATTATTATTATTATTATTATTATTATTATTATTATTATATTTAAAAAAGTCCACAATCAAAAAGTAAAAAGATAAGAAAGTTAAAATAATTGACTCAATTCATCGAATAGTTGGGAAAAGGCAAAAAGAAGATTAATGTCAAAGACAAAATTAAAGATTGCTTTGCGAAAAAGAGAATTAATTAATGATGACTCTGTAATCATGTCCGTGCATGCATAGCCCAGTTAATATATATTACTTTTCTGTGTATCTTATTCAGAAATAAGAAAACTTACATTTTTTTCTTTTCTTTTTTTTTTTTTGAAAAGGTAATTTATAAATTAAGTGAGGACTAACGTAACAGTTTTTTTTTTTTTTAATGTGATTATCGGAGCTCTCACCGTTATGAAATATTGAAAGTAGAATATTATTTTCTTGTATTAAAAAAAAAACACACACACAAGAAAATAGGGAAAGGGCAATCAAGATAACAAGCCAAAACGGCAGTTCGATTCTCTATTGTATAATCGTGCTACATTTTTCATTATAGTCATCAATACACGTCGCATGTGTTGGTAAGCGATTGAGATAAGGAAAGAGAATCTTTATATTTTTTTTCCATATCATCAATTTTTCTCTTTTCTTATCTCAACTGCTCACTAATACATGTGGTGTATATTAATGAGTGCAATGGAAGACGTAGCATGATTATTACAATAGAAGATCCGAACTGATCAAAATTGGTACGCGACCACATGAGTTTTCTATTGTCATGAAAGTTTTTGATAGTTTTATCATGATAATGCCCAAATTATATAGGAGAGCCTATCACTATATTCCCTCTAAATTTCCCATTTAGGTTGAAATATTATACTTATCAATACACATTATGCATATTTATAAATGACTGAAATTGAAAAATAGAATTTATAATCTTCTTATTTTCATATTTATTCTTCTTGTCAGTTGATTTCATATTTTTTTTAATTATATATGAGGTGATTGATTCACAAACTACTTACAATTACAAACAAATCTTATTTATTTATATATCTTTATATATATATATATATTTATATATTTATGATAAACAAGTTATAATTCACAACTTTTTTTACGAGAAGTTGTGTCGTATCAAATCAATCATTACGAGAATGTACTACCTTCAGTGACAAACCAATACATTATAAGTTTAGTCTATGTGACGAATTTCATCTGTAACAATTCCATTAGCAAGTACATTATTAGTAATTGTTTCTTCAATTTTGTTTACACATTGTAAAAAAACAGTGAAAACCCTATAGAATTTTTTTACGAAATCCATCGATTTTTCCAATTTTCGTAGGTAATTGGAGTTTTTCCACTAGCAACGGGATTGGAATTTCACAAGTTTCATAAGTAATCTATAGGCAAATCATAGGAATTTGCAATGGATAATCACTATACATATTCCGTAGGTAATTTTCGTAGGAAATCATCTATTTGCTTGCAGTAACAGTGAATTCTAGAGATGGCAATATGTCCGGGTTTGGTAGGTCCCCAACCCGGACCCAACCCACTCAAGGCAGTTTCTAAATGGTGGACCTTAGCAAATAGCAGTGATGCAGAGAATAAAAATGGCAATATTGAGCAACTCATGTGCCCTATCCCCCATTCATTCAATGGATCTCCATGCAATTTCACTAAAATTCTAATTCCTTGTACTTCACCGACATTTTTCATTAATTTAATTAAAGTTCACTTAAAATTTATGAATAAATAAAAAATGAATAAAGAGGATTCATGAATTGAATATATATATATATATATATATAGGGATAGATAGATATATATATAAGATGGATATAAATAATTAATGCAGTATTAAGTTGTGATGGCAAGTAAAGGTAGTCAACAAAATCTTAGTGATGAAATTAAATATTTAATTAATGGATAATAAACATTATAGTTCAATTTTATTTGTTTTAAGATGAATTAATTTTCTATGGAAGTTCATTTGATATAAAATCCTTTTTTTTCTATAATTTTATGGTTTAATGTATTTTTTCTATTCCCTATATGCAATTTTCATATAAATATAAATCTTTAATTTTTTTTTTGGTTTATACAATAATTCATTCACAAAAATATCCTATATTTATGGGAAAGCACTCTTATAAGAATAAAAAAAGTTATGATACTTGTCAGTGTGATAATTTTGGTTTTTGTTAATTGAGTAAATTAATTTATTAAATTTAGTCAAAGTACATTGCATTGACCTCATCTTTAGTTGATTAATCAATTATTTAAATTACCCACAGCATTAACTCTAGTGAAGTAGTGATGTCCAAATGAATAGCCTAAGAGATCCTCATTGAAATTATATATGTCGATGTAATTTTTAATTACAAAAAAATTGTACCAAAAATAAAAAAAAACACTAAAGCTAATTTCAACCATTAATCGATCATTTATTACAAACTTTGCCTAAAAAAGAGAGCAAGTTAATGTGTGTGTGTGTGTGTGTATATATATATATATAGAGAGAGAGAGAGAGAGAGAGAGAAGCACACACATACACACACATCCACGGTCCATTTGTTTGGATGTTTTTGGTTGGCCCTTGACCAAACGATACCTAGGGCTCACCATTTTGGCCCTAATACCAACACAATCCCATTCTTGGTTTAGATCCACAAAATTGTCACAACATACCACAAATAAACACTAGTGCACAATTAACCATCAAAAAAACAAAAAACAAAAAAAAAAACACTATTGCATAACAAAAAAATAAGTAATGGCTTTATAATAACAAAATAAACCAAATGACAATTCTTTCTTTTTTTTTTTCAGAAAAAAACTGATGAAGCAGATATCAATCAATAATTCTACGCATCTATAAATAGTTAATTCAATAAATAATCAATAAATTACAAATTCATATAAGTGAAATAAACATTTATATGTTTAGTGAAATTTGAACCCAAAATTCCCCCCCCACCCCCACCATTTTGAGGGGTGGAAAACGATTCATTATAATTCATAAATTACAACCTATTATTACAATGTATGATCATTAAAAAAATCACTATACAATATAAAGAAATCGCTATACAACTAGAACAATATATGTATTTATGGTGAATCAAATCCAACATGGAACCCATTGAGGTAAGGTCTCATCTACTTAAGCCCAAAAATTTATATCATAACATTTCAATTCAAACTAAGCAGACTCTATTCGGGCACTAAACGAACTTACCGAATGCCATTAATATCCTCAAATAAAATAATCGCATGTACTCCAAAAATCCATTACTTATTAAATTTAGTGCCGTTTGGATGGGCTTTTTCTAGAGGTGAATCATTTATTTTTTGTGGAAAAAAAAGCACTAAACCAAAAAAAAAATGTATTTGGATGGATTTTTTTAAAAAGCATAAGCCAGGAAAAAAAAAACCCAAAATGGGCATGTTTTTTAAAAGTTACTCAAAATAACTTTAAATAAAAGCATATTTAAAACACTTTTTATTATTGTATCCAAATGCAAAGCTGCTTAACTTAAAAAAATTATTATAAAAAACACCGCTCGATAAGTACTGTTTTTTAAGCCCATCACCCAACCTCCAATTAATAACATGATTATTATTTCTAGCAAAGACGCGTGAAACTCTTTTGGTAAGTTGTATTAATATTCTTCAACTATTATTATTATTATTATTTTTGGTTAGGATATTCTTCAATTATTATTAAAGGTTGAGTGATGCTTGAATTTCACGTGCCCTCCCAATTGACAAAGAGAAGTGATTTTTTGACCATAATTGGTAGCGAGTCAATGTTTTGCCGTTTGTTTCACAGCAGCCCAATGTAATGTAACGACTGACCATCGAATGGAAAATATAGAATAGAATAAAGTGAAGTATACATATACATACATCCCCCTTTTGCCATTTATCAACAATGTACATACAATGTGGTGTTAAAGCGGACCGGATCCCCTACCCCATAATAGTGTCCCATTTCCTGCCCCACACTCTGTATGTGCGACATGTGTAAATCTTGAAGATTTACTTACCAAAAGAATGTTTAATCCCGTTACTTGTATTTTTTAAATTATCTAATTTGGTAAGTAAATCTTCAAGATTTACACATGTCGCACATCCAAAGTGTGGGGCAGGAGATGGGGCACTATTATGGGGTAGGGGATCCGGTCCGGTGTTAAAGAGGGCAACAACTTGCTCATTTTGTTCATTTTGGCATGGAATTCATGGGAACGACATTAATAATAATAATAAGGGGTGGAGCTAAAAATTTTATATGTATTACTTTTAAATTTTTAAATTTTGCCCCCTCACCTCCCTCCAAATATAGAAATTTCTTTAATATTTTATAGAATTTTGGTCCTATCCCCGAAACAAAATTTTGACACCGACCCATAACATGTACCTTTTGTAACTACCGCTCGAAAATAAGAAGGCTAGTGTGAGTTTTGGGAGATATGAGCAAGGGTGTTGGATTATGCGGCTTCTTTTTTTGAGTACATGTCAAACAATTATGAGAGTGTTTGGCTAAGCTCATAAGTTTTTCAAGATATCTTATAAGATGTTTGAGAATTTATAAGCTCTTAAAAATTGTTTGGTGATTGTTTAGGTAAAAGAGCCTATAAGCTTAAAAAATAAGGCGTTATGAACTTATAAGCTTCAAATGCATTTTATAAATTATGTGATCTTTTTTTACCCCAATAATTTAATAACTTATTTTTAAAATAATACATAAAAATTTATAAACTTCAAAAACATCTTATAAGTTCTTTGAGTTTATAAACTCTTTAAAATAAATTTAACCAAATATCCTCTTAGTTGTTACATGACAATAAGGATGCCGATGGCTGATTGTTGGTAAAAATAAAGTTAAGAATTCTCATCCTATCACATGCTACCGTGCGTAGAAGCCATATAACACGTCATCATTACACTTAAAATAATTTATAAATTCTCATGTTTACCAAATAGAATTACAACTTATAAGCTCAAAAAATATCTTATAAGTTATAAGATCTTATTTTACACAAACACTTTGACAATATATTGTTAAAATAAGACATAGGAGCTCATAAACTCTTTAGAATAAATTTAGCTGAACATCCTCAGTCTACTGGAGATAGACTATTGAGTGGGCCTCCCCCAAGTGGGCTGAAACGCGGCTATTTGGGCCTTTCTCTTAGGATCCTTTTAACACTTGAGCCAAAAAATGGCGTTGTCTCTAGGGGTGGGCGTTGGACTAAGTAATTGCGAGTTCGGGTTTTACAAGTTTGGGTACTTGATATGTCGAGTAGTTTAAATCGCTACCTAAATTTGATTCGAAGTATACATGTACTCAATTAATTGGGTACCCGATCGGGCTCGTGTTTTTTCAATTATTTTAAAACTAACGGTTGAATATTTTAAATCAAAACAATTCCTTTTTTTTTTTTTGTTTTTTATGTTTAACCTTTGAAGAGTGTGTAGTTTTAACACATAATTTTTCTTAATTGTATCAATACGTAGACACAATTTTATTTTGTTTTTATGCCTAACTTCTTGGTCTTTATTATTACGTACAAGTTTTTGATTTTAAAAGGTAAAATCCATCTCTTTATAGATGTGGCATTCTTAAAACTAAAAACTCACCTATTGGGAAGTAGGAGTATAATTCTATACAAACCTAAATTTTATATATTTTTTATTTCCTTTTACTTTTGAAACTTTTGATCGGGTACCTAATCGGATTCTTCGAGTAGAAAAGCAAAAACTTGAAGCCCTACTCGCTCTAAAATTAGTTGGGTTCAGGATAACCCGATCCCATTAGATTGGGACCCAATTTACCCGATCCGTATGGTCGTCCCTAATCGTATCATCATTAATTCTTTATTATTTTATCAACTCTCCTAATATTTATTCCATGTTTGACATGTCAATTTTTTTTAATAGAAATCGGTCTATGATATTTATGGTTTATTACAACTAATCAATTAATGAAGAACAAAATATTACAATCATTTATCATAATTATTATATAATAAAAACAAATTAGTATAAAAATAAAAAATTATACATACTCACATGGAATTGAATCCATTACGTTAAAGTTACGGGTTGTGAGAGTCAAAAGAAATTCTCAATAGGGGAAAAAAACAGAGAGTTTAGTTTTGTTTAAAAAACGTAGATGGTCCCAATTCCTATGATTGGTCAAACCGTTTGGTGACATATATATACTTTCTCCGGAATTTAATAATGCATTTAACTCGTTTTCAATGTGCTAAATGGGTCGTGCTCATGCATTAAACAATGTAAAGGACAAAGTCCCTTCAAAAAGTTGAACAATTTATAATGCATAACATTGATTAAATAATTGAAGTTCTTTCAAGGAAAACAATATTCACGCGTATTAGTGTTGCCCCTTTTCAAATTTATGTGAAAAGTTATGCACATATTCAATTATTATCGATTTATGGAGCATATTCGAGGCGTGTGTAAAGTAAAAAATGAGACATAATATGATTAAATAGTTAAATTTGGATGGTGTAAATTAAGTTTTTATTTAATTCTATATAAACATATATACCTTTTTTAAATATTTTTTTTATTGTTTATATGAAAATGAATATCGATTCTTTAATATTTATTCAAGGTTCGACATGCCAAACCTAGAAAAGTCGAAAGAAATATTATAAAGGAAAATAAATTAGGCCAAGAGAGTTGATTTTTATTTTTAATTTTTTTTGGTTCAAAATTCAAAAACGTACATAGCCTAAATTCCTATGACGGGTCAAACCGTACGATTCATGAACCATGACACATGCACTTTTAGAATACAATTTTTGTTTTTCAAAATTAATGTTGTAATTAACCTGTTTTTAACGTGCATTAAACATTTTATATAATGGGCAACCTCCTTAAAAATAATTTATAGGGTGTTTGAGATTGTTTAAAAAAGGTATTTTAGTGCTTTTTGGCTACATAAAAAACTATTTGAATTTTCGATTGAACAATTTTTGTTTAAACTCAGCGAATAAAAAGTAGAAACAGAGAAGTTGATGGTAAGCAACTTCTATTAACGTTTTTTGTAAATGAATTCAAATTTTTTTGAATTGTTAACTACCGACTTTTAACTGTCTATCACTTTTATTTTCAAATACTTCCAACTTTTATTACATGAATTTTTGATTGATTCTCATATTTATTTTCAAACACTTCTCACTTGTATTATTCAATTTTTTCTTCAACAATTTTGACTTCTCTAAAAATAAAAGCAATCCCAAATACTCTGTCAATATAATGCATGGACCACTACTATGAAAATAAAAACAAAGTCGGGAACTCATTTATAGTTAATTATTTTAGTGCGGCCTAAGTTTTAATTTGAATTGTTAGGAATACATACGACTAATATCATAAAATAGAATAATGACTATCTATCAATGCATTTATTCACCAATTTACAAGTATGTTGTATCTTTATACTTTCTTAAATTTTCGAAATTTTGGATATGTCTAGAATATTGAATGATTTTTTTTTTCTACTCATGCAATAATCGTAATATGCATCCACACTTTTAAATAACAAATTCTTATTTGCAAATCGTTCCTTCCCATGATATATAAACAAGCTATGTAGGGCTGTCCATTGAGCGGATTTTCATTCGAATTTGATATGTGTTCCCTCTGAATTTTAGCATATTTGACCGATTAAAATATCCGATGAATCAGATTCGATTATAAATATTCGTAATTCGAAATACATGGATAGGATATGGAAGAAGGCAGTACGATCTATTGGAGATTCGAATATGAACTTTAATGATACTTTTTATTAGATTAATAACATTATGTATATAAAGTCAGTAACGGAGTTTAAATAGAATGCAATATATAAACTATACTAATTGATAGTATAAATTTTTCTATCATTTTTCAACGTAATACTTTTTAACAAAATAATGTAGAGTTTTTATACACATTTTAAAATAATTTTATACTTAATTAAAACTTTTATTTATAAAAGAAATAATTTGTGTATTTGTTACTTGATTTTAAAGTTTAAAATTTTTTAATTTCTTAATCAGATCGAATTTTTTTTATCGGGTTTTTGAATTTTTTATCAGATTTGAATTCAATAGTATTGAATGTAAATCATATAAGATTCGAATTGAATTCGAATATTGAGAAAGTTTATTAGATTCAAATTCGAATTTCTCAAATTCACTCCAAGTCCGATCAATTGACAACCCTAAAGATATGCACAAGTTGAAAGAGGCGTTAAATCAATTTTTGTAGATTTAGTAAAAATACTCGTACCATCCGATGCTTTTAATGTAATTATGCCAAATACTTTATTTACATATATATACTAGCATTCCTCGCACGCGGTTCCCGTGCGCATATAAGTTTAAGTGTATATTTTTTATAATAAGCTATTAAGTATCTGTTTTTTCAATTGTAACGTGATATTTTTTTATTTTTTATTTTACTCATATAACTATCTTATTTGATTTTTTTTCACATATTATAAAATTACAAAAATTTAAGTAACTTTAACTTGAAGGTTTGAGTTTTTTGCCGCACATAAACTCTCTAGCTTAGTTAAGCCCTCTCTTTGTTTTATAAATATATGTGTGTGTGTGTGTGTGTGTGTGTGTAGTGAGAGAGAGAGATGAAATTTGTTATCCTATCGATTAAATTAAAATAGGTGAACTTTTTTTGCAGTGTAATATACCAAAACAATTATAATATTTTTATTACTAATTTTACTTTTAAGTAAAATGCCTTCAATAGATAAATAAGATGACTTTTGCTTTTAGACTTATAGTTTGTTCAAATGTCATTAATTATATGGTAGGTTCAGCCCCATAATGTGGGTTTTTCTCAAAATGTGGATTTAGTTTAGTGTGGTGTATTACGTTTTTAACCTTACTTCATACATAGTGTGGAAGATATCGAAGGATAATTTTTAGAATTATAAAAATTGATATCCAAATTGATGATAATATGTTGAGAATATTCAATTTTGCCTGCCGTATTATAATTATGTTGTGATTTCACTAAACATTAAAGGGCTAAAATTGTAAAATGCAAGAAATAACTGTCATTTTAGATACAAAAGTAGTTTTTTTTTTATAATAGTATAGATATATAGACACACACAGAGACATATATATATATATATATATATATATATTTATATATACATATAAAGATATACATTGTGTGCTGGATTATAATTTACAATCATGGGTTGGATCAGTACTCTTATAATAATTGTGCCAATTCCAGGCAAGCCTCACGAAGCCCATTCAGACCCGATTAATCGTATCGAATGATCAAATATTATGTTTCACATTTTATTTTTTATTTTCCAAAAATTGTTCATATAACAATTTAAATTTTGTACATGGCCAAATATATGTCACATGATATATACTATCTGTAAGATACATTTAATATGTGTGCAAAATAAAAATAAGATATAATTTAGTTATGTATCTAAATTATGAAAACTTACTAAATTTTCTAAAAGATAAGTTCATTTTAAACTATGCTTAATTCTTAATATGCATATTGAATTTATAATAAGTGAAAAAGAATTTAGAACGATGTTGAAAATTAGTGCAACTTATTTAGTCATGATTTCCTATTATTTAGCTTTTAGTTGTTTATTCCACTTTAGTATTACCAATTCTATTGCTATAATGTGAGGCATGTTCACAATTAATTGACTTGGTTAGCTTTTATTATAATAATGTTTGATAGTGGAGTTAGTGGGAATTAAAATGTACTAATATGTGGATTAGTGGAAACATGGGTTAGTATATGGAATTAGTGGGAACATGGGTTCATGTTTTAAGGGAATAGGTGTTAGTAGAACTCCATAAATAAAGGGAGTTGTATCACTTCCAATTCATTCAATACACATTCATAATTCCAATAAAAGTTCTTTATTTCTCCAAATATATTTCTCTCTTGTCTTTTGTAGCCATTTGCTTTTCTCTTTTGTTTTAAATGAAAATTTTAAAGTGAAAAGCAAAAACCATTGGAGACAGGGGGTGGGTTTGAGAACAGATAAAATTTGTTACTCTCATCATAGTGCTTTATCGCATTATATATAAAATGTACACTTTAATAATTAAAAATAGGACACATTATATTTACAACCCTCAAAATATAATGTAACTATAAATAAATTCTTCTTTTCCAAGAAAATTACAATCATCCCCTCAAGTTTTAGGATCTTATAAATATTAATAGAGATGTCCAAAAATAAACTTTCATACGATCATAATAATCAACTCAACCACCAAGACATACGCTTCGTTGAACACGACAAAATCTTTTAATAAATTTTGTTATTCCATCAACCTTCACGACATATTTTCACTTTATACCATTACAATCACCACCAAATGTCACCATTTATAATTTGATACCAATACTATTTTTTTTAAAGTTGATTTCATATATAATTTTTGCATTTTGAGTGTATCAAAATCATGCAAATTCCATTTTAAAATATTGTCAAATACACCAAAAATACAACTCATAATTACATCCGACCTTGATAAATAATGAATTTTGTTAACTTAATACATATACCCCAAGGGGTTATTCGTAATTTGTAAAACAGACAAACTAATTTATACAGCTATTATACTTTAAAGAGTGTATATGTAATTTGCCCTCAAAATAAATAGGAAGAGGATGTCAAAAAAGGGAGAGAGAGAGAGAGAGAGAGAGTGCAGTGTTCTACCATCACCACAACTGAAAAAATTCATGTTTTACTCACGACAGACAGGATAGAATCAGCAAAGTGCTCATGCAAATCCATCTATAAGCATGTAGAAAAAACATACCATAGACACAACAAACATTACAAACCAAGATAGTGTTTCCCCTATGTTTTATTAGTACAATAAGAGAAGATAACACAGCTCCCACCATTAACAGCTCCGGTCCTCAATCCTGCACCAACATAACAATATAAGATCAAATTTCGATGGTCGAAAGGGGGCATTTGTAATTTTGAAACCAAGAGCGGAACCAAGAAACGACAACGATGAGCACAACGGTTGAATGTAACAAGAAAAACACACCTCATCATCATCATCGTCATCTTCGCCACGGTCTTCCTTCTTCTTCTTCAGACGAGTGGTGCCGCCTTCCTTGGAGATGGGCAACTTCATCGCTCCAAAAGGCGTGTCCACCTTTATATTTCCCTTCATAGAATACCCCGTCCCTCTCCCTCTAATCATGTCCCAGAGTGCAGAGCCACAATCCTTAGGCCTAAATGTGATCGGGATATCAATATAGGTGATCCCATTCTTCTCGATCTTAGCAGACTTGACGAGATCAGCACTGCCTATGCTCACATCACAAAGCCACACCTCATAATCGATATCGTTAAGCCCCAAATCGAAGTCATTCTTGTTTTCCAACTTCAGATGAAGGGTGGCAATAGTTTCTTCAAAAGAGAACTTCTCAAAATGAATCTTTTCAACATCAATGTCCGGTTTATAAGGTATCGGGATCTCTCCCGTCTTCTCAAGGGGCAGAGTGAGCCTACCAAAAACCGGGACATCCACTATTAGGTCAACCTTAATTTTGTAAGGAATGATGCTACCGGGCTTTATATCATCGTACGTGTTCTTGATATCATCATATATCAGACAAACAGGTATCTTGACAGTCTCAGAGCCATGCGCACGTATCGTCCCGGAATCCGGGATCAGCCCGGAAATGAGTTTCCTCCCGTCACTCTCGATCAAATAGTTTATGTCGATGAGAGGGATAGGGATAGGATTAGGGTTCTTGATAAGGACATCCACAACTATGTCTGCCTTCTCAAGATTGATGTGAGGAATGTGAATCCCAGTAACATCTGCAGTTGGCTTGCCGAATCCTATAGTTTCCTCAATTTTCTCACCAATGTCTTGGATGAAATCCTTAACCTTCTCCAAGAATCCACCCTTGGACTCCTCTTCTTTCTTGTCTTCTTTTTTCTCTCTGTCTTTGACTTCCCTTTCAACTACATCGGGTTTATCGCAAGATGATGCCATACCTGTCACCCAACAATTTCCGAAATATTGCAAAACAGTATTGAACTAATGGAGAAAAAATGAGCTTGGAGATGAAGCAATGCATACTCAAATATCAAATAGACTTTGAAGAAGAAAGGAGAAACTCAGATGAAAACCTGGATTCATGATTGTAATGAACATTGTATTTCTCATTGTCTAAATAAGTACTATAAAGACAACTCTAGCCCAGAAAGTATCACGATAATTCAAACCGATGGTAGAGACACGGCTTAGGTCTAGCGGGGGGTACTTGTACATAGTACACAACGCTTGTATATATTGGGCTAGAGAGTGCACTAGAAGATAATCAATAGTCACTTAAATGAAATTCTCTCTTTCTCACACACACACTCACACGCGCGCACACACACACATATATATATATATATATATATATATATGTGTGTGTGTGTGTGTAATTTTGAAGTGAGGGGGTGCATGTACAGCCCCCGACTTCAATACGACTCTGCCATTGAATCAAACTACAGAGCTTAATTTACAAATGTAAGAACTTCAAAGTTGAAACACACGCAGTCACACACTAAATTCTAAACAAGACTCATTTTGAAAGAGCAAACGGGTAAATCTTTGCGAAACACAAAGCACAACTCAAATCTAACTTCAGTCTCTCATACAATCAAACAAGCCAAATGAAAGCTGCGAAACCCCACCTCAAGATTCAGCCGGAAGGAGCTCAAAATCATCACAAGACCAAAGCTTTTTAATCCATTTCTCTTTCCAAAACCTCCCACACAACTCAAGATCCTGATTTTTTTCATAGTCCAAGACATTTAATTGCAACAAGTGCATAATCATTACAGAACCACATACAAGTTAGAACATAAAACCATGTAAGACAACTAGATCTAGAACCAAAAATCAAGATCAGAAAATGCACATAATTGCTCAAGACTCACTTTTTGTTTCTCCCTTAAAATAAAATCAGGAAAAAAAAAAGAGATCCAAGACTAGAGGTTGTTCTATCTGAATTCAGAAGCAAATTAATGGATCAAACATCTTCACACAAAAAGGATCAGCATACATAGACCATATTAAAAAGGAAATCAGTGGGGTGAAATTTTTTACCTTTAGCAAGTGTAGAGAACAAGTGAAGTAGGGCAGCAAAAGTACAAGAGGAAGAAAATGAATCCAAGATTGGACTGGAATTTCTCGTGGGTCAGCAGAAGGAGTCGCCGAGCGCTAATGATGCAACTTAGAGAGAGAGAGAGAGAGAGAGAGAGAGAGAGAGAGTTTACTGCTTGATGAAATTTGCCGACAAGACAAATGTGATCCCTTAAACGAGGGATCGACTCCTGGCGAACCAGAGATGAGCTCCACTAGTCTCCTTACACACAAAATTCACAAAATATCTTTTGCAAGAAAAAAAACAAATTAATTTAGTAGCTCGTATTCAATCCGAATCTTCTGTAATATTTTCCTGTCATTTATATATACGGATTACGTGTGTTAATAAAAGTTTTTTTTATCAATTACATCAATAAATTATTATAATTGAATATCATCAAATGATAATTAAATACAAACACATCAACAAACTATTATAATTAAATATCATCAAATAATAACTAAATACAAACTATAGAAAGAAACGAGTATTTAAAGTAAAGAAATATTTGCATTCACAGAAAGTTAAACTCATAACTTTAAAATTACGCGGTATTCATCTTTACTAAAGTAGGGCCTCATCGATTGTGTATTAATAAAAGATTAAAAGAGAAAAAATTATGATAACAAAACAAAATGTATATTCTCTTTCCTAATTTTAAGTTCTCGAGTGTTTATAGTCAAATTGCAATAGAAAAATATTACAAAAGATTCGCACTTAATTCAATTAACACAAAAATTGATAACCATGGTTGTCGGCCAAATAAATGAAAATATAATTGTTTAAAATCTAAAAAGAAAATTACATTAATAGAATAATCACACGCCTGTATAAGTGCATTATGAAGTCTAACATCATATATATATATTATTGAAAAGTTTTTAGCAATATTATATATTTAAATTATTAATTTAACAAAATTATATTCTTGAAAGTTAAATTCAAAATTTTAACATATATACTCCAATCTCATATCTGATTCACTTATATTGAATAAATAATATTTATATTGAAATTTGACTCATCAAATATTATAATAAGTCGAAAATACTTAAATTAAAATCCACCACATCGACAACCTAGAACACTCCTTTGGACGCCCAAGCCTGCCACCGCCGTCCCATCTGCCCCACCCTTTCTCCTTCCATTCACCATCCCAACACCCTTTTTCTTCGCCTGAACTTCTTCGCCTGGATCTGCAGATCTGTGTGTGTGCAGGTGTGCGTCTTCCCTTTAACATCCCAGTCTTCTTCGCCTGAATGGTCTTTTTCGGATCTGTGTGCGCGCAGAGTGATAACGAAAAACAATTCCGGGCAGCAAACCAAAAAATCCATGACTGTCCCGCCTCCTCCTCCTGTGCTTCAGCCGGCGGCGCCCAAAAAAACCGCCGGATAAGCGGCCGCCGTTGCCCCTACCACCGCGCCGGACCTTCGCCGAAGTCACCAACCCCGCGGCTGGATCCTTCTCTGAGATTTCATCGCGTGAACAGAAAAAATACTTCAACAATGCCTTGGGTCCGATGGGAATTGCTACTCGAAAAAATGGCTTGAAGGCCCTTAAACTTTCTCCTGAAGATTGTGAGATTTTGATGCGTCCATATCAGTTTGCTCTTGTAGGTAAATTTCCGTGTGGTGGCCCTTCTTGGAAGACTGTCAGAATTTTGTTCCATAATCTCAAATTAAACGGTGTTTACCAGTTTGGGATTATTGATGAAAAACACTGTCTCATTGTGCTTTCAAAACCGGAGGACTACAATAGGCTGTGGAGGAAGAAATTTTTAGATTTCCATGGTTCCACGATGCGTATCCTCAAGTACACAGCTGATTTTGATCCAGACGTTGAGTCTTCCATTGTGCCGGTGTGGGTTGAGTTCCCTAAGATCAAACCACACCTTGCTAACGATCGCTTTGTTTGGGGGCTTGCCGAATTGATTGGAACGCCGCTGCGCATGGACGAGCCCACGTCGGACAGAACTCGACCGAGTACGGCTCGAGTTTTGGTGGAAATTGATGTTCTTCAACCAATGGACGAGGTACTTCTTGTTGAACATGGTAGAGTTGATATACTACAGAAGGTAAAGTATGGTCCTATTCCTCACTATTGTGAATGCTGCCGTGAGTTTCATACCAAGAATGAGTGCAAAATTCCAACTCAAGAGCAAAGACCTGTAAGTGTTCGACAAAATGTCCAAGAGAAGAAAAATGAAAATATTATCACCAACCCTCCAAATGCTCGACAGAATGCCAATGAGAAAGCCCCTCAAGAATGGCGGGTTGTTTCGAATCATAGAAGCCAGTGTGTGGACAAAGATAAAGGGAAGGCGGACAAGATGCAACACGTTATTGCTCCGGGACCAAGCACATGTCCAGCGGCTGACATTGCGAACCCCTTTGCAGCCCTGGAAACTATTGATGAGGAGGACGTGCTGGAAGTGGATAATGTGGCTGCAAACATGTCTGCTACTGCTCCGGTTCTTGACACCCCTCCGTTTAAGAAGTCTGCTGCTAACCCTGTCCTCGCTCCAGGTCATTTTCAGTCCAATAATGCAAGTGTCTCCCCTCTCCCAAGTGAGAACCTCCCCCTGAATTCAGCTGCTCCAATCCCCAATTTGACTGCTCAAGAAGCTTCCTTAAAGCCTTCAGAAGGAATTCAGCCCCACGATGAAAGTAATGACGGATTATGGGCAGATAACGATCTACTTTGTGATACCCCTACTAAGGGTACTGTTGCTGGAGAAGTTCGTGGTAGTTGCACAAACCTGCTACAGCTTCAAGATGACCCACACAGACAAGCCCACAATTACGACAATCAACTTGGCTTATCTAACAAATCAATTGCGGCCCCCTCTCTAACTGCTGCTCACCTCTCCAACATGGCTGCTGCCCCTTTTGGAGTTGATCAGTCCCTAAACTCAGCAGCTGTCATTCCTTTAGCTGATCAACAACTTATGCTGTCAGCTGCCCCAGGTGTTATTCAGCCCACTAATGCCAGTGTTTCCCCTCTTCCAGCTGCTGCCCCACTGTTCACAAACTCAGCAGCTGGCCTTTCTTCAGCTGATCAACAACTTATGCACTCCGCTGCTCCCGAACAGATTTCACGAGACCTAGATGTTGCTAAGAAGCGTCCAGACGGAATTCCATCTGAAAATGTACAACCTGATGGGGTAATGGCCTCTCCCGCGGTCCTTTGCCGTGTTGGGTGCACTCACTGGGCAGGCCAAACAGAGAGTGTTAAACCCGTGGATGCGCCTTGTGCTTTGGGAGGGTCTTCACCAAGCATGGAGGATAGGAATTTGGCTACCCCAACTGACTCTTGCCACTCCGGGTGCGCTCGTTTGGCGGGTCAAGAAGGGGATGTCATTGGTTTTCTAGTAGAGCGGCCTTCGATTCATAAGAGCAGGGGCCCATGTATTTTAAATGTTGCCGGTTATGATGATTCTCTCATCCCAGTCAACACCAATGCTCATGACCCTATGCAACTTTTAGTCTTTGACGAGGCTAGAACTACCGCGGTACATAAAAGGGGAGGATCAGTTGATGACGCAATCCTTCAAGACTCAGACTATGCACATAGGAAAAATACAGTCAATAAACCTGAGGTGCCACCTCGAATTCAGAGACAAACCAGGAGGAAAAGTAAACCCACTAAGGAAGGTATTTTCGTCATCAATAATTAATGAATTTAAACATTATGGTGTGGAATATTAGAGGTATTGCCAATTCAAATACCCAAAGTTATTTACATCGCTTAAGGAAAAAAAAGAAGTTAAATATTCTTGTGATCCTTGAGCCTATGACTAATCTTGATGCTAGCTTTATGACTCGTAGATTTGGTTTTGAGCATGTTGTGTCAAATGTGGCCAATCAGATTTGGGTCTTCTCTGATTTTAGCACCTGTATCACTATACTTGAGAATCATGAACAGTTTATCCATATTGAAGTCTCCCATCCATCAGTGGCTAAATCATTTTTCTGTTCTTTTGTTTATGCTAAATGCTCGAGGTCGGAACGGCGCGACTTATGGGATGGATTGAGAAATATTTGCACCTCCTCCCCTTGGCTTGTGGCCGGGGATTTTAATACAGTGCTGGCTGTTTCCGAGACGAAAGGTTGTGCTATTCCAAGGCTGGGGGATATTGAAGAATTTGCAGACTTTGTTCAAGACTGTGAGCTTCAAGATGCGGGCTGCATCGGAAGTCAGTTCACATGGACGGACAAGAAGAGGAAATGGAAGAGACTGGATAGGGTGCTACTTTCTAACGAGTGGGTTGACCTATTCTCGACCACCCGAGTATGTCACCTATCCCGACACAAATCTGATCATGCTCCATTGATGATTCATTTGGAGAATAATGCCTTCAAAGGGCCATCCTCATTTCGATTTCTACATATGTGGTGTCACCACCATGGATTTTTGGAGGAAGTCCAGCGGAACTGGAATTTACCTATCGTAGAAACAGGGATGGTTAAACTTCAACGCAAGCTTGGCCGACTCAAACAACGCATGAAATGGTGGAATAAGCATGTTTTTGGTAATATCTTCGATGTTGTGGCTGCTAAGGAGGCTGTTGTTCAGAATTGCGAGCGTCTTTTCGAGCAAGATCCCTCAGAACACAACCTAATCAACTTGAACAGATCAAGTGCAGATCTCACTAAATCTTTAGCAATGCAAGAGAGCTATTGGAAGCAGAAAGCTGCCTGTAAATGGGCGGCAGAAGGGGAGCGCAACACTAAATTCTTTCACTCACTGGTTAAAAAGAAACGAGCCCGGACAGCTATCCACACTATTTTGGAAGGAGATCAAGTCCTCACGAGTCCAATTGACATTAAAAATTCAGCTGTGGCTTTCTTCCAGAAGCTTTTGAGTTCAGAGGAGGATGAGATCCTGCCGGATGACTTTGCTTGTATTCCTGAGCTTATTTCGAAGTCTGACTCTGATAACCTCTGTGTCACACCGACTTTGGACGAGGTGAAGGAAGTTGTGTTTGATATCAGTCCCGATAGTGTGGCTGGACCCGACGGATATACTTCTCTTTTCTTTCAGATATGCTGGGATATAGTGGGGCAGGACATCTTTGAGGCAGTTCTGGACTTTTTTAATGGGAGTCAAATGCCTAAAGGGTTCAAAGCTACTACTTTAGTGCTTATTCCCAAGACCAACACAGTCTCCTCTTGGGCTGATTATAGACCGATCAGTCTTTGTAATGTCACCAATAAGATCATTTCTAAACTGATCTATAAGAGGTTGAGCCAAGTCTTGCCAGATTTGATCTTCGCGGCTCAGAGTGGTTTTGTTGCTGGACGGTCCATTCAAGATAACATCCTTCTAGCACAAGAGTTAGTCCATTCCCTAAATGTGAAAGGTAAAGGTCAAGGTGGCAAGCTTATCCTTAAACTGGACATGGCCAAAGCATATGACAGGCTTCATTGGCCGTTTCTCTTCCATGTTCTGGAAAGCATGGGGTTTTCCGGGAAATGGATTTCTATGATACAGAGATGTGTTCAAAGTTGTTTCTTTTCTGTGCTTCTGAATGGTTCCACTACTGGTTTCTTTGAGTCTTCCCGTGGTATAAGACAAGGGGACCCCCTCTCCCCGGCTTTGTTTATTCTCGCAGCCGAATGGCTTTCAAGGAGTTTGGACTCTCTCTTTCAGCGTATCCCCTCTCTCAAATATGATGGCGATTCCCGACAGGTGATTTCCCATTTGGCATATGCTGATGACATTATTATTTTTGCTAAGTCATCGGATGGAAATATTGTTGCATTGATGGATTTGTTGCGAAGATATGAAGCTGTTTCTGGGCAGCTTATTAGTTGCTCCAAGAGCCGTTGCGTGGTGAGCAAACATTGCAACAGCGTGCAAAAGCATTATATCCAAATGGCCACCGGATTTACTATGACCTCACTGCCAATCACTTATCTTGGGGCTCCATTGTATGTTGGCATTAAGAAAACCTTTCTTTATGCTGATATATTGGATAAGATCAGGAACAAAATTGTTGGTTGGGAGAAAACAGCTCTTTCTCATGGTGGCCGACTTCTCTTGATTCATAGTGTCCTGAACTCTATGCCGTTATACATCCTCCAAGTGTTGCAGCCTCCTCAATCTATTCTAAGCAAGATCGACAAGCTTCTCAATAAATTCTTCTGGGGTGACTATGGCCATCAAAAAAGATCCACTGGACTTCTTGGCCGAATGTCTGCTATCCATACGAAGAGGGTGGATTAAATATCAGAAAACTTGCTGAAGTTATTGAGGCCTTCTCATGGAAAATATGGTGGAATTTTCGAAAGCAGTCATCTTTGTGGGCGAAATACATGGGGGAGAAGTATGTCAAGTGGTTCTTTCCCCTTCATGCCCCTTCTCGCCCAAAACACTCTAATGTATGGAGGCGTATGGTGAGTGTTCGGGCGGCGGCAGAGGCTCATTTCTTCTGGATTTTAGGCCGGGGAGATTGTTCCTTCTGGTATGACTGTTGGATGGGTGAAGCCCCCCTTTCTATCTTATTAAACAGGCCCGTTTGTAGGCTGGAACCGGTTAACGCTTATTGGACTGACGGGAGGTGGGATGACAGCAAGTTGCGGGCTATTCTCCCCTCTCAGTTAGTTCACCAGATTTGTCAAGTCCCTATCTCTTTTGGTAATGATGATATTCTGACTTGGAAAGCCTCCCCTCTGGGCAGATTTACTACGAAGTCCGCTTTTGAAGCCATTCGTGCTAGTCGGGAACACCATGGGCTCTTATCGCATGCTTGGACTAAACAGATCAGACCAACTGTCTCTGTCTTTATTTGGCGCTTTCTCAATAGTTGGCTACCTGTCCACACAACACTACAGAAGAAGGGGATTACCATGGTTTCTAGATGCTATTGTTGTGGGGATAGTGTTGAAGATGCTCAACACCTCTTCCTTAAAAGCCCTAAAGCTAGGGATATTTGGGCATTCTTTACAGAAATCTTTGATATTCCTCCCATCGACACAGCTAATGTTGCCACTCAGCTCAATCATTGGAAAAATCGTGCGACAACAAGCATTAAGGGAAATGTCAGGTTTGTGGTGCCTGTCCTTATTTTTTGGCACATTTGGAAGGAGAGAAATGATTGTGTCCATCGTCAAAGGAGGTTCCTAGCCACACGAATTGTTTGGCGGGTTTTACATTCGCTGTTTATTCTTTACAATGGCAATATATTCACTGCGAAGCACTGGAAAGGGGATTTCCTTCTGGTTGCCCAACTGGGTTTCAAATTTAATCTTTCTGCTCAGCAGCCGAGCCCGCCTCGAATTGTCTATTGGCTGAAACCGGACATTGGATGGGTTAAGCTTAATACGGACGGTGCGTCAAGAGGCAACCCGGGGGTGGCGGGCGCAGGAGGAGTCATTCGTGATTGTTTTGGGGAGGTGATCTGCCGCTTCTACTCTTTTTTAGGTCATCAATCTAATGCTTATGCTGAATTATACGCTGTTAAGCAAGGGTTGCAGTTGTGTTGTGAACGTGGCTTCCAAAGTGTTTGGGTGGAGATTGATGCTTCTTCTATATTACACCTCATTCAGTCCAACATCACCAACTGGAAGCTTGCACATCTTCTTATGGGTATTCAAGAGTTCAGAACCAAAGCCAATGTTCGTTTTTCTCACATATATCGAGAGGGAAACAAGGCTGCGGATTACATGGCTAACTTGGCTTGCGATGCTCTCTCATCTGCGGTCTTGGAAGGGAACCAAATTCAAGGGCCAATTCGTGGAATGCTTAAGATGGACAAGTGGGGTCTCCCTAACTTTAGATTTAAATAATTGCTCCGTTTCTTTATGGTTTGGCTTGGTGTATTTGTGTATGTGTTCTATTTTCAATGTATTCATTTGTCCTATTTCAATGAGGGAAGACGAATTAGCGCAATTTTTGCTAATAGTCCTGCGAATGTGGATGTCAGCCGCTGCTATTTTTCCAGCAGTAAGGGGGAAACTGTAATTTTCTGCTCTTGGGCTTCTGTTTTCTCTGGCAGTTTCAGCTGCTGTTTTGACAGCTATGAAGTGATTCATGTTGCTGGTTGTTTTTGTGGCAGTGTTTGCGTTGGTTTGTTGGTTTGTGGTTGGATTGCATATTCTTGGGGGCTGTTTTTGGTTTATTTTTTTGATACGGTGTGGATGGTAACTGTTTTTGGGGCCTCCTTGTGGTGGTTGAGTTTTTTGGGCTGCTCTTGTTGTAAGGGGAAGTTTTTTGTTCAGAAAACCTGCCAGGGGGGTAAATGTAATTTTCGAAATCTGTCTACAAGGCAATCTGTGCACAAACAGAGCAGCTGCAGTTTCTTTGTTGACAACAGGAAGTGTGCTTGGGTGATTTCATCCATTCTTGGTCGCATTAATATTGAGCGGAGCAGGTTTGTGTGTCGTTGCATTCTTTTTGGCGACAGCAGGAGGGGATTTCTTGGTTTTTTTTGCTATCCTGTTGCTGCTGTCAATGTGGGGTGTCAATGGACTGCTGCTGTCTCTGGCCGGTTTCCATCTCATATTTCGACTTCGGATTGGGGTTGCTCCTACTCTTTGCAGTCAGCAGGTTACCTTGGTATACTCCAGGGGTATTTTTGTGGCTTCTAAAATCTGCCAGGGGGATTTCTGTAATTTTCGTAACCTTTTATTTCTCTTTTGTTGCTGCTGGTTCCTTAACCATCCTGCTGAGCTTATTTTGACAAATTGGTTGGAAAATGGTCCTCTTAGTCATTATAACTTTTGTAAAGGGAGTAGTACTCCTTATTTACATTTTACTTGCCACTTAGGATCTTTTCTCGTTCTTCTCATGTACTTTCAGAATTTTCCATTGTAATCTTTTCCTCTTTTCTCGTTAATAAAGGGGTGGGGTCCCCCCAGAAAACCCTACGGCGGGCACGTGCCGGTTTAAAAAAAAAAAAAAAAAAAAAAAAAAAAAAAACCTAGAACACTCCTTTCATTACTTGATTAATATTGAATACGAGCGTCAAAAAGCCCAATTAGCCAAATATAACACAGTATATATAACATTAGTAAAGACATTTAAAAACACACGTATATATATATCTATGTGTGTGTGTGTGTGTCATTAAAAATAATATATTATTTTATATTTTTCAAGGTAAAATTTTAATAACATGATTTATAGTTTTCACACATATTCTAAAATATTTTTATATTTTATTTAATTTTGTTTATTCAATAAGAGAGTTTTTTTAATTGGTTACTTTATTTTAAAACGTAATTTTTTTTAGTTGTTATCGGGTTGGATTTTTAATTGGATTCAAACTTGATACAAATGAATATGAGTCCTATAAAATTCGGATCGGATTCAGATATTAAAAAATAATAATCGGGTTTTAATTTTCATATTTGATCCGAATCCAACCCACCCCTAGCTTGGAGGGTTATTGGCACCTTCAGGTAGAAGCCCAATATCAAACAAATGACGCCCAATTAGCACAATCCCCAATTTTGCTAATCGTAGACAAACGATAAACCATCAAACTTGTCAATATCCGTTACAAAAGCATTTGAACGTACGCAATAATAGGGTGGTAACATAAAATATGGCCCTTTTGGTCAAAAAACAAAAACCAGAAAATGTGGCCCCATCAATTGAAAAGCCCAATACTAGTAGTATAAAAAGCTTAGGGTCCGATGATGCGGAGCGGCGTACACTAATTTCAACACTACAAATGGCCCGATTCTCAAGTATGAAAACCGGAGATGTAACACATACGTGTTATTCTAATTTAGATTGTTTTATCTTTACACTTTCATTTTTTGTTTTTCTAATTCTAACTTGAGTATCGAAAATTCTATGTAGGTCCTCTCCTTGCATCCTTTCGTTGGAGCTGTGATTTTTTCTTTTTTGATAGGTGAAGAAATTATATTAAAAGATGAGAAATTAATAGTCCAAGACCTGGCAACACATTACAAAATAATTCAATAGGAAGAGTGCTGACATGAATAGGACTAGACCATCTAGAGTGAACTGTCCATTGTGCCAAATTATGGGCTAAATTGTTACAAGAACGATGAACATGCTTAAAAATCCAGAGGGGGTCCGTGTTCAAAAATCTTTCTATATTAGAATAAATGGGCTTGAGCCTGCCTACAACAATTAAGGTTTTCACCAGTCAAGCCTTGAATAACTTCAATTGCATCATCTTAAAAAATCACCTTATCCAAATTATTTTCATCAGCCATTTTAACTGCCACTAATAATGCAAAAGCCTCAGCTACAGTGGCATTCATTTTCCAACTACTTTGTGACTATGAAATCACAATATGATTCTTGAAGTCCCTAAACACAATTGCCACTTGTGCTTTTTTCCATCTTTAAAAGCAACATCAAAGTTAGCCTTGAGCCAACCTTCCTCTGGGGGAATCCACATATGCAAAACAAACACAACAAGAGTGTTATGATGATCATGTTTATGTGTATTCCAATGTTTAACTGAAACTTTAGCAATAGATTTATCAAGCTTTTCCAAGTTCACTTCAGTATGATCAAAAAGGACTTGATATCTTAAATGCCAAATAGAGTCCATTGCTACTGAAGAGAAAATCAAAAATTCATGTTGCTCATCTTTAGAAACAAATAAACTACTATTTGGATTAATGAGAAGCTCAATCCAATCCATAATGCACCGAGGTGTTGGGGTTACGCAAGTGCACGCAGTTGTACAATTAATACAAAGTGAGTAGAGTGTCGAATCCCATATGGATCGTGATTTGGCCCGTGAAAATGACTCGTTTTGTTTAGTTAAATTGATCAAATTTGAGGAGTAGTTTGTTTCTCTAAATAAAAGCTAATTTCAAATTAAAAACAACTCACTAATAACAATAATAACAGATAAACAATGCGAGTAATGTAAGCGCAAGGTGGTTTGATTCACCTAACTTTCTATTCCAATCCAATCCCTAAGTTGAATGGTTTTCGTGGTTGTGTGAAGCGAGGAACAAATCTAACCACAATCTCTCTCAAGCATCGTGGAATTAGTTCATACAATCCCTCCTAAGCCTAAAACTAACCAATTCTCATTCAGTTAATCCAAGCTTTAGAAAATATTTGTATAAGTTTTAATCACCGCCTTAAGGCTCAATCAATATTAAATTCATTTTCATACAACTTTAATACCAATTGATCTCTTCTAATTAGAGTTACAATCGTGAATCGTCTCTCGACCTCATCAACGATTTTCAAATTCGTCAATTAGGGGTGATCAAACCCTAACCAAGTATTAAAGCATTAAATGAGATAAACATACGAAAACATATTCAAAATTATGGGATTTTCATGGAATAGAGAAAAAGAAGAACTACACCATCCTTACACTTAATAATTGAATTAGTTCATACTAAATCTAAAAACAAGAACAAAATCTAGAAAAGAATCCATAAAGAAGAAGAATAAACTTATTCGGTGGAAATTTCAGATGCAAACTTCCCTCAAACGGTTGTTCTTCCTTAGCCTCTTGGTTCCTCTCCGTCTCCGAATCTTTGTCTTCCCAAAATGCCCAAAAAGTCCATCCAAAGAAAAAAATAATTAAAAAAAATTCAAAGAGTTCTAATCTATCTAGATCTAAGAAAAAGGTCTCCCCTTGTTTTTGGCTTGAATCTGGACTAAAAAGTCATAGAGAAACGCCTAGCATATCTTTCCAAATCAACACTTCAGTCAAATAAGGAAGGTTGTTAATTGCTGTCGCGATAGAGAAACGCCAAGCGTATCTTTCCAAATCAACACTAAGTCAAATAAGGAAGGTTGTTAATTGTTGTCGCAGACATTGTGTGTGTACGCAAAATATTTTGCATACACACGTAAACTTACAGATTCGTTTTCTTCAAAATAGCTGGCCTTGGGTAAGTACTCAAAATTTATTGCGCACATACGTATTTTTACAACCAAGTTTTCCTTTGAATTACTTTCATTTGGTTGTTACTCAAAATGGTTTGCGTAAATATGCAACTTCTGATTCCACTTTTCGTACCCTTTATGGTCTCTTTCTCTTCTCACATACAAAACAACGATTTAACTCAAACTTACGCATAATAAGGCTCGAAATGAGAAAAATACATTATAAGTCCGACAAAATGAACATAAAAATCAACTATAATTATGAACTTATCACAAGGCTCGAATGAGGCTAATTTGAATGCCCATTTTGGGTTCAACCAAGTGTGAATAGCAATTGGGCATCTAAGAAATAAATGCTCTGAAGATTCATCTTCTTGAAAACAAAGAGGACAAGAAGCATCCAAATCATCAAAATAGCACTGCGATTTCTTCTTAGTAGGAAGGATCCTAGATAAAATTTTCCAAAGGAGAACTTTGTGCCTGCGATGGATTTTAGAATTCCACAACCATTTTCATATCTTATCATTCACTTGCGAGTATAAGAGACAACGATTCCTCTGGTTAGTTAGGTATGCTGACCTAACTGAGTGTCTACCTGACGAAGAGGGAGTCCAGAAAAAATCATCATGCTTTACAACGGTTGAAATTTTGATTTTGAAAATTTCAAAGGCAATGTGTGGAGGAAAAAGGTTCTGAATAAAATCTGTATTCCATTGTAAAGATAGGGATTGAAAAGCCCACTCACAAGGTTCACACAAGAGTTGGTTTTGTACTCAATGGGAGGCTCAAAATTTGTCAAGTAGGACCCAAGGATCCTCCCAAATTCTGAGATTAGAAACAAAACCAATTTTATAGCAGGCTCCAAATCTAAGAAGATTGCTTAGTAGGTTTTTGAACTTCAAGCAAATTTTGACCTTTCAATATTTAGCTTTGAAAATATCAACCCACAATTTATTAGAATTAGTAGCCACTTGCCAAGTTAACTTACTAATAAGAGCCTTATTCATATCACCCATTCTCCTAAAACCATGTCCACCAACAACTTTGGGTTTGCAAATATTTCCCCACGAAGTTAGGGCTAAGTATCTAGATTTATTAGCATCAATTCTCCACCAAAACTTGTGCATAATGGTATCCAACTTATTGCACAGGTTAGTAGGAAGAAGGAAATGACTCATATGATAGTTGTGAATAGATTGTAGAACTGATTTAGCAAACATAGTTCTACTAGATTGAGAAAGGAGCTTATCTTTCCAGCTTGAAACTTTATCCCCAAATTTATCAAGGACATCTTGGAAAGCTTTTGATTTGGATCTTTGTTTGCGAAAAGGAAGTCATAGATATTTACCTTTGTGATTACACTCTTCAAATTGCAAAATATCACAAATTTCCATCTTAACTAATCCTTCAAGGCTTCGTTCGGTTTTGCCAATTAGCCAAGAAATAGAGGTCCAATCTAAGCTAATTGGATGTTCGGTTTATAAAATGAATTGCGTCGGATCCTTTGATTGTTTAACATGACCCGGCAATATTTCAACTATTCACCCCTGATTAAGTCTCGGGGTGGGGGGTGAGACTAGTAATCTCAATTGCCAAGATTATGTTTGGGTGGATGTGAATGTACAAAGGTGCCCTTCATTAAATAACTTAATTCCTATTTTACCCTTAAAAATATCGAACTTACAATTTGACCTTCCTATTTTGGTTTTGGTTCTCACGAACTAGGGATAAGTGTTGCCCATGTTCCGCATTTTGTATAATTAGCGTGTCGGGTATATTCAAAGTATGTACAAAATAAAAATGTGATTTAATTTAATTAAATAATTAAATTTTAATCATATCAAATTCTCTATATAAATACACATATTTTCTTTATTATTATTTATATTGTCCTTTTTAGTTATTTATATTATATTTGTTAAATTTATCAAAAGTTAATAAAGTATTTTAAATGAAAGTATTTTTTAATTAAAAAATAAATAAAAATATAAAGTACCACAAAATTTTTTTTTAAAAAAAGGATGTGAAATAGAAAAAGGAGAGAAGTGACAATAGAAAAGGAAAAAAAAAAATCTATACATTGTTGGAGAGAAAAGAAAGAATAAATAAGAGAGAAGTATAGTTAAAAGGTATTTTAGGAATATTACAATTACACATATAAATAAGAAAAAGTCAAGAGCCCTTACGTTTAATATAAGGTTGTGTTTTGTAGTAGATTAGGATTGTGTGTGATAGTGAAACAATTGGATAGATATGTTATTAATCCATTTCATTAAAATATTTGATAGCAGGTATTGTTTCCTAAGATATCCTTCAAACTATGCTTGGTATAATTTTTTTTTAAAAATATGAATTGGAAGTAAATTACGAAAAGTTCTTTAATTTAATCACCTTTATATATATATATACACACATATATATATAAGGGCAATATAGTAAGTTACAACTTTTATCAACTCAATTTAAATAACGTGGATTACAAATCCTACCTCCATGGTGGAATGGGCTATTCCATAAATTAATAGATAAGAAATCGGGCATATGCTTTATAAAGGACCAAACAAATCTACCAAATATAATTATAGGTGATATGCAAATATAATCCAAAGCATAAATCCCTATCAAACACAACCTAATTGTATAGATAAAAGCGATTGTTTATAATTTCATAATAATAAACCCCCTCAACTCATCTACTAATTATTAATAACAACAAGCATACAAAAATAAGCAAAAAAAAAGGTTTTTTTTAAAAAGCTTATAAAATATCTTATATTTGTCAAATGCAGACTTAGAAAAAAATTCTTCAAACATAAGGACATAGGAGTAATTTAGTGTATCCATTCAATAGGAGGCTATTTAAATAATTTACAACATATATTCAAGTTTCATATTAGCAGTTGTAGGAACCGAACAATGCTCTCATCAAATTGAGGGAATGGAGAAAAGGTGCAATATGTCAAACCGAACATGATACACATAATTCAGAAACTAGGTTAATTTCAAAATTGTTAATTGAATGAGATTGTTCAATTCCACAAACCGAACGAAGCCCAACATTATTGTTGAAATGGATTGATGACTTTGCAGCGTTGATCAGTTGTCCAGTCCACTCACAATATTTGTCAAGGCATTCTTTAACTCCTTTAGCATCTTCCTTACTGGTCTGGAAAAAAATCACAAGATTGTTTGCATACAAAAGGTGTGAAATCAAAGGACTTTTTCTAGAGACCTTGACACCATGAAATGTGTTAGCATTGATGGCAAAATGAAAAATTCTAGAAAGAAGTTCAAAAAACATTGTAAATAAAGTAGGAGACATACGATCTTCCTGCCTAATACCACGAGAAGGAGAGAAAAATCCATAAGGGGACCCATTAAGTAAGATGGAAAATATGGAAGTGGAAATACATTGATGGTTCCAATTAATGAACTAATCGGCCAAGCTAAAATTTTTTAGAATTTGGATTAAGATTAACCAATGAACTCTATCATAGGCCTTTGCCATATCAATTTTAATAGCCATGAACCCCTTCTTACCTTCTTTGTTATGGAGATAGTGCATAACTTCTTGGGTAATGATATAGTTATCAGTGATGGACCTCCTAGGAACAAAAGCAGATGAAAAGGTGAAATTATTTTATCCAGGACAATTCTAAGTCTACTAGCCAGAATCTTAGTGATAATTTTGTAAATAGTAGAGCAAAGGCTAATAGGCATGTACCGATCAACTTTACAAGACTTTTCACTTTTAGGAATAAGGGCTAAAAAAGTATGATTAAATTCTTTAAGCATGTAACCCTTTTGGAAAAAATCTAGGACTGCTTGAATAATCGAATCACCAACAATACTATACGCCACAATTTTTAAAAGAAAATGGCAGAGAAACCAACGGGACTTGGGCTCTTACTATGGTTCCTACTAAAAAGGATTTTTTTAATTTAAGAGCCACAAGGAATAGTGCACAAAAATTGATTATCATCCGCAGTAATAAGCCTGGGCATGAGATCACCAAAATTTGAGGGAAAGCAAGGATTGTTAGAAGCAAACAAATTTTCAAAGAAATTGACAAACTCTTGTCCAACTTCTTGTCTATTAGAAATTCGTGCACCACTACCATTTTGAATTTGAGAGATAGAGTGGTATCTACATTTAATTATAGTAGTGAGATGGAAAAAGTGAGTATTTGCATTACACTCCTCAAGCCAAAGTTCTCTTGATTTTTGTTTCCAAAGTAGCTATTTCCTTTGCAACCATTCATCAAACTCCAACCAGATTGCGGATTCTTTGGAGATATTGAAAGGAGAAGGGTCCTGGGATTGGATATTATCTAAGAGGTTAAGAAGTTTGCCAATTTTAGTTTTGCAATGACCAAATTAAATATTCACTGTTCCATCTTTTGAGATCCCTTGGAGCTTTGATTTTTGTGTGTAAGGAACTCCTGTCAACCCAAACCACTTAAGCCTAGTGTTGGAGGCTCTCGCTTGAAGCCCACGGGGTTCAAGAAAGACTCAATTGATCAGATTGAGGTGCAAGTAGTTTGTTCGGCTCTTATTTGAGCTCTGCCCGATTGAGGGAGGGTCGACTTGTTTCATACAATCAAGTCATAAAATTTAATTTGATAAGTAACTATTAATATCTATATTTATACTATTATTTAAAATACGAGACCCTTTGAGTAACTACATTTGGTCTAACATTTCTTTGGTCTGTCATTTTATCTTTTAATTTTCCCCCTATTTTCTCTCTTCCTTTCCTCCCACTACACGTTTCCTTTTTCATTTTTCTTTTCTTTTAACTTTTGCTTCTCTCATCTCTCTCCTAGCTTCTCCCTCATATGGCACATTTTTAACACCTTTGTTTATTATTTTTAATCATTTAATTTATCTCATATTAAATTATTTTAATTTTCACTTATCTAAAACTTAATAAACATTAAAAAAAATATTTATATAGAAAACATAATAAATAATGAAACTCAAGTACATAGTTTTTTTTCTTTTTTTTGATACAACTCAAGTACATAGTTAGTTTGAATTTTTTTTTTTTAATTTGACACATCCATTGAGTGTGCCCATCTTACTAGCATTTATAAAGTGTTAAACCCCTCTAATAACTACATTAGGTGTCTTTTTTTTTTCTTCTCTCTCCCATTTCTTCTCCTTTTTGTCTCTCTTCCATCTTTAATCTATTATTAGTTTTTCTTATATTTTTGTCTTTCCTCTCTCATCATTTTGTCCATTATTTGACCTTCTTTTTTATTTATCTTTTTAAATTATATAATTTAATTTAATTTGAAATCAATTATTTCGTAATCCCTCATCTGGATTGAAGCTTTTTTGCTATTTAATCTAATAAATATATCAAAATAATTTAAAATATATATTCAAATAAAAATGTAATATATTTTTAATTTCATGTTCTTCAAGTTTTTAAATACATGAATAAATATTTTTTTAATTAACATACGTATCGAATGTGTCTGATCTTCTAGTATCTAATTATTTTGCTTTTCAATAGAGGGCAGTGGAACTCAATAATTACATTAATTATTCAACTAATGTATAATTAATGTTTTTGTATCAAAAAAGTATGTATTATTAACGTTTCATTATAATCAATTATTCAACATGCATGAAGAATCAATTATTAATAAAAAGAAAGAAATCATTATACAATAGAAAATATCTATATTTATGGAAATTGAACTTATGAACTTTCGTCGTCGTAGAATCTCTTCCTCACGAACCATACCAAAGGATCCATGGCTACAAAATCTATCACTTTTAGTGGTTTGATAAACCCTTGTATAGATATAAATCAAAGTGGTCAAATTAAAACTTATATATCAAATATGTTAAGTTTCCAACAAATGAAACAAGAGTAGAACCATTTCTTTTGAACTCAATATTTAGGTACCCTTACCACAGTCCACAAAAGATTGTCAATTATTGTACTATAGTCCCTAATTGACAAAACTATCAAAAGATTATATGGATTCCGTTTCCTTATCATGATTTCATTAATTCTGGTCTTCGCCTAGCTACTAGGATAATGTTTGTTTTGTGATTTTTAATGGTCATTAGTGTAATTGCCACGGAACTTCCTCACAAGGGCCCCAACTTTCTCTCTCTCTCATCTTTTTTTTTTTTTTTTATTTTTTATTTTTTATTTTTTATTTGTGATAACTCTCTCTCTCTCTCTCTCTCTCACACACACACACACACACACACACACACACATATATATATATATATATAAACTTGAAGCCCAAACATGTGTTATACAATGACAAAATCTTCACTATGATTAGTTATTTAGTACGGACGTTAGACTTTGTTGATATTATAAATGTACATTTTAAAACATAAGAAAATGAAAGGGAAGGAAAGGAGGAAATTAAAACAATCAACACACAAAAAAGATTAGTGTGTGTGTGTGTGTGAGAGAGAGAGAGAGAGAGAGAGAGATGTGCGTATATATATAACTACAATAATTTATTAGCATTATTACATGAATCATGACGTGTGAGCCATTGGTAAGTCTTTTGAACTAGCTTTTGAAGAGACCATTTTTTTATGGCACTTGGATAGATTGATAGGACTATTTAACAGTTTTTAATTTACAACTAAAAAATTTAAAAAAAAATCATCATTTATATTAGGGTTAGTAGCACTAACACCTTTGAATGCCCAAACGATCAATTTCTACATCGATCTTTTATTATAATGACCCACCATTCAAATTTCATTATTAGCAAACTACTCATTATGTTAAATCTTTTTAACGAAGAATAGAAGTAAAAATTTTGGACAATAATAAAAGTAAAACTTATAACATAATTTAATGTTTTAAATTAATTTCGGTACCATTGTAGATTTAAATTAGTTTTAACAAAGTTCTAGTTATATTCTAATTAAACTAATCTTCTTCTACCATAAATGATTTATTGAATAGATATTAAAATTTAACTTAAGAAATTAAAATGTTCTAATACAATAAATAAAAAAAATTTGGTTAACATAAATGATTGAATGCAATATTTAAGAAAATAAAAACATTAAATATTAAAAACATAGCTAGTAATTTTACTAAGTTATTCCCTATTATACAAAATTATTAAAACAATTCACTGCATTAGTCCTTCTTTAATTCGACCTTCACGTCTTAAGATGATCTCAATTTATTCGATTTCATAAAATTGTTTGCATTTCTTTCTAAAATTTTCAAATATCCTTTTCTACACCACTTTAAAGGAACAATAATGATCTTTTTTATTTTATTTTATTTTTTGGGAAGGACAACTACTATCGACTATCCACCCAATTTTTAAAATTTATCGTTACCGAATTTCTTTTCAGGAAATTCTTGTATGTATTCGGTTGGTGCTCTCTATGCACCGAAGTACTACTCATATCGTTCACAATTTTATGTGTGGGCTTGAATGATATTTTGACTAATCCAAATAACTATATTCGATGCACATTTTAGTCAAATGTTGTTGTTTATGGTTGAGTCATTATCAGTCTTGGAACTAAACTTTAATTGTATCACAATTATGAGTGCTATAGCATTCCTCCATTTAATACTAATGTTTTTTTTCTTAATTTCTTTTTATAAAATATATCGAATGCGTTTTCATGTTAACTTTGTCAATCTATCATACATCATAAATCATGCGTCAAAAGTAAGATATGTGAAACTACAAACATATATACTTCTAGTTTAGGCCAATTAAAAGACACCACTAGATTAATTTTAGAGCTTTTCGAGCAATATTTGATTTTAATTTGGTAAAATGTAATCAATTATTTTTCCCCAAACACACCTTTGTTGCCCCGAAAATACTCTAGAAAAAACTTAATGATTCTAAATTCTTACATCAAATATATATACATATAAATATATATAAGTGTTTATACTCCTAAACATTACATATATATATATATATATATTGATGTGGCATCACTAATTAAATAGAAGTTAGATGAACAGATATTTGTGATACAAGCCAAAAATTTATCGTTCTTTAAATTCATTCATTTTAGGTTCTCTTAATTGTTCTAGTGGCTGGCAAATGGCAATCGAAAGGGGGGAAATAGGGATGCAAACGAATTGAGCCTTCTCGCGAGACTAACGAGCCGGCTCGATAAAGGTTCAAGCTCGAATTCGAATAATTTGAGCCGAGCCGAGCCGAGCTCGAACTGAGCCCGTATAAGTTTCGAGCTCGAGCTCGAGCTAAGTAATTTTTGTTCATAGGCTCGCGATTTTTTTAATATTTATTTTTATTTTTATATAATTATATATATAATTATAAATAATATATAGATTTTCGAACTCGAGCTCAAGCCTACAATTCGAACATAATAAAATAGTTGAAAATATTTAAATTTGAACTCGAATTTATAATTTATTCATAAATTCGAGCCAAACGAGTCTAATCGAGCTAGACCATGAATCAAGCTTGAACTTGAACTTGTTTTTTCCTGGCTTGTTGGGCTCGAGCTCGAGCTTGAAAAAAAGGCTAAAGCTCGACTTGACTCAGCTTGTTTGCATTCGTAGGGAGAACAAATAACTTAGGAATCCATTGGTCCGCACAATAACTTGCGTTGTCGTAAAATAGTATGGGCAATGCATCTCTTCCAAAAATAAAACATATCACATACATTTTGCACAATATATAATTTGCAAACTTTACCAAAATATTTCTTACGAGCAATTAGAAAAAAAGAAAATAAGTAAATAAAGAAGGAAACATTGTTATCTAGGGTTTTAATAAAATCAAGAAGGGATTGTTAAAGAAGAAAAATACGATGCTAATTTTGAACTTGGCTTTGATCGACGAACAAATCCTTAAATTAAGAGAAAATTTTAAGTTCCGTCAATGTTTGTTCAATTGAATCAAAGTCAACTACCATTAGCTCCTCCCAACTCTCACCAAGTATTAAACAACCTACTTCATTATTACTACCAAATATTGTTATTTTCAACTCAATATTGAACAATATTATAAGTTGACATGTCAAATGACGTAAAACGTTTGGCATAATCTATGAGGAGAAAAAAAAAAATCATATTTTTAAATAAAAATTTGATTAGTACCTTTTTTTTTGTGGTTAATGTCTCTAGTGATTCCTAAATTTTAAAATTAAAATTACTTTGGTTCTTGAAATTTAAATCGTCATGTTTTGACTAAATGAGTAATACTTTAATTCTTTTGATAAACTTTTCTGATAAATTTCATCAAAAAATACTTATATGTAAGGTTGAAAAAAATATAACAAAAATTGATGAAATTGTACTTTTTTTTTTTGGTCGAAGATGAAATTGTACTTTGAATAAGTGTTTTTCAATTAAATTTGACAGAAATACCAAAATATTACTTATTTACAATATAAAGAATCAAAATGTAACGATTCAAATTCTAGGGAGTTAGGTTATTCAAACATTAAACTTTATAGATCATTAGTGACATTATTTCTATTAGTCAGTTTCTTAATTTTTACTTGATTGGCATAATTATTTAAAATGTTTATTAAACGAAATTACTATTATTATTATTATTATTATTATTATTATTATAATAAATCAATTTAGCTACAAAGCCAAAAAAATATTAAAAACTTGCCAATATTAAGAAATTTGGAGATTAAGATAGGTACATTAATTTGAACCTTACATGTGATCATAACACAAAAAAAGCTAAGCCAATTTAGAAAGCTATACGTAACTATCGACTGTGACGTTGCTCGAAAATTTAATTTTATACCATATTATTAAATTCAGGACAAAAACCAGTAAATAACGACAACTTATAATTTTTTTTATTGCATTATTGTCTGAAAAATCATTATTAAAATGAGGGTTTTTTTATCCTTTTTCTTTTTTTGCTGTTGTATGGATCTTGAGTTGGTCCCATCCCCTCCGGAGGTTAAAAAGATCGCATTTTTCGCATCTGGGATCTCTTCATTTGGTCACTTGGTTACGAATATTTCTGGGTTTTCTTTTATTTTTTGTATTTTTCCAGTTCTTGCTATTTTATTTTAGTGCCGTGTATAATTTACCAAAACCGTAGTATGTGTTTCGGATATGCTTTTATTGATAGATAGAGTGGTTTGAGGTTTCTTACAAGAGATTCTATTCTGGTTGATTCAATTTTCTCCAAGGGGAATTGCTTTGTCAGGTACAGATAGATTGATGAACAAACTCTTGTTTCCTCTTTCAGTAGTTGGATAAACTCATGATTTTTGAGATGGGTTTTCTTTTTTCTACTTTGGATTTGAGCTCTTGGATGAGTATTTCTTGTTTGACATGTTTTTCTTGATTTTGTTGATTTTTTTTTGAATAATTTGAAATGGGTTTGTTTAGTTTGGTGTTTAAAGCTTCCATGGTGGTTTAAATCTTTGTTTTGCGCTTTTGCTCGAGCTATGATCTTTCTAGTGGATCAAATTTTCTGTATTTCAGTTTCCAATTTTCATCCAAACTATATGGAATACATTTTTTTTCATTTTTCTTTTTGAAATTTCTCTAGGGATGCTAGAATAGCTAGATTGAACAGAAACTTCACTAGTATTGTACTTTTGAGTGCTTGGAGGAAAATAATTCAGCTATTTTTTTGTATGATTTGTTTACAGGCAAATAGATGACCCGAATAGACATCGAACCTGATGTTGATAACTTGCCACCACGAATGGTGGCCGAGGGTCGAGATGCAGTCCATACAAGTGGACAAGATGGGATAGGCAGGAGAAGAAACTCAAAGGTAAAGGTGATTGCTATTTACATCTGTTTTTGGATGAACTAATGAGTAACATGTTGATGAAGATTTAAGTGGGCATCTAGGACGGTAACATAATTACGACATCCATAGCCTTGATTGTAGTCGATCTCTAATTTTTGCTGGGTTAACATAGCTGTTAGTTGTAATGGTCCTAATGTTATCTTTTTTCTTTTTTTTTTTTTTTTTTTGTCAGGAAGTGACTTTTTTTCGCCTTACTTTTTTTCAGTGCCAATGACTTCTAATATTTGTTACAAACAAAGGTCTAGAAGCAATGCTTTAGTTATTTGATGGGGAGATTTATGGTGATATAGTTAACAGATTTGTTGTTTCTCTTTATAAGTGTCCTCAAATTATGTTCTAATGGTGGTGTTTTTCTGAGGTCAACTATACCAGCCTCCCTTATTTGTAATTGCACAAACTTCCCTTATTGTTTCAAAATTACAATACTCCCCTTGGACCTTGGAAATATGATCAAAAATTGGAAAAGATATCAAAAAACTTGGATAGTATCATCAATACATGCGAGAGCAATTTATAAAGTATACTTAAGTTTGAAAAATGACATCATCTACTGTGTAATGATTAACAAAGTGCATAATTGTAAAGTGATGATAAGTTATAAAGGAGGTATCTGTGCATAATCTTAGAAAAAGGTGCTGTAATTTTTTCTTTTCTTCATTGTGACGCTCTATTACATAGCTGACCACACCATAGCTGTGTTGATGCATTGATGATTCTCCCTCAAGTTTGTTCTTCATTTGACCTTATGGTTTTGTGTTTTAGAGGTCTTTCTGGCTGATGGTGCTTCTAAATTTGAAGTTACTAAAGTGCATGGTTTCTATTTGCAGTTCATGGTGTCGAGCTGTCTAATGCTAGCCTATCAAAGCCTTGGGGTTGTATATGGAGATCTCAGCACTTCACCACTTTATGTATACAAAAGCATATTTGTTGGGAAGTTGCAGGATCATCAAAATCCAGACACAATATTTGGCGCTTTTTCATTAATCTTTTGGACTTTAACACTCATCCCATTGCTGAAATATGTAATTATTGTTCTTAGTGCTGATGACAATGGTGAAGGTATGCTTCTATATCAAATATTCTTTCTTTTTCTTCTTCTCCATCTCTCTGTGTGTGTTTTCTTTCTTTCTTTCTTTCTTTCTTTTTTTCTCTTGTGTGTGTGTGCGCGCGTGCGCATGCTCACACGTGCTCACACTCTTTCTTCTCCTTCTTCTTATTCCAACACAGTCTTGACTAGCTATTTTTGTTATGACCTCAGGTGGGACATTTGCTCTGTACTCCCTGCTCTGCAGACATGGAAAGTTCAGTTTACTTCCTAATCAACAAGCAGCTGACGAGGAACTCTCGGCCTACAAATATGGTCCATCTGGACAGTCTTCATCATCTGCTGCACTGAAGAGATTTCTTGAGAAGCACAAAAAGTTGAGGACTGCATTGTTGCTTGTTGTATTACTAGGGGCCGGCATGGTAATAGGTGATGGTGTAGTTACTCCTGCTATCTCAGGTAAATTTTATGGTTTTTTTGCTTTATTTAACATATGCAGGAGCCATTTTTTCACGTCCACTGCAACTTTGTTTATCTTATCAGTCTTACCATCAGCTTTCTATAAGTATTTGAGCTTTTGAATTTTGTTTGGTTTTCGTCTGCTGCAGTACTATCATCCGTATCAGGGCTTCAAGCTGCTCATGACAAGTTGCAAGAGGGTACGTCTAGATTTTTGCTGCATTGAATCAAGGAGAATGCTCAGTCTTATTGTTGTGTCCTGATTCTGAAACACTCGATCTGTTATCCATAGGTGGAGTGCGAATAATTTCTTGTGTGATATTGGTTGGGCTATTCGCTTTGCAGCACTGTGGGACCCATAAGGTTGGTTTCTTGTTTGCTCCCGTAGTTATCCTCTGGTTGATATCAATATTCGCCATCGGACTGTATAATACGATATTTTGGAACCCAAAAATCATCATTGCTCTCTCTCCACATTATATCATCAAATTCTTTGGTCATACTGGTAAAGATGGATGGATTTCACTTGGTGGGGTTCTGCTCTCCATAACAGGTAAACACTTGTGTTTTCACAACTTCTTTTTCTACTTATATTAAAATATGATTGTTTCTCTCATTATCAACAAAAGCACAACCCATTTTCATTGTAATAATGGGATGACACCCGAAATAAATTAAATAATAACAGTTGCTATCTTTTATGGGTCATCAGGTACTGAAGCTATGTTTGCAGATCTTGGCCATTTCTCTGCAAGCTCAATAAGGGTAAGCACACTTCTTTGTAGTTGCAGCTGTATTGAGTTTACAGTTTTCCCTGTTTTTGGTGTAAGTTGGGTAGATTTTGACTTGAAAATGGGCAAAAGAAAATGAAAAGACCCATCAGTTACGTTGAATAATAACAATGCTATACATGTGGTCCAGTGACAGGTTTGTGTGCATAGCTTGTTTAAAAGGAATATTTAATTCATTTATGGGTAAAAAGGAATGTTAGGTTAGCCATGGGTGCAGTGGCAGGTAAAGGACCCCAAGGTGTCAGGGTTACCCTGTCACTCTAATTTACCCTCCTATGTTATTCTTGTATATATCATGTAATAGTGTCTGCTGGGAACTACCAGGAGGGTCACTCAAAAGTGTATAAATATATTTACATAAATATATATGTGTGTGTGTGTATATATATATATATATAAATTGCATTAGTGCTATGAGTTCTGCATTCCTATCAGTGTAAGTTTTGGATTGTCCAGCGTTATTGATATATATTCGATAGTGGTACAGCAATAACTAGAGTTTCTTCTGCTGTGGCTATGTGCAGTTACACAAATATCTCATCTTGGTCTCAAAACTACACATACATCTCTTGTAATTTATTTCCACCTTACATTTACCCTTTTGTGCGTTGCTTCACATAATTCAATGATGATATACTTCAAATTTTAGTGAACTTTTCAATCTCTTCATACACATATGGACGATGGTATCCAAGCTTCTTGAAGCAAAAGTGGGGTTTTGTCTAATTACACATACTTACTGCAGAGGTCTGTGTGATTGACCCATTGTTATATCAAGTGCCTTTGAATTCATCTCTAATAAGAATATTTTTGTATCTGCAGATTGCATTTATATTCCTCATATACCCTTGCTTGGTAATGCAATATATGGGACAAGCTGCTTTTCTGTCAAAAAATATTCAGTCAATTCCGAACAGCTTTTATGATTCAATTCCCGGTTAGTTTGCCGCCTATAAATAGTAATACTTTTTTAACTGGAGTTTTTGTTTCATTTGTTTCCTGGATATTGGCTTGTGCCTGCAGGTAGTGTATTTTGGCCTGTCTTTGTTATTGCCACCCTTGCAGCTATTGTTGCTAGTCAGGCTATAATCTCTGCCACATTCTCTATCATTAAGCAATGTCACGCGCTTGGTTGCTTCCCACGCGTGAAGGTTGTTCACACCTCAAAACAAATCCGCGGGCAGATTTATATACCAGAAATCAACTGGATTCTCATGATTCTCACTCTTGCTGTGGCTCTTGGCTTTCGCAACACAACTGCGATAGGGAATGCATATGGTAAGCCCTTGACTGCTTGAATTCTTAATTTGTGGGAGAAAATATTTTTCTGTATAGTAAAGTTGAAAGTTGGTAAGCACAACTTCTATTGATTCTTTCAATGTAGTCATTTGAATTTATTATGCGAAATAATATATTTGAAGAAAAAACTTGAAGAGAGTAAAGTTGGAGAGGAGAGAGGATATGAATAGCTGAGTTGGAGAAAAACATGGATAGATAAAAAGCAGAGAAGTGTTGAAGGGAATGAGAGTGAAAAAATGATAAAATGCTCTGGAATTTTGAGTTTTCATTAGGGTTTATAAAGTCTTTTCTTTGGACACATCAAAAGTTGGTTATTGTGAGGCCCTATTGAAATGGTATTTGCTAGTCATTTCTTTGAAATTGTGCTTACTCATAACTTTTGAATCCCTTGGTATAATTCTTTTTCAAATTTGTAGTTAATTCTCGTTTCTGTTCATGTTTCACAGTTAAAACGAACTTAGTGTGAAGTTCTCCAACAGCATAAGTAGGCCTACTTTATCTCTTGTTTGAATTTATAAACATAAATTATTTAATCTCTCTTCTGTGACAGCTAAAGCTTTTATATGAATATACACGTAATGTAAGTGCTAAAAACTGTTCGGTTTTTTATCAATACCTGTTCTTGTACTGATTAATTTGTTTTTTCCAGGCCTAGCTGTCATGTCAGTGATGTTCATCACGACTTTTCTCATGGCGCTTGTGATGGTTTTCGTGTGGCAGAGGAGTATAATACTGGCTGCTATTTTCCTCATTTTCTTTTGGTTTATTGAAGCTACCTACCTCTTAGTTGCGTTTGTAAAAGTCCCTCAAGGAGGATGGGTCTCCCTTGTACTATCTTTCATCTTCATGTTCATCATGTTCATTTGGCACTACGGAACACGCAGAAAATACAACTTCGATTTGCACAACAAGGTACCCCTCAAATGGATTCTTGGCCTGGGCCCCAGCCTGGGTATTGTTCGTGTACCCGGTATAGGCCTCATATACTCCGAGCTGGCAACTGGTGTCCCACCAATCTTCTCACACTTTGTTACAAATCTTCCAGCTTTTCATAATGTCTTAGTATTTGTTTGTGTGAAGTACGTCCCGGTACCCTACGTCTCGCCCGAGGAGCGTTTCCTCATTGGAAGAATTTGCCCACGGCCGTATCGGATGTATAGGTGCATCGTGAGATACGGGTACAAGGACTTACAAGGAGATGATAGTAATTTTGAGAACCAGCTGATTCAAAGTATAGCTGAGTTTATACAAATGGAAGCTGTTGAACCTCAGTTCACGAGCCCCGACACCATGTCTTATGACGGGAGGATGGCGGTTATTAGCTCCAGAACTTTCCAATCCGGATCGAGTTTGATTGTATCTGAGACGGACGAAATTGTTAATGGTGGTGCTAGCAATTCTTCTTCTATCCAAAGTAGCAAATCTCTAACACTGCAGAGTTTGAGGTCGGCTTACGATGATGAGAATCCACAAATCAGGAGGCGTCGGGTGAGGTTCCAAATACCTGAAAATCCCGGGATGGACCCATCGGTGAGGGAAGAGCTTCTGGATTTGATACAAGCCAAAGAAGCTGGTGTTGCTTATATAATGGGACACTCTTATATAAAGGCTAGGAGATCGTCTTCGTATTTAAAGAAACTAGTCATCGATTTTGGTTACTCGTTCCTACGCAAGAATTGCAGGGGTCCGGCCGTGGCGCTTCACATACCTCACATTAGCCTTATTGAAGTAGGTATGATATATCATGTCTGAAAAAAAAAAAAGGAAGAAAAAAGTTGTGTTGCTATTGTCTTCAAATAAGAAGAGGGGTTGAAATATGCACTTTAGGCCTCAGTAAGGCTTGTAATTTTCACGAGCGGGGATCGGTGATGATGCATAAGTGAAAGAAGGTACGTCGTGTCGTCGTGGTTCGCTTTTTTTCTTATGTATATATAAGACGTTTATTCCGAATCTTTCTTTGTTGTTAGTGGCTTCTATATAGAAAGATGAATTTATTTTTTGAATATAGGGATGGTGTTATATGTGTTTGATGAATGTTAGAATATATTTCTGCATTTTTGTCTCTCAATTTGGGATCAAAAAAGGTTGTGAGGACCCTTTGGCTTGTTGTTGCTTGAGTTGTGTTAAGGCATTTTGCTATCACATATCACTAGATACAATGAGATTTTGCTTATCTTGCTGGGGATATAGGATGGTTATGTCTTTTGCATTGGATTCTCCAAGATTACACTATGGCTAAACACCAACCATTACTAGTTATAATCTTCCCTCTTCTCTTTCTTTGTTTTTTCTGTGTGTATTACATGTGTGTGCGTGCGCACGTGTATATATGTATATATAGCATATGGAGGGAGTGTACGTGGATTTGATATGACGATGATGTGGAAGTTTAGGGATGGCAATGGGGTGGATTTGGCCAAACTCGGACCTGCCTTGCCTGGAAATTTTATGACATAGGGTATTTTTTTTAAAAAAAAGTAATTAAAAGAAATATTTTTAAAAAAAAAATTATAATATTATAACTTTCTAATCATGAAAAAAATAAGAATATTACCAAAGTACTAATTATTTATAAATTTCTATGAATATATTTTAATTTTTGAAAAGTTAAACATTCATTATCGTATATTTATTTGAATATATTTTGAAATTATAATTTAATTATTAAAGTTAGATAATTATTTTTATATATAGGAGTAGCATATTTATTTTTTTATATGACTTTATATAATACATATATTTGTATATAAAGTACAGATATATATCATATAAATTGATATAAAATAATAAATAAAAAAAATATATAAAATCTTAGCGAGGCAGGTTCGGATTTTAAAATAAAAACTTGGGACCCGTCCCGAACCCAGTTGTGGGTCTAAAAACTCGCCCCTCTTGGGGCGAGTTCGGGTCTAGTCTGGACCCATTCTTATCTCAAAAACACAATAATACCCTTAATGATGACATGTGCCACTCGCATGTTGCCGTTTTAGGTAGAATTTTTGATCAAAAAAATACAATTAGGTGGCAAATTATAAAAAAAAGTAAATTTTCAGTGGTAATCGATAACATGAAAAAGTTGAATTCGCAAAGTGTAAAAACTTTCATAGTTTGGGTGGCAAAGTATTTTTTTTTCCCTCTATGTATGATACACACACACACACACACACACACACATAGGGAAAAAGAACTCATGTAGCAAAATTGTAAAAAAGTCGAGGTTGGATAATGTAAAAACCTCTATAAAGTTGGCAAAGTATTTTTTTCTCTATATATAATATACACGTACACACAGAGGGAAAAAGAACTTATGTGGCAAAATTGAGATCCTTATCTTAACTATGTGATTGATTTATGAATTATTATTGCAGATAATTTTCTCACATTTTCATTTGTAAGTAAAATGGCAAAATAATCGGGCAACCATCTATAATGCCAGTTCTTTTGTTATAAAACGGTACTATATTTTCTCGTCCATTCATCAACACGCGTCACATGTATTGGTGGATGATTAAGATAAGAAAAGAGAATCCTTCTGAGCTTGAGTCTAAGACTTCGGATCTTGTATTTGCTTCAGTTAATTAGGTTAAAATGTGCTTTAAATGATATTTTGATCCTAATTCTAGCTAGTCATCATGTGAAGGTTCATCAACATTCCTCGTGGTCTTGCTAGTTCTCGTAGACAGTCCTTGAACTAGAACAGAAGCCAGAGAGTTGCCCTCTCCTCTCACCCTTATCTCAAATCTGAGATACAAACGACATAGGAATCAAAGTTGATGCTTTATACGACTTAGCCAATGAGCGGGCACACAACCAAAAACTTATTCTCTAGAAAGGAACTCAAATCTACAAAAAATTTCCCGTATCATAAGATTCTCATTTCTTATCTTAATTATTCAAAAAAAGAAGATATAATGCATAGACAGACACTTCAACATTTACTCGTATAGTGTCCAACATGTACCAAACAGCGTACTCGACATAACACTCCTGCGACACGTCTCGGACACCCTCATAGGCGTGTCCATAAATTTAATTCAAATAAACAATTTCGTCATACAATACACACAATCAACAGCGAACATCGACACATTATGAACACCTGAGTAAATCTTCATATATTTGGAGCTGTTTATTTTATTGCATTGCAATAAAGATCTTATGGTTCTCTTGATCCCTTATGATCCATATACTTAATAAAAGCTCCACAATACAAGATTAGATGCATAACAGGTACAGAAACAAGAGTGTCACTTGTTGTACAAGAAACCAAAAACAAAAACAAAAACGGATCAGAAAACAAGCATATCTGGGATTATAATAAGTACCATGTCTTGCTTCAACGATTGAAAGAATCCCAAACATGGGCAAAACGTCGCAAGTTTCCATTCATCCGCAAAGAAAAGCACGACATAACTAAGCTTCACAGGATGTGTTTGCGTGTGGATCAGTGCTTCAAATGATGCTCGAATAAAGATGCCATCTCGATCTGCAGAATAAACCCGACAACCAAGTATGAGCAAGAAACTTCGGATCGACTTTTCAAAATTGATGTAATTACTTATTTCTTTAATTGATACAAAAGCCATGCAATACAACAGCCCCGGCATTTTTCTCTAGTGAATCCTCCAGAATTATATTAATTGACGAGACGTGATTGATAATGATAATGATAATGACTTTTTACAGGGTCCATCAGCCATTAACCATCAAGTAAGAACATGCAGTATCGTATAAACAGTTGAAAAAAAAAGGAAATTAAGGAGCACAATGCATGCATATTTAAGAAAGCGAAACAAATGCTTTGTGTGAGTAGTGGTGCGCCAATTCACATGCCATACATTGATACTTTCATCAATAGCAACCATAATAATAGATCCTAGAAAAAAGAATCAATTGCATCCATGTTATACTTTTCCAAATATGTAAATAAATTAGATATGATTTTCTACAGATTATGTGTCGTTATATAGTAATACTGAAGTTTACAATGTCATTTAGTATGGGTTACACGAAATAAAGTAAAATTTAACACTCAATCCCGAGTTCTTGTGACCTCACGCTTGGAAATGCAACACACATAAATGGATTCCATTTAGACAATTTCACATGGGAACAAACCATCCCAGGATTTCAGAATATTTTTCAAGCAAAATCAAATATATAACATAAGCCTTCTTTTCTATTTCTTTCTTTTTCAGATAATTAATTATCCTTTGAAATCAGCCTCAGGACTCATGCATTAAAAGGAGAAAGTAACAAAAAACTGCAACAATGCTCGACGTAAACTGAATGATCAAGCCCCCAAGTTAAATGAAAAAGCGAAGCAACAAGGAGAATTTTCAATCCAAAGAATTAGAGTCAACTTACAGCAGTCAAAGCTGCTTCAGCACCTTTATTTCCTGACTTACCACCGGCCCGATTTAAGGCCTGCAATCACCATGATACTAATTTAGAGAAATCTGCTACAACCACATTTTATTTAAAACCAGAAAAAAAATGAACAATTTACAGATCTAATGGCTAAGTTCGAACACAATCTGCCGAAATGTTTTCATTTCAAGAGGACAAAAGCATGTTACTAGTTCTATCACAAAGGCGGCAATTCCATATTAGTGGTGATGCGTCAATCTTGAAGAGAAATTGGGCAGCATGAAGGCTGCCTTTGATGAAATACCTTAGTGGTGCATAGGTCATCTCCGAAGCAAGAGCTTCCCTTTTTCTTTTCATTTTTCCATATCTTTTTTTTCTCATTTTTTATAATTTGTATGGTAATTTCTCCAAACTTTAGGGCAGATGTAGTTTACGTATTTTCTGGCCCTAAATGAGTCGAGCAATTTAAGTCAATTTTTATCCCTCTAAGTTAAAGTTACAATGAAGGACTAATACCTTAACAGTGTTGGTAAATTACCAAACAAGAGGAGTTTTTTTTGGAAATTATGCCTCACAGGGCATGGATGTAATTTACCCTCAATGTAGAAACATGATTTCCAGGCAGTTACCGGGGCAAAAGACGAAGGACATTCATCAATTGCTAGATTAAAGGAAAGAACTATTCATTTACCCATAGTTATCAAAAGCGCACGTAGCGCGCGCTAAAGCGCGCTTCGACGCGAGGCGCAGCCGTTGCGCTTCACAGCGCCCTGCGCCTGGGATTTTCCAGAAGCGCGCGCTCTTGGCGCTTTTCGCGCTTAAGCGCTGAGCGCAGAGCGCTGAAGAAAGCGCGCTTTTTTCTTCCAGGGCGTTGACCAGTCAAGTTAGGGTTTTTGACTTTGACTTTTAAGGAAAAAAAGAGGTGAACCCCAGAAAACACACGTTTCTGACTCTTTAACGCAGCTGCTGTCTTCCCTTTCTCTTCCTCCTTCAATCATCGGTAGTCGCCGCACCGCCTGACATAGCCACCGTCGCCGGACACAGCCGCCGCCGCCGGAGGGAGCCGCCGCGCACGAGAACAATTGGTAATCTTCTCTCTCCCTCTTTTTTTTTCCCTTCTTTTTCCCTCTATTTTTCAGTCAGACTGGGTTTTGGAAAAAAAAAAAAATTGTTTCTTTGTTCAAATAACTGAATTAATGGGTTATTTAACTAATTCAATTAATGGGTTTTGTCGTATTTTGATTAATTTTTCTTTTTGCCTTTTATTATTAGTTAATTTGTATTCAAAAATTGAAAGCTAAAATAAGAGTTATTGTTATATTGACTTGAAAAATGTGTTATATTCTATTTGTATATGTATAAATTGAACTTATTTTAATATCTTCAATTTTTTTTTTAATTTTTCAGCAGCAGCAGCCAGCAGTGGAGGGGAACTTTAGTTTTGAAGAGGAGGAAGAGAAAGATAATGAGTGTTATCAATCTTATTCTAGTGAGGGTGGGGAAGAGTCAAATGGGAATGAGGATTTAGATGATATTTAGTATGTGCCTAGGTGTAGCACTTAATTTTAGATATTAAGTTGTTTCTTATGATCTTATATTTATATTTGCATGCTTGTGTTGAACGAATTAATTAACATTCCGTATTATGTTTTTAGGTCTTATTGTCTATGTGCTTTATTGTTGCATTGTTGCAATCTATTAGTATTTTTGAATTAATTTGATGTGTTTGTATATATATAAATATATATAATTTTTACATTGTGCGCTTTTTTTAAAAAAGCGCGCGCTTCGCGCTGCGCTTTGCGCTATAGCCCCAGGGACCCTTTGTGCTATTTTGCGCTTTGCGCTCTAAATAACTATGCATTTACCTGCTCCATGTCATCACATGTCAACACACCAAATACGCAAGGAACACCTGCAAATTATTGTAATAAATAATCTGAGAGACAGGTTCATAATACGTTATCTGAATGAACTCAATAGGGACTATGTCTGAGAGACTTCAAAGAATTCAGTTTATTAACGCATTACTAAACTCGCTCAGCAGCATAACCTGAATTTAAACCAGCTGATAGTACTCCAGAAGCAGCTGAATTGGCCACAGCATCATAGTGGGAGGTATCACCTCTAATCTACTGATCAAAAAGGGTAAAAAATAGAGAAATCAATTAGTAACTAAAACTAGTAATAAGCACTCCACAAACAGTAGCGGGGACAAAAAGATTGCTGTCAAGTTTTGTATCCTCTGGCTACATGGAAACCCGAGTTCAAAAGGAACATAACTAGGATTTTATTGCTCTGTTTGGAACATGGATTTTGGTCAGTAAAAGCAGAAGGAACAAGAAAGGGATTAGGAAATAAAAATAGACTACTGTTATTCAAAGTTAGGATAAAATTTCCTTTCTAATTTTGGTACTGAAATCAAGGACTAAACATAGCCATACGAATAACAATGGTATGAAGGAGGACTATTGAAAGGGCAAGAATGTGACAGAACAATGAAAGATGAAACTTCAAAGAAAATATGAAGAGAAAATCTCACCACAGCCCCAATGCACAGAATTGCTTGGTATTTTCGTGACTTCCCAAGCTTCTCGGCAACCAAGCCTATCTCAAAGCTACCAGGTACCCAGACAACCTAATGAAGGAACAAAATATAAAAAAGAAAAGAAAGAAATAAAGAAAATAAATAAAACGGATGTATTTCATGCCAGAAAATTTATCTTGGCAAAGTCATAATCAGGCGTGTCCAGAACAAATGCATAACACACAGCCATACTCTCCATTAACCAAAATACCACAGAATGCTGATTTTCTTCGAGCTTGTCTCACAGTCCAAAATTCATTGACTTTCTTTTCTTCATCAAGACACACATAATCATGACGAAGGAAAAGTACAATGTATATTGTTCATCTCCCATGTAGTAGAAGCTTTTTATTGTTACATCAAATTCTTTGAATAGATCCCGTTTTTCTTTTCCGTGGAACAAACCACTACACTGGATTTTGGACCTCAGATTTTCTCGAGGAAAAGTTGAACGATGATGAAAGGGATAAAAAATTAAAGCACAGTGTACAATCATTTGCAGTTAGGACTTAGACAAGAGCTTTTCTTATTTTCCTTACAGATTCCAAGGACCAGCACAATGTTACAAGGGTAGTGAGCTTTGTCCAAAAGGTGTTACATTGATTGTAGTTTCTGTCAGGCAAAACATTCCCACATACATTTGGCATTTGGCACATACAAGAAAATGATGCATTTGGCATTTAGATCACTCATAAAAATGCTCAGTTTCAACAGAAATATTTGATACTGGCATAAATAAATGAACAGTAATCAAATAGAAATATATTGCGTGCAGTCATGTTACAAACATCAATATCTTCTTCTTTGACTGAGTACTTCCTGAAAGTATCCAAAGCCCCCTCCAAAAGCGGTTTAGTAACAATCTCATTGAACCTTGCCACCACCTGTATACAAAAAGAAACACTTATTGTTACACTACAAAAAGAAACACACACACACACACACACACAACTAAAGTTTAACAGGAATTCACCAAATCCAATAATCACCAAATAAACTGAAAAACGAACCCAAGAGGAAAACAGAAGCAAAAAGAACGACAATAACAATAAGATTACCATTCATAACACCAAGCCAATACATTAGGTTGGTAAAGAAACACAAACATCCAGAAAATGAAACAAATTTATACACAAGCAAAAAAAAAAAAAAAAATTAATCAAGGCAGCATTACAGACAATAGCAAAGTGGAGGCCCTCGGTTGAGGTAAGCGAGCCCGTCAACTGCCGAACAGCCAATGTCTGCAAAATGGACTCATTCTTCTTTTGATTCTCAATCCCAAATCCAAAAGCTGTAAACAATGTTGTCCATCATCAAAACCAACACACACAAAAGTCTTCAAAGGAAAAGAAAAATAGACCCGGCATCATCAAAAAAGAAACAATAAACCCCATTAACCATTAATCACTAATAATTAATCACGTTTTCCACCAAAACTTCCACCACCACAGCCACGCATGAAAAGGGACGAGAATTAGACTGCATTGGAACCCAGAAACAAGCAAAAAATATTGAAAAACAAAAACAAAAGAAAAAGAGAAATATCAAACCTTGGTGAACTAAATTACTTGGTCTACCATCGTTCCATTTGCTGTGATTGTAGTAAGCCAAAGACGGGATCGGATTTAGACGTAGATTTGTGGGATTGAGGCGTGAAGTAGAGGGAACCAGATAGCAATTTCCACCAAAAGCCGCCATTTTTGTCTTTCTTTTTTTTCACAATCTGTATCAACAATGTGAAGTCACATTGGGGAAATTGGTGATTTAGGGTTTTTGTTCTTCAAAGGCGAAAACTGTGAAAAGGAAATTTAAAACTTGCCCCTAAACTATGAGTGTTTCACAAATATCCCCTAACAGATATCCAGGTTGAATTAACTAAAATATCCAAATAGCCCATTAGGCTTTGCATAAATTAAGAGAGTGTTTGCAAAAACAATTATTTTTGAAATTGAAGTTGTAGAGATAGTTGAAAAAAAATTGAGTAGTAAAAGTAGGTAATTTTTGAAAAAAAAAGAAAGAAGAGTAGAAAGAAAAGTAGGAGTGTTTAAAAAAAAGTTGAAAAGTGCTTCAATATAATGCAATCAACTTGTAAATAATCACAAAAATATCAAAAAGCCAAAAAAAAAAAAAAAAAAAAAAGGGTTGGTTTATAACTGTTTCTAGCTTCTAGTTAAATGGTTAAATAATCTACTTATATGGTTCTGTGTGATGTAGGTCCTTTTTAGTTGGATAAGTGGTGGGTCTTTGTGCTCCGTTTTGAATGTTGGTAGTCTACCTGTCAAAAGGAATATAGACATACATGAGACTAGCTGATTTTGCCTCGGCATAGGCTCTCTAATACTTAAGTTAGTAAGATATGAAAGGAAGGAGAGAATGAATAGTATTGCTAGTATAATAGATGCTTGACACTTAATACCTAATACCTTGTTGTGGTAAGGTGGGAGGCTAGGAGCCTATTGATATGAAATGAGCCATGATTTGATATGGTTGACAAGGTTAAGTCTCTTGATTAATGGCTAAAGTACATATGAATATGCCCTTCGCTTTTTTTAGACTCCTCCCCTATATGGTTTAGACATATCTTTATCAAAAGGGGCTTGACTTCTCATTAATTTCAAATCCCATGCAATTAATGCCAAAAATATTTCTCAAGAGTGTGAGCATTAATGGTTCCTGGGACTCACAAAGATTGCTGCACTGTGTCAGGTCATGTTAAGTGGCCTCAGTCGTCTTTGCCTGTTGGGGGTCAGTAGGGTCCTCTTATGAGTTAGTAGCCACATATTTGATTTGGCACCTAAGGGACCTTTATGATTCCTAGCCCTCGAAACAGAGATGCTTTAGTTGTCGGATATTTCGAGGCGATCCATGTATGTGTGTTGCCCAAGGTGATCTTAATCCTTTGAGGGGTCAATTGGACCCTCATTCAAGGAATTTTCTCGAACTTAACCTAGGCGGGCGTAAGATATGTTATTTTTGAGGCTTTTCGAGGAGACCAGGTTCCTCTTTGAGGGTCGATGATTGATTCAAGGACTTCCCACTCCCTGTTGTGCCTTAGGCTTGGAGGGATTTCTCTCCATCTTGATGATGACGTGTCTCGTGGAATGAAAACTATCCACATCACTAAGCAAATATATCTTTTTAACTAATTTATTATTTATACTATCTTTTTAATAATTTGTAATATACTTATTAGATTTGTGATAGGTTAAGAAATAAAATTAAAATAAATCAATTTTTTATTAAAAAAATAAATAGAATGAATTTTTGAAAAGAGTAAAGGAGAAAGAGAAATGAGAATTAAAAAAAATACGTTCTTAGGCAACAAAAATGATGGAGGAAGGAGAATGATAGTTGAAGAATATTTTAGGAATAATATAATTAAACACTCCAAATGGACAAAAAATCAAATGTCCTCTCACTTAATTAATAATTAGTATACTGAGCACACTCGATGTGTGTGCAAAATAAAAATGAATTATAATATAATGAAATGATTAAATTTAAAATGAAGTTTTTAGTTGAATACGTATAACTGTGTGCATATTAACTATTTCTATTGTCTTTTCAACTATGTCTAATATATTGACTAAATTTATGATAAGTGAAAAAATCAAAAGCAAAATAAGATTAAATTTTATGATTAAAATAATAGGTACAAAAAAAGTAGAAGAAAATTCTAGAAAAAAGGATGTGAGGGATATAATGAGAGATAAAAGAGAATAGAAAAGAAAAATAACTAATACGAATATTTCAAACAATTCAAAATTACACAAACAAAAAACAAAAATTGAAGAAATTCTCACACTTAAATATATAATATTGTTAGAGTAGTGTCCGACAAGTCAATAAGATTGTCGATGCTTTTAAGTACTCTTTGTAACAAACAATCTTTTCAATTAATAATAGAAATGAAAGTTTATACTTTTTAGCCACCTTCATCATAATATGAAAGTTAGACTCAAGTATAATCTATATAGTTGAAGCTCCTAGATCACATAAGGCTATGAGACTTGGCCTTGCATAGAGATAGATGTCTTGAAACAAGTTTTTAGGACATGATCTAAATCATTCTAAGTCGAAGAGTCTAACAAATACATGGGGCATGACTCGGATTAAGACTTGTGCTTATGACATATCTCAAATGGGAGGATATCTTTTTCATCGATATCGAATGTAGAGACATTCATATGTATAAATAGGTGCTTATTAGAAAATGAGTTCACTGAAAATCCCACCGAAAAATACCTAAATGGGAGCACTAGTTGCACATCGAATTAGGATTATTTCTCAGCTTATGGTGTGCATTAATTAGGTCTTAGACTTGAGGCTTCCTAGTAATCTTGTTATGTGCATTTATACTTTGATATAGGTATTGACCCCATAGCGGGTCTTATGGCGCCTATGTTGGGTATAGATCTCCCATGTATGAAGGTTTGTGAGAACTGATAAAGAATCCATTTACTTACCTTGTAAAGTGAGTGAATCTCCTATATGTTCTATTTTAATTAGTTTATGGAAATCCGTGGCCACGATAGAGACAATGATTAGAAATGAGTTTTCTAGAGCGATTGTCAAAAACACTAATTGTAAATAAGAACCACAAAATTGAGGTCAAAAGGATTTTTGATAAATCCCATATCCTAAACCTCAATCGGAGATTAGATAATGGAAGGAATGTATTTGCACGGTAATCATAAATGGAAAGGTTCAAGCATTACACTTCACCTATTGATAAGGCGGCGTGGGCTTGTTGTTAGATGTCGACCAGGATAGATGGGTACTATGTATTGGAACAGGTTCTAATTCATAAGTGATTAATTAAATGAGTTTAATTAATCGATTGATGAATTTATCATCTAAAATATCACAATTAGTTGCGAGGCCATTTCTAATCGATGGGTGAACCTAAGGGGTTACACACAAATAAATGGATAAACTCCTAAACATATATGTAACATTGAATTGGATTAAATCAAAGCATTGATTTAATCGATTAAGATAGAATATATTCTATTGATTAAGTTAATTAATTAATTGATGGATTTAATTGAATCAATGAATTGATTTAATTAAATTAAATTAAAGAGTTAATTTAATTGGACTTGACTGCCTTATCCATTAATTAATTAAGTCTTAATTGATCAATAAAATATATTAAATTAATTGATGGACTCAATTAAATTAAACAGTCAATTTAATTGAATAAAATTAAAGAGTTAATTTAATTGAACTTTAGCGCCCAAGCTCATTAATTGATTTGGTGGATTAAAAAAAATCAATTTATGGAAATTTTTGGATAAATTAATTAATTTAAAATTAATTAATTAAATCAATTAAATAGAGATTTAGTTGATTTATGATTAATATAAGAATAGAGATTCTTATCATTATCAAATTAAAATTTAAGTGGAAGTCTATTTTCAAAGAGTTTGAAATAGATTAGAAGAATTATATACATATTATATATATATATATAAGTATAGATGGATATATTTGGTATAGATATTGTTAAACACACACCTTTCATGCATAAAAGCATGAATATTTTTAGATCAGATAAAGATACTGTTAAAACCAGTATGAAACAAGCGGTAGATATATCCCAAGATTTAAATTTATTAAATAAATGGACAATCCCTAAGATTGGACCTAGAAAAATTTATGAAATAGGAAATTTTGAAAGAATAAGTTGGAAACAGGTAGTTAAAACTATAGAAGAAACAATATCATTAAATAATGATGAAATGCTATTAAAATTATTCAGTGAAAAAGATGTAGAATCACATCGTTGTACACATAAATTTTTACACATAGGCTTAGTACAAGTAGCCTTTAAATCTTTAACCTTAGAAGGGTTGCCTGAAAGTTTTGTAGCCACCCTAAGAGACGGTAGAAATTTAAATTGGACTCAATCATTGATGGGTATAATCCAGAGTAGCTTGGCTCATGGCCTAGTTTACTTTAATGTTTAACCTAATTTGCAATTATCTTTGATTGGCAATAATATCTGTGATGCATATTAAATGTTAAAACACATGGTTATAATTATGCACCAGGACCCGAAGTGATCTGTATTTGTTATCGAATTTATTATAAACCTTTACACACATTAAATCCACAATATAAAATCCAAGATAAATTGGCAAATGAAACTATTGTCATTGAATCAAATTTTAGTAAATCAAATATTACTACACAAGGAGCTATTAAATGAGAAGAAATTGAATTTCCTGAAAACTGGTTAATGGAAAAAGTTGCACCAGTAATATCTAATACTCAAATTTACCAACTGAAATTGAACAAACACCTGAAGGTGATGTTTATATACAATTTAAAAATAATAGATCAAATTCAATACCTAGAATTAGGTATAGACCAGAGTCTAGTAAATCTAGATATTCTTTTATTTCACCTATAAATTATTTTGTGGAAACACCTTCTAGAGCTTCTACGTCTAGAATAAGGGAATTAAAAAAGGAAGAACAAGAATTAAAAGTTCCTTCCAGATCTTCTACTTCAAACATAAAAATTGATCATTTTGATAATATAAAAGTCCATGATGATAATTATGTAAGGGCTTATAATCAAACAAATCTAGATGAAATAGATCCAACTGAATCTGAAATGGATTTTCGAATATAAAATGTTTTTATGGATAAAACACCAATTGATTTTAGTCCAGGCAGTCCGGCAAGAAAAATGATTAAACATGAATTTAATTTACCCAAATGGGAACCATTTAAAAAATGATTTTTAAGAGTTTTAATTCAAATGAAATTCAAATCTTTCAAAAAGATTTTTATGATTATTGTTCTGAAAAAAATGACATTGTTCCTTTTGTCTCATGGTTTTTATTAACCTTTGTGGAGCAAAATCTTTTGGTTATGGAAAGAGATTATATCCTTTCAAATGGAAATGTTGTTAAATCAATTTTCCCTTCACCTACTTCTTTTGAAATGATAAAAGATGATAAAACAAGATCATATAATGCTTTTAGTAAACTAATTGATAGTAAAACACTTGTTCTTAGTTCACTACATATTAATGAATTGTTAAAACAATAGAATTGTACAAATCTGTATTTGTTAATAATAGGTGAACAATTAAGTATTGCTAATACTAGGATTGCTAGTATAATGTCAAAAGTACAGAAATTAAAAATAACTCAAACAGAAGAAACTGTTCCAGAATTTGTTGCTACACCGAGTGTACAACCTCCACATGAAATAAAAGATTTTAAATTAAAATCTATGACAGAATTTGAAAAGATTCTTGATCAAAAATTTAGTTCTTTAAATTTAAGCACTCTTGAATTTGAAAAACAAATTTCTGAAACAGATGATTATAAAAAAGTTATTCAGGATGAAATTAATAAACTAGGAAGATATTCTAGTAAATATGCTGATAAACCAAATCAGAGATTTTATTATTATCCCAGACCAACACCTCAAGATGTGTTATATGAAGAACAAGAATTTGTTTCGAATACAAGTTATAGTAGCAAACAAATCTATGAATGGAATATTGATGGCTTTACAGAAAAGCAAATTGCTAATATGATACATAGAATGCTTATGTATAGTACTATTTGTAAAACAAATGGTAATAGTGATACAACTATTGCACAAATGATGATAGCAGGTTTTACAGGACAATTAAAAAGGATGGTGGGATAATTACCTAAGTCAAGAAGTTAGGCATAAAATCCTAAATACAGTTAAAGTGGAAAATGAGCAAAATGTTGAAAATGCTGTTTATACTTTAGTTGTAAACATCATAGAACATTTTACTGGCAAATGGTCAGATAACAGTGATAATATAAGAACTCTTCTTCAAAATCTCAGATGTCCAACATTTACCTCGTTTAGGTAGTATAAAGACGTGTTTCTGAGTCGTTTTGTGGAACTCTCTGAGAGTAATTCCTCTCATTGGAAATCCAAATTCATAGATGGATTGCCTCCCTTGTTTGCTGAAAGAGTAAGAAAAACTCTTAGACAAGGAAACTTAATATTGTTTATGAAGATTATACATACGGTAAACTAATTGGTAGTTGTGTCCAAGAAGGTTTATCTTGATGTAATGAAATAAAATTAAATCAACAAATTAAAAAACATCATCTAAATGAAAAAAGACAATTAGGTGAGTTTTTTGACCAATTTAGTCTGAATCTTCCTATACCAAAGCATGAAAAACACAATAAGCATAGAAAAGGTAATATAAAACCTTGTAAGAAAAAGAAAAAACATTATTCTAAGAATCAGAAGCAAAAACGTTTTGAAAGACATAGTAGAAGAAAATCTTAATGGAAATCAAATAAAAAGAAATTTAAACCTTCTAATGGCTGTTTTAAATGTGGCAAAGTTGGTCATTATTATAAAAATCGTAAAACGAAACAAAAAAAATTAATGAATTAAACATTGACAATGAATTAAAAGAAACTTTGTCAAAACTTTTATTAAATTCAGATGTCAAGAATATTTCAGAAAGTGATAGTGAAAATAGTTCTTCTGAAACTTCAGAAAAAATGAAAGTTCTTGAAAATGAAAATTATTATTCAAGTTCTGAATCTGAAGATGAAAAATCCTATCAACCATGTTTAGCTGGACAGTCTTGTTCAAAACAAAATAATCTAAGTGTTAATGAAAATTTTATCAAATTATTTCTTAATTTAAAGATTTTGAAATAAATATGCTTATTCAAAATCATTTATTGGATTTACTTAAATATTCTAAAGATCTAGAAGTAAAAAATTTTATTTTGGAAAATATTACCGGAGAAGCTAGTACTTCAAAATATGAAAAACCAAGTCATAAAAATACTGAACCATATACTATGGTTGAAGTTTAAAAAATGTTACAACAAAGACAACAGGTTGAAATACCTACAACTATTTCCAATTTACAGAAACAAGTTGAAAGTTTAAAACATGAAATTGTTTGTTTAAAAACAGAAAACTATTCTTTTCCAAAAAGACTTTCTCAACTTGAAATGAAATCTGTCAAATGTAAAGAAATTATGGATAGTTCTCATTTTGAGAATATTAAATTTTCAGAAAATGATAATTTCTTGTCAACAATTGAAATGGTGACTTCACAAAAATGGTATATAAAGATTACCCTTTTGATTGATAACAATTTTGTAAAAGATTTAATTGCACTTATTGATAGTGGTGCAGATTTGAATTGTATTCAAGAAGGAATAATTCCTACAAGGTATTTTCATAAAACTACTCATGCTTTGAGTTCTGCTAGTGGTCAAAAGATGCATATAAATTATAAACTACCTAAAGCTTTTATTTGTAAAGATAGAACTTGCATTCCTACAAGTTTTCGCTTAGTTAAAAATATTACAAACTAAGTAATACTTGGTACTCCATTTTTAAAGAAAATATTTCCTTTGAAAAATGTAAATGAAAAATGGTTTTAATGGAACTTTTGAAGATAAAGAAATATCTTTTCAGTTTATAACTGAACCTTTTACAAGAATTTTGAATGAAATTAAAGATTTGATTCTTGCAAAAGATAAACAATTAAATTTTCTTAAAAATGAAATAAACATTTTAAATTTGGATGAAAAACTTGAAAATCCTGAATTAAAAGAGAAGATTAAAATGGTAATAAATGAATTTTCATTACAAATATATAATGATCACCCCAATGCTTGTTGAATCATAAAAAACATATTGTTTCACTTCCATATGAGGAAGATTTTAATGAAAAGAAAATCCCTACTAAGGCTAGACCATGCCAAATGAACCAATAATATTGGAATTATGTAAAAAAGAAATAGCTTTTTTAATGGAAAAGAAGTTAATTAGACATTCAAAGTCACACTGGTCATGTAAATAAACATGTGGAGCAAGAACGTAGTGTTCCTAGATTAGTAATAAATTACAAACCTTTGAATAAAGTCTTAAAATGGATTAGATATCCTATTCCTAATAAAAAAGATTTATTGGATAGATTATATAATGCCAATATGTTTTCCAAATTTGATTTAAAATCAGGATATTGGCAGATACAAATTGATGAAAAAGATAGGTACAAAACTGCTTTTAATGTACCTATAGAGCAATTTGAATGGAATGTCATGCCCTTTGGCGTAAAACATGCACCTTCTGAATTTCAAAATATTAAGAATGATATATTCATTCCTTACAGTGAATTTATCATTGTTTACATTGATGATATATTGGTTTTTTTCTAAAACCATTGAAATCTATTTTAAACATTTGGATACTTTCAGAAAAATTATAATTCAAAGTGGTTTAGTAATTTCTAGACCAAAAATGTCACTTTTTCAAACTAAGATAAGATTCTTAGGCCATAATATTGAAAAGGGTCAAATTATTCCTATAAATAGGAGTATTGAATTTGCATCAAAATTTCCTGATATCATAAGAGATAAAACTTAGTTACAGAGATTTTTAGGAAGCCTAAATTATATATCTCCATATTATAAAAATCTGGCACAAGACACAACATTATTATATGACAGATTAAAACAGATTCCAAAACCATGGAATGAAAGTTATACACAAGCTGTTCAAATAATCAAACACATGGTCAATCAATTACCTTGTTCAATGATTGCTAATCCAGAACGGGATAAAATAATTGAAACTGATGCTAGTGATATTGGTTATGATGGGATTTTAAAACAAATATCCCCTATTGATAAAAAAGAGTATCTTGTTAGATATTATTTAGATAAATGGAATAACAGCCAAAGAATTATGCTACTGTAGCTAAAGGAATTTTAGCAATTGTGAAATGTGTTTTAAAATTTCAAGATAATCTTTATAATCAAAGATTCTCTATTTTTTACAGACTGTAAAGCAGCCAAGTTTGAAAGATGATGTATCAAAACAAATGTTTGAAAGATGGCAAGCCCATTTAGCTCCATTTGATTTTGAAATTTTTTATAAAAACGGGAAAGAAAATAGTCTTCCTGACTTTCTAACTAGAGAATTTTTGCAAGAAAAATGACTCTCACTAAGATATTGGTGATAAACTTCTTTGATAGAAGACTTTATGGACGTCTTTATAGAGGCCCATTGTGTTTCATTATTACCATAGAATTGGTATCCCTCAATTAATACAAAGATTGAGACAAGTTGAAAGCATGATAAGGAATATTAAGTATGTCCTTTAGAATAATGGATACATAGATAGAAATATTCCCCTTGATGAAGATGATAGGGACTATCTTGAACTTGATTTAGAACTGTGGGAAGTTCGTCTTGACTATGTCAAAAAGAAAATAAGTTATATCATTGCTTAATGGAATGTTTTGCAGGATTATGAATAAAAGAAGGATCCTTTATGATACAAGTGAACTTGAAAGAAGAATTTATGAAATTCTTTATCAAAATCATGATATGCTCATATATAGGATATATCCTATTCCAGGCATTCCTTAGCTTATGAAATGGAATAAGCAAGTGCGTCAAATGATTAAGGATATGGAATTTGCCTTAATCAATAATAGACATCTTGATAGTTCTGAACAATTAAATGAAGAGGAATTCTTATTCCTAGCAAGTAATTATCATATTTTTATTGATGTATCTATCTTTCTGAAAGAAAGAGTTGAAGCTCTTAATTTCTAATAAAAAATGTTATCTTTGCAGTGCCATGTCTTCTTCCAATAAAAAATCTTCAAGAAGAATTATTTATGCATTTGATTTTGTTGAAAGGATGGTTTATAGACGCCTTTATCGAAATCAAGAAAATCTTCTTTTTGTTCCTATTAAAAAAAAAGGAATTCCCAATCATTTACTTTGGGAAAAACAATTACAAAATAATAATAAAGGATATAAACTATGTCCTTGATAATGATAGATATATGGATAACCCTCAAGCTACTAGTTTTGAGGATTATTACCATATTATTGGATATCGTGAATTTCTTTCTAATGTGTCTAAATATGCTGAAGAAATTACTGAATGTAATATTGCATGATTAAATAATTTTGCAGATTATAGATAGACATCCAAGAGAAAGATTTGACAGACACATGAGAAGAATTTTTCTCATTTCCATTTTGATACTATTCAAAGCATGGTCAAACTTTCTAGAAAATTGGATAAAAATATTGAAACCTTGGAATATATGTTGAGAGAATTGCCTCTAAATGAAAATGATCAACTTGCTATTCAAATAGAATTAAATATTTTTAAAGATAAAAAGAGGTATGTTGATCAAGCAATTAATAAAGTTATTGCTTAATTCCTTGAAACAGGAAATGATTCCACGAGGAGGAGGTGGAAGAGGCCCTCCTTATAATAGAGGAAGGGGCAGACATTTGTTATATCAAATGGGCCAGCAAAGATTATACAAGGAGAATATTGTCTCCAGTAGTAGTGCACGTTCATCATATCAAGATAAATCTGATATGGATGATGCCATGAAAAAAGAATTCATGGAATTTATAAAACAAAAGAAATCAAGTGAAATTGGTGAAAGGAGTAATGAAAGTACACCTCCTTCTTATGCAGATATAACTGCTGAATCAGAGCAAGAGGAAACTCTGCCATTTGAGCAAAGTTCTCATAAAGAAATAATATTGATTCTGAATAATTCAGACAACAGAATGTTTAAAGACCCTTGGGAATTAAAGGATAGGTATCTGGATACTACATCATTATGAAAATATTCTTGATCATACAGAGTCCTGGATATTTAAACCCTTTTGGCCTCAGGGTTCTAGGGCATATATGAATTTCACTAAAGTATTACTATTCAGGAATGGGGACTTAGTCCATTTGTGGAAAAAGAGGAAAAAGAATTTTACAATCCATAGCTTAAAGCAAAATTCAAGTATAATTATTGGGATTATGTGGAAGCCTTTACAAAAGTTTGTTTTTACCAGAATCATAAAAAGAAACATACTTGGTGGTTCAAAGTATGTCCTGAAGTATATAAAAATACTTCTCTTCCTAACTGGTTTATCCGGTGGTGGGTAACTTTTGGTTCCTCTATTAAAATTCTTCCAGAGTTGTTTAATGACCTCTATACTCAGTAGGGTTAATATTGCACCCTGTCTCATTGATGCCATCAATAATTCTTGTTGGGCTGAAGGAATTGCTTCATTTCATTTTTTCTTGAAATTTTCCATTCCGTGGATTTGGCGTTGGGAGCCAGAAATTGGCTATACTCTTCAAAATCTTCCATGTTATAAACGCATTTTCTTCACATCCTTTTGGAGGAAAATGATTTAGAAAAATAAATTTGGTGTTCTTGAAAGTCAAGCCACCATTGACTTGATTAAAGAGAAAATTGTTGAATTCCAGGAAGCAATGGATGAAAGAGTGCCATATGGTGATCATTCAGCATTTCACCATATTTCCAGACAACTTCATATGAAAAAAGATGTTATATCAAAGGAGGACATAATCACTGCCTACATTACAGAAATGCAAAAGGACTTAAAAATGAATTTTGGTGTTGATTTGGATACAACTTCCATGTCCACTTTATCAAAATCTAAAGAAGGCGAAGTCCTGGCAGAGGAATCTCAAGACCCTTATGTTGATGAAGCTGATTTTTCTATCAACGATGCTATTAAAGCAAAATTATCTAAATTGGAAGGGAAAAAACCCATAGATTGAAAAAAAAAGGTCCAATTATTGCAGAATGACTAATGTAATGGCGCAAGAATTTGATGGCGAAAGCACTGAAGTCATACAACCATAATTGGTGATTACTGTGCAAAGTTATTGTGCAAGATGCTGAAAGTGACCTGAACTCATAATGGAGTTACTATGCATATAATTACAGGTTACTGTGCATTGTGTGGTTCCTGTTGAAGATGCGTGAAAGGACTGACGAATTTCAAAAATCTTTTGTAAATGGTTAAATCCGTACTCTTTTCTCCTCTATAAAAAGAGGATGATTGTTTAGTTGATAAGCATCTAATCCTTTGCATTACCGCTTAAGCATTCTCTCCTCTATAGTCTTTGCATACCATTCCTCTTCCAGTTTTCATTCCTTTCTCAGTTTGTAAAATAAGCCGTGCATATATCAAATAAAGAAACCTCGTGTTTAGTTTCTTAATCTTTTTATTGCTTTATTTAATTTTGTGATTTACAAGCCTGTAATGTCAGGCTAAAGTATTAGAGTGTTTAACAATGTCTAAACTAAATTAATACAATAACATGGCTCTAATACCATAACGAACCGGCTACCTTTTAAAATAATTCAACCAAAAGGATTTTCAAAAAGAAAGTTTTACAAAATCATCGGACCTGTCATTGATTTATCAAGCATTTACACAATAATCTAGACCTGTCGTTGGTATTTGGTCAAAACAATCCAACATAGCCCTAAACGCCTTTCACACAGGCTTGAGCGGGCAAAATAGGATCATAAGACCTAAATACCAAGACTGAATCTAAACATCATAACCTTAGAAACAAGACTGGCCAAAATAGTTTAACAATGTCTAAACTAAATTAAGAAGATGATGTAGTCATGAAAACATAATCTTCTTGTTTAACAATGTCTAAACTAAATTAAGAAGATGATGTAGTAATGATAACATAATCTTCTTGCATCCTTTTAAAATGATGTACCTAATTTTAAAATAATTTGGCCAACCTTGTTTCTAAGGTTATGATGTTTAGATTCAGTCTTGGTATTTAGGTCTTATGATCCTATTTTGCCCGCTCAAGCCATGTGAAAGGCGTTTTAGGGCTATGTTGGATTATTTTGACTGAATACCAACGACATGTCTAGATTATTGTGTAAATCCTTGATAAATCAATGACAGGTCTGATGATTTTGTAAAACTTTCTTTTTGAAAATCCTTTTGGTTGAATTATTTTAAAGGTAGCTGGTCCGTTATGGTATCAGAGCCATGTTATTATATATATATATATAAGTATAGATGGATATATATAAATATTATATATATATATATATATTGATATTCATACACGTATATATGTGATACATATGTGGATATATGTATCATATGGAAAAAGTGAGGCAAAGATATATATCATATAAAACATATATATAGATACGTATATAGATAGGTACTCGCATGGGGCAATGATTAAAAAGAGGAAAAGTTGGTTTTCTCTATTTAGGCATAGGTTAGCAACAATATACGTGTAACAACCCGGTATTTCTTATTATTTATATATATGCTTAGATATTGTTGCAATTGTTATTTTTTCTTATTTTAAATAAAATTGTGTGACATTTAGAAATATGATAACTATGTTTAGTAAACAATAAAAATTAACATACAAATACATAATTGGTACACATATAATTTATATGTAGTATTTTCAATTATGAATAGATTGATTCATAAGCATCCAATATTCAAAATATAAATATATTTATATATTTCAAATATATAATATATTAAGAAATTATTTTTTTACAATTAATATATTAGTATATTTATGTTGCCATGTATATTTCTTTTACCAATTAATCTATATATACACATATATGTAAATTTTGAGAAATATATAGATATATAAAATATATTGATGTGGCAAGTGCCACCTTGTCTCGACACGTTAGCCGGGATGGGACCGCTGAGCCCTCGATTACATGGGCTGCCCTCGAATGAGGTTTTAAGCCTGGCTGCCCTCGCTCGTGAGGTTTTAAGCCATCTGACCAAAGGTGAGAACCGATGCCCTCAGAGTGGCCTACGGTCCTCGAGAGTGCATCTTTTAAAAAGCGGGCCCCAATGCACAAGGCACGAGAAGGGAGGTATTCCCCTGCTGGCTTAACTCGAGACTTAAGACTAAAAAGCCACGAGAGACACCTGGAATCCTCGAGGCCCCATAAGTTGAGCTCACGGCGCTAAGGCATCGGCAGTTTAATGGCTTGAGGGGCCCTCGAACATGGTCATGTCGAGGGCGTAAACCCCCATACTTAGGCTCTACCAAACTCACTGGCCAAGGGAAAGAAGTGTAGCTGGCGACTGGTGACGCACCTTATACCTACCGCCACCTAACATGCCCAGTGGCACATAGGTCCATCCCATCGGTCTCCAGCGCATTAAATGTCCTGTCATAAATACAATCCTTAATTATAAATGCCCAAGATATACATTAAATGCTAATTGGACCCCTCATTGATGAGGAGTCACGGTCAGCCGACTTTTGAGGGGACAAAAAGCACGTCCACTTATACCTCACACATCAGAGAGGCTGACCAACCCCCATCATCCGCTTCACTTTAGGGGATCTCTCATATAAATAACAGATGGCTCTCCACATAAAGGGTAACGATAATTCACTTTCTGAATTATCTTACTTGCACAACAAGAATATCATATTCACTGTCCTTCATCTTCTCCACACTTGCTTCAACTGACTTGAGCGTCGGAGAGCCTACGCTGGGGCAAAACCGGCTAGCCTCACGTGCGTTCCTCCCTCTTTGACAGGTGAGCCGCCAGCATTACCATTCGGAGTAAGTCATATTCCGACACATGGTCGAACTAAAAAGCGACCGCATCGTATATATATTTCGAAACATAAATATATTATATATATATATATATTTGAATATATACACACACACACACACACACACACTAGTAATATTTTTTATCATATCACATGCGAATGTCATTTTCTCTTGTCATTTTTCTTAATATATGATACTTTACACCTAGCAATATGATAAGAAAAGATTTGATACAAGTGTATAAATCTTAGATATGTAGAGAACCATATGTATGGCTAATTTTGAAGAGGCCAACACTTGTATTCATCATATTAAAATAGCATAAAGTAGGACTAAATCATCTAACTTAGAGTAATAAGTGTACAAACACTTGTAGTGATCATCTTCTACTGCATAACAAATGTATTCATCTTCCTAACTTGGGATAACATAAACACCTTAGAGCAACACATATATAACAATTTGGGTAACACTTGGATAGTATCGATTAACACTTGTATGTGAACTCATTTAACACTAGGGTTAGTTGGACAAAATTCATATAATGGTAGGATAAATCTTAATATAATAATCCTATTTTTAGAGCAAACTACTATAAATAGAGGCTTTCACCACCATTCTCATCACACAAACACATACACGGTCACACACACGAGCAACTATTCTCAAAATATTCGCATATGCCTATGTATATATATAGATAGAAGAAATAGTCTACCTAAGGTAGGAAATTTGCTTAATTAATAAGTATAAGTCCTTAATTTAGTAAATGTTATGTTATATGGTTTCATATGTTTTAGTTCACATTGAATTTCTGCGGAATTTTTTGCCGAAAATTAAAAAAAAATAATTTTTGAATTTTTTGGAGGAATTTCTCGGGGAAAATTCCACCAAAAATTTTTAAAAATAACAAATAAAGAAAAAAAATAATTTTTAAATAAATAAAAATAAAAAATAAAAAATAATAATTTTAAATTTTTCGGGGGAATTTCTGCAGAAAATTTGGCCAAAAATTTTAAAAAATAAAAAAAAGTAAAAAATAATAATTTTTAAATAACAAATAAGTAATAAATAATAATTTTTGAATTTTTCAGCTAAATTTCGGTGAAAAATTTTGCCAAAAATTTAAGAACATAAAAAATAAATAAAAAATAACTTGTAAATAAATAATAATAATTTTATAAAATTAAAAAATACATTAAAATTTAAAAATTTGGATTTCTATTTGAATTATTATTATAAAATTATTATTAGTAATTAGAATTAATTGAATTTTTGTATGCTATATATATATATAACATTATGTATTATATATATAAATTTTTTAAAAAATTTAAAAATATTAAAATTTTCAATAAATAAAAAACTTATTATTATTGTTATTATTATTATTTTTAATTATTTTTATTTGAATTGTTGTATGCTATAAATATAAAATGTAATAAATTATGACAATAAAGTTGATGCGGTCGGTTTTTGGTTCGACCACGTGTCGGGGTCCAAAGAGCTCTAGATGATAATGCTGGTGGCCCACCTGTCAAAGAGGGAGGAATGCACGTGAGACTAGCCGGTTTTGCCCCGGCGTAGGCTCTCCGACGCTCAAGTCAGTATTTGGAGAAGATGATGAACAGTGTATGAAAAACTCTCTTACTTATAAAAAGTGTGAGAATCTTATGATTTCCTTACCCTTAGGTGGAGAGCCGATTTGGTTTATATATGAGAGTGAGGAGCCCGGATGTGACATGATTGGTGGGGACCGGTCAATTCCCTGATATGAGCTGTTCCGGCATGTGCCTTTTGTCCACTTCATGATTCCCATTGGCTGAGCTGCCATTGTCAATCAGCGTTTTGGTGATGGCGAAGTTGGCTACATTCGTCGTCACCACCATCGGATAGTTTGCTTGCTTGGCCAGACCTTCCGGGTTCTGTACTGGGATCTTGTCACTCTCGTTGAACTCTATCGATCATCCCTCCATTGTATAGACCAATTGGGGGCGACCTAAATCCTCAAGGGCAAACCAGTCGTACCGGAGCTTCCTGCCTACTCTTTTGCGTGAGGGCTGGGTGTCTTCCCCCGCTGGCCCCCCGGTGATCATGAGGATTGTGCCTTTGGTGGGGGGATTACCACTCATTGGTCTCTTTCCCGCCTTCTTAGAGGATTCTAGGGTATCTTTGGGGGCTTTGCTTCCTTGGGGACCTCGACCTTTCTCGGTGGACCGAGGAGGCCTGAGCATTGTAATACTCCAGTTTTTTAACGAACTCCTGGAGCTTCTCGCCACGGATCAAGGTCTCGATCTCATCTTGCAAAGTATAACAATCCTCCGTGTTGTGCTTGTACTGTCGGTGGTAAGTATAGTACTTCCTGCTTCTCCTGGCCTTCCTTCCCTTCGGGTATCCTCTTAGGCGTTGAAAATGCGTGGCACCCGAGAAGAGTGAAAATTTTCCGCCAGAGTCCTGGTGAGGGTAGCATAATCCTTGTACTTCCACGTGGGCTCTTTCTTCTCTTTGCCCCTCAAATTTCATCTCAGGGTTTGGTGCTCCCTTCGCTCTTGGCCTTAGGGGGATGCTTTATTAAGTTGAGTTCCTCCACCTCCATATATTTGGAGGCAAGCTTGCTGGATCCTGGCAATGGTTCGAGGGGCCTGCATGATGATGGCCTCCGCGTAGCTCTCATTCTTCAGAACCTGATATAGTGCGTGCTTTACAAACTCAACTCCAACGTCCTCCACCTTAAGGAGCTCATTATTGAACCGTTCCATGAAAGCCCGTAGGCTTTCTCCTTCCTTCTGGATGATCCCATACAAATGAGTATGAGACAGCTTGGTAGATATCTTGGTAGCAAAATGGTTCATGAATCGGTCTGCCAGTTCTTCGTATGAGGATATGGACTGTGGTTCCATCTTTTTGAACCATGTAAGGGCAATCCCCTGGAGGGTGGTTAAAAAGAGGCGAGCCCGTACATGCAGGTTGCTGGTTGCTACCCCCACTACGTCCTCATAGTGGGTCAGATGTTCCACTGGGTCCGTAGTGCCGTCATAGCGGGGTAGGCTGGTACGCATGCACTCGTCAGGAGCTAAACGCGACTCCGCAATCTCCAAGATGAAAGGAAAGCTTTCTAACCGGTGGTTATAGGCAATGTTTTCAAAACCGGACCGGACCGGCCGGTCCGATCGGTTCAACCGGTGACCGGTGCCTGGTCCGGTCCGAATCACACTCCAAAATCGGGAGTGAATCGGCCCGCCGAGAACCGGCAAAAACTGGTTAAAAACCGATCTAACCGGTCCCGGTTCATGAACCGGATCGGCGGGCCACAATTTTTCTTTTTTTAATTGAATTTTTTTCTATCCTTCTAATTGTAAAAGAATGTCTGCGCCGTCTGTTAGCTGCCGCTGGCGTTGTTGCTCACGGTTGAAGGAGAATCAAGAGCCACACTTTCAGATGTGAGCACTCATAGCCGCCAGCGTTGTTGCTCGTAGTCGAAGGAGACGGTGGCTACGAGGTTCGCCACCACCGACACAGAAGCTGCGCTGCTAATCAACTTTGGCTTGAGATTTGCAGATGTGGCTTGAGATTTTATTGGAAAAAAAATGGAAGAAGAAGATGGAGGAAATCTGGGTATTGATTGAGAATTTATTGGGACAAAACACGAAGAAAATGGATGGAAGAAATATGGGTATTTATTGAGATTTACTGGGGAAAAAAATGGAAGAAGAAGATGGACGAAATCTGGGTTTTGGGGTGAGAGAGAAAGACAGATGAGTAGAGAGAGAATTTCTTTTGTTATGGAGAGAGAGAGATAAGTAGAGAGAGATAACTTTTTTGTTAGATTTTTTGGTTATTGTTACAGTTAACTTTTGGAGTGTTGTCTTTAACATCAACACTTACAACTGTTACAAGCACGCGGGAGTGTTAGATTTTTTGTTAAAATATTTTGTATTTTATAATAATTTTTTTATACACATAATGTTTTCTCATAATTATTTTGTTGGGGGAGGAGGTGGAAATTATTTTGCTAACACCTGATTTAGCTGTATAAAGTTTTAATTTTTTGTTGATGCTATACTTTCATGCATATAATGAGTTATTATTATTATTATTATTATTGGGTTTTTTTTTCTAATTTTTTTGTGTATTTATAATTTTTTTATATAAAAAATTTAATTTAATAATTATTATATATTTATGACGTCACACCGGTTGAACCGGTTGAATCGGTAACCAGTAAGGCCGCCGGTTCTAAGTCCGGTCCGATTTTCAGAACATTGGTTATAGGGAGGCAGGTATCGCATAGCATCCACCCTTACGCTCGTCTTCCCTTAACGTCGCCTTGAGAGTCGCTCTATTTCAATGTTCAATTTACTAACCTGCTGGCGCATGCGGGCCAACTCCTCCGGTCCCTCCTTCCTTCGCGGGCGTGGACGGTGGCCACTAGTCTTGGACCTAGCGGGAGCGTCCATGGCATTACGTTTGGGAAGGACCCGACGGGTGGCATGATTACTGGACTCAGCTACCTCTTCCCGGTGGGAATGTCGGCGGCTCGTTTCGCGCGGGGAATAACTCCGTGAGGGAGCGGGGTGTTCGCTGCGGTCGGAGGCGGCGGGAGCCCCTACCTCATTCGGTGATGGAGATAGTCCCCAGACAATAATCGGATTAGTGTTTGATCATCGTAGGTCCCCAGCACTTGCCTGACGCGGCTGATGGGGAGGGTGACCATATGCTCCACTTGTTGCGTGTCCACTGCATGGGCCGGTAGGGGATCGTGGGAAGGACCCACCCCGGGCCCTGCAAGCGGTACGGGGGCGGCGTGCCCTTTGCCTTTGTCTATGAAGTTGACGGCTTCCCCTGACCGTTGAGTCACTTTGGGAGGGTTGCGGTTGCCTCTCTCCGACGAAGTTCCGGACACATAGGTTCGCCGTGTATTGACCATTTTTCCTTCTCTTTTCGAAAAATTACCTCTTGGACAAGATTAGGCCCTCTTTCTACCACTAAAATGATGCGGTCGGTTTTTGGTTCGATCACGTGTCGGGGTTCGAAGAGCTCCAGATAATAATGTTGGTGGCCTATCTGTCAAAGAGGGAGGAATGCATGTGAGACTAGGTGGTTTTGCCCCGGCGTAGGCTCTCCGAAGCTCAAGTCAGCATTTGGGGAAGATGATGAATAGTGTATGAAAAGCTCTCTTGCTTATCAAAAGTGTAAGAATCTTGTGATTTTCTTACCCTTGGATGGAGAGCCGGTTTGGTTTATATATAAGAGTGAGGAGCTCGGATGTGACATGGTTGGTGGGGACTGGTTAATTCCCTAACATGAGCCGTTCCGGCATGTGTCTTTTGTCCCCTTCATGATTCCCATTAGCGACTGCTCTCACGTCCCATTAATAGGGGGCCGTATTGGCATTTAACATGTATCCTTAGTATTTATGACCAAGGATTGTATATATGACTTGGCATTTAATGCGCTTGAGACTGATGGGATGGACCCATATGCCACTGGGGCGTGTTAGGTGGTAGTAGGTTGGACCCGTCAGTGGTCGCCGGTTGGATTCATCCTTGTTAGGCATCAAGCAGTGCACTGGCCAAGTATGGGATTTTGTCCTCGATGCAGGTGCGTTCGAGGGTCTCTTACTGCCAACAAGCTCCTTGCTCCCTTAGAACAAGGCTAGTCATTTTTCGAAGGGCCATGGGTTGTTATGAGGGTCCTTGGGGCAGCGTACTTGCACCTCGAGGCCACTTCGAGAGTCGCCAGCGTAGAGCCCGTTCGAGGGCGGTCCGCCTTATCGAGGGCTACAACTCCCCACTTAGGCTGACGGAGGGCACCTGCTGATGTGGCGTGATGATGTGGCTTGATGAGGTGGCGCTTGGCTCATCAAAATGAAGATAGTTCAATGGTAAGAGAGTTGTTTGCCAACCAAGAGGGCAAAAGTTCAACTCCCAGTGGCCCCTAAATTTGTGGCAATTTCGAGTGCATATAGGCCGGCGCGTGCAAGCTGGGGTGAGGTCCTGGGTTTGACTCCTAGGTTGAGTAATTAAAATTTCATTTTAAAAAACATAAAAAAAATTTCGGCTGAATAATCCGCCGAAATTTCGCTAAAATTTTAAGGTTTGACTTTGGCCCCAAAATTTGTGGCAATTTTGAGTGCGTATATGCGCACGCGCACAAGTTGGGGCGAGGTTCCGGGTTTGACTTTGAGGTTGGGCAATTGGAATGTCATTTAAAAAATATAAAAAAATTTCGGCGAAATAATCCGCCGAAATTCCGCTAAAATTTTTTAAAAACATTCGGCGGATTATTCCACTGAAAATTTATTTAATTAAAAAAAAACAATTTCGGTGGAATAATCTGTCGAAAATTTATTTAATTAAAAAAAAATTCCGCCGAAAATCCGCCGAGATCTCGTCGAAAATTGAAAAGCGATGAAGGTTTATTCACTGGATTGGTTCTGCCGAAAATCCAAAATGTGCTGAAAATACCATTTTTTTCTTGTAGTGATTATACTATATTTTTCACATGCTAGTTCATATTACACTTTATGCATACAAGATTAGGGTCCTTATGTATAATTATGTTCTAGCATGAGAGAATATATGATGCATAGATATTAAGTGATATTTAAATTTATATTCTATAATTCTTAAGTTGTTCCATGTATATTATTCGAATTATATTTCCTGTGTGCCTATGTGTATTATTTGACAACTTTGTTGCGCATGAATGGAGCTTGATGTGTTCGGAGTGGATGGGGCAGAATTCAGCCGGGCGACAATGGGCTTGTTGGTCTTAAAATAAATTCTTGCCATCCATCGTCCTAATCCCTCCATTTCACACTATAATAATTATTTTGAAAATTATTTTTAAATACTAGGTCATAAGATTATGATTTATATATATATAAATATCTTACACTTTATATGTACATATTTAAAAAAAAAATTCATATACATAAAGGTATAAGATTATATTTTCATTTCTTTAGGCATTTTTCATCATAAACATTGGAAAAATTATATTTTGTGTAAAAATATCTTAAAAATATAAAAAGAGGAGGGGGTGAACGAAATTTTATGAATATATATGTATAATATAAATATATGGTGTATATTATTACTTGCTCCCCAATTCTCCTTGCATTAAATGAATATTCACATATATAAGAATTCTTCTAGATATGTTTATACATGTAAGGCTTAGATTAAACTAGATTATGAAGTGTGCATTTAGACTCACACTTAAGCTATAATTAGGTATTGAGTTGGGCATTGAGTTGGAAGATTTCATTTATTATAACCCTTAGTTGTAACCTTAGGTAGAAAGATAACAATAATTAGAAAATGACTTAATTATTTAATAATCTTATTTCTTAAGCACAACTACTATAAATAGGGGATAAATTGGGAATTTATCACTTCATTTTTTATCACATAACACACACAAACACATCCACACACACAAAATCTCGCCTAAAACACCCCACTCACACTCACCTTACACTAAACACACAAAACACTTCATATTTATAGTAAATCTTCTACCCACATATATATATACATATACCCTTCATTTTACATACTTATAACCCCATAAAAGCCTCTTGAAAAAGGTAGAAGAATATTTAATTAAAGTAGGGACCTTACTTAATATCATAAGTAAAGGTTCTACTTTAATTCATAGATATTATACCTTAAAGAAGTGAATACTTTATATTTGATACAAGGTAGTGATTTCTCTTAATACATGAGCTAGTTTCCTTATAGTGTTAACTTATTATTCTCCTATTAGGACATGGGATGTAACCACAAGTTGGTTACTATCTTAGTCCGAAAGGATTTCACGACAATTTAACTAAATGCATGTTGTATGTTCATGAACAATTGTGCTGGAAATTTGGGCATTTCTGCTCGATTTATGTGCTGAAAAATTAGGATTTATGCTTGTCTAGGGTTTATATATGTGTTTAGGATTTTATTCATGTGTTAGAAGTTGCAAATTCAGTGTTTAAAACTGAAAATTGGAGTTGTTTTCAAAGCTGGAAATTCTGCCCTCAAAACTGGAATTACTGTTCCAGCAGCTGAAAATCTTGTTTTTCAGGGCTGGAATTTCGAATTTTACAAACTGAAAATTTAACTTTGAAAGGCTGGAAATTACAGTGTGTAATTTCAATATATTTTAAGCTGAAGTTCGAGTGTTTCGCAAACTGAAAATTATATTCGCAACCTGAAACATGCAAGCTGAAAATTATGTTCTATGCTGAAATTTTGTGCAACGTGCTGAAAATCAGTGTGTATTGTGCTGGGAATTGTACCGATTATACTGGAAATTGTGTGTATATGGGCCCAAAAAGTGATAGGGGTGGATGGGGCTGAGTTCGGCCGGGCGGCAACGGGCTTGCTGGTCTTAAACGTTCTTGCCATCCATCGTTGCCTAATCCTACCTTGCATGGACGGAGTGTTCCATGTACTGAAGTGGGTCGTAGGAAATTCGGCATATGCCCGGGATATGACCACTGGAGTGTTTGGTTGGGTGGGAGTATTGGTTGGAATTGAATTACGGCACGGCGAGATAAGGTAGCCGCCCGTCGAGGTGGAAAACGGTAGAAAAGTGTGCAATTTATGATTCTTATGAATCTTAAATTTTATATGGTTTATATTGATGCAAGTATGTGAACATATACATGCCCAAGTCACACACGCGCACCTTATGTGTTAAGTGAAATTGCTACTCAACGTGATTGTTGACGTTGTTAATATTTAATGTTTTAGCCCGACATGAGAACGAAGGTATCAAGGAGGAGGATAGCGAGGGATGATTTGAAGCTTTTGGCTAGGAGAAGTCATAGACGAGTCTTTGTAATTGTATCATGTATTTAGGACTCTTATTATGTACTTGGTGTTTCGCTATGTAGTAAAAGACTTTTAGAAAAAAAAAAAAGTTTACTTTCTATAATAAAAGTATTCATAGCATATTCCCATAACTAGCCAATGGTTTCGGGCCGTCACACAACTAGCCATGGTTAGACCGTGGCTATTAGCCACGAGCTAGCCACGGTCTGGCCACGGCCAAGCCGTGGCTAATAGCCAAGGCTAGCCCGTGGCCAATTTAGCCACGGCCAGACCGTGGCTAAACCACTTTGGCCTTATTATCCTAGTTATTTTACACTTAAATATTGTAAATTATCAATAACAATTATACGTTGTTGAATTATTAATAAAACTATAATATAAGTTATGACAATTGATCAATTATAAACTTTTAAAACCAGATAATTAACTCTTATATATAAACAATTGACAATAAACGATGAAATAGGCTGATTAAGAGTATACTTATATACTTATATATGAAGTATAATCCAACATATATTGTGATATTATAATAAAATGGTAAATTAAATCTAAAGAAATACTTATGAAAGTTGAGTTGTATATTAACTCAATAGAACATTATAATATCGTCAAATAATTGAAACGATCATTCGTCATTGTATTTGATATTGAAATAAATATTGAAATATATCAATCATCTATATATCAGTGTATTATATATCTAATATATGTTATATATGTACATATATATCTGATATATATACATCTAATTATATATAAATACACATGTATATAAGTATATCTAATCTTATATGTATGTAATATATATCGAATCATTTATTATAAATATATATCAATATATATATATAATATTAGTTAAGTATAGCAAAAACTAATTATTAAATAAAAAGTTAAAGTGTTGTAGTGGTTTAATGCTCTAATTTCAACTAACAAGTCAAGAGTTCAAACCATACTTAGTGCAAAAAAAAAAAAAAAACTTGGCCACGGTTTTTGAGCCACGGATTGGCCGTGGTTAACCCGTGGCTGTTAGCCACAGCCAGACCGTGGCTGATTTAGCCACGGCCATGTCATGGCTAATCCGTGGCTGTTAGCCACGGCCTGACCGTGGCTAAATTAGCCACAAATTGGCCATGGCTAATCCGTAGCTAAAAATTGACGGCAAATTTCGGGCCAATTTTAGCCACCAAAAATAGCCACGGCCAATCCGTGGCTAAGTTTTTTTCTCTCTCTCTCTCTTTTTTTTTGTTAAATCCATGGCTAATCCTTGTCTAATCCGTGGCTAATAGCCACAGATTAGACACGGATTTTTTTCGTAGCTAAAATCCGTGGCTATTAGCTGTTTTTCTAGTAGCGGAATACGACAATTCTCTACATAAAGTGGAAGGCTCAAAGGTAATTTCGTTCGATCTTTAATAAATGTGTGTTGTTGTTTGCATAAGATCTGTGTCATAATAGCAACGGGATGTGTTTCTACATAATAATTATATGTTATATTTTTATATTTTCGCTGTGTAAGTATCCCGAGGGCTATGCAAAACCTACAAATATAGATATTGCCTCTCACCAATTATAATTATATGCTCCTCCATTGTTATAAGTAGAGGGGACGATTAGTAAATAATCATAAATAAAAAACGTTAAACTTGAATTTGATTGCTCTAGGTTTTATATTTCAAAAATAAACAATAAGACAAAACTATTTCTAGCAATATTTAATTAAATAATAAATATAAAGATATGATGAAAATGTGAAAATAGATAGCACTTAGCTTACTGAATAATATTCCTAAGAAAAATGATGAGAGACCCAACATTGTAAACGATTAATTCTTGAAAAGATTTTATTGTGTCATCATTGGGCAAGCAAGAATAATATATTGAAATCCACAGAAGTTTGACACTTGAAAAAAGATCTCTTTTCAAGTAGTTTATTAATTTGGGATAAAGCTACACGTGATGATGTACAATAGAACAATAATTTAATAGGATACCATTTGGTGTTGAGCACTGGTTCAACCGAGTCGGACTTGAGCTAGAATTTACCCTCCTTAGTTCTATCTTACTTGCTCCTCAAATAGTTTTTTTTTCCCGACAACAAACAATTAAATAGCAGATACTCATAATTAATTGTTCAAACATACATCCTTTTGCCATTGAGTATATGTTTTTTCAAACCTGGAATGTGAATCTCCATAAAGTACTTTCTCCAATCTATGCTTGTAGCGTCGACTTCAAAGTTAAGTCGCTCTTCTTCAGACATTTCTTTTAATAATTTCTGTGTATTGCCTGTATGGAAAATCCCTTTGAAGAATCCTACGAATTCATACATCCGGCACAATTGCTCGGCATACGCAACCTTGGCCTTGTTTTGTTTCTGGAGCTTATCAAGTGTCTTTCCATTCGCCTCATTACCTTGAAATATCTCATCCCTAGTATACTTGGAGAAGTCGTCGAAATTGCTGAAACACCTCATCTTTTTGATACTTTTGGTACTGCAGAGAGGGTTCAAATCGAAATATTCGCGAATGATGTCGAAAAAGTCTGAAAATGGAAGAGGGTTCACGACACTAGATGCCACATGGTAGACGTTCAGTTGCGGTTCATGTATGTTTCCATGCTTTGCAATGGCAGCGATTGTTGAGTTAACGACCATGTCAACGGGGATCTGAAAAAAATCATATAAATGGTAATTAGCTTATATTATATCATCTGATTCACAAAGAAAACAAGTACCATACACTTTTTTTTCTTATTTTTTTAGTGGATAATATAAGTACTACATTCAATGTTGGAAGAAGATTATGAATTATACTATTTTTGTGATAAGCGCGCGGGCGCACACACACATATATTTTATACTTACAATATCCATATTCACTTGGGGATCAGCCAAATAAGCAGGAAGTTGCCCTTTTCCATAAGAAATAATCACTGGATCAAACATTCTGCAGTAGTCCATCAATGGAGAAACACATGATCAGTTGCTTGACAATATATATATATATATATATATATAGAGAGAGAGAGAGAGAGAGAGAGAGAGAGAGAGAGAAGGGATATTAAATTTATATAAACCTGTTTCCTTGTATCCATCCAGGGATAGGCTCCTTGTAGCTACTCTCAATTACGCTTGGTCTAATGATAAGCACTGGTACATCCCCCCTAATTTCATTCAAAACCATCTCACCCATAGCCTTGGTCATGTGATATGGATTATACCATCCAAAGTAATTAGCCCTGTACATATAATTAGAAAATGTCACTATTAAAATAATTAATAAGCTTAGGGCATATATTTAATCAATAATGAAAGAGGATCATGCATAATTACCTCTCTTGGCCTAGTCTTTTCAAATCTTTGGTCACATGGTGGTTTGAAGATGCTTTACATGATTTCATTGCCAGGCTTATCTCATCGGCTAAATCTAGCCGTCCAAACAAATCATCGTCATCATTAATATTGACCGTTCTCCCATTTTCTCCCATAGTCAATGGCTTTTCGAAGATCAACCCCTCTTTTCTTCCATTAACATATGCTACATTAATAACAAATAATTACATCAATGACCAAGGCGAATATCAAGCAAACAAAGCCCGTTTGGATGAGTTTTAAAGATTCTCGAGCAGCACTTTTTATTGTAAATTTTTTTTTTTCAAGTCAAACAATTTTTTGTAGTTAGATGCAATGATAAAAAGCCCGTTTGGATGGGCTTTTTTTTAAGAGAAGAAGCATTTATTGTTTGAGAAGAAACATTTATTTTTTGAAAAGAAGATTTTAGAGCAAAAAAAAAAAAAAAATTTATTTGGATAGGTTTTTGAAAAAAACAGATACCGGAAAAAAAGGCGAAAAAAGGGTTTTTTTTTTTTTAAATTAGAAACTATTCAAAATAGCTTCAAATAAAAGTACCTTTTAAAATACTTTTAACTATTGTATCCAAATACAATATATAGCTTGGCTTAAAAAAATTGTTATTGTAAAAAGTACCACTTGAGAAAAAAAATTATTTGAAGCTACCTAGAGTAGCTTCTAAAAAAAAAAAGAAAAAAAAAAAATCCTTTTGGCTCTTTTTATGATTTCTACTTTTATTTGAAAGACCATTCAAGCGCAAGTTTGTCTCTCGAAGTGCTTTTTTTTTTTCTCAAAAAAATTAGTGTTTCTCCTCCTAAAAAACCCATTCAAATGTACCCTAAACATTCTTTAAGGCTATGTTTGGAACAAGGATTTTGGTGAGGAAAAGTTGGAGGAAAATAGAAAGGATCGAACATGAAAACATAAAGTACTATCGTTTAAAGCAAAGAAAAAATTTTCTATCCTATTTTCCTTACCAAAATCCTAGAACCAAACGGAGGGTAAAAGTATTTTTTGTTACATACCAGTTGAAATATGCACAAACAACTTGAGGTTCTTGCATGTCTTGGCAAACCTCATTAGCCGTTCAGGAGCCATCACGTTTATGTCTAGCAACGAATCGTACCTAAGAGCAAAAAACATGTACATACGGACATGTGAGAGGGATAAACGCATTGACTATTTTTTTTTTTATCTTCCGTATAATATTCAAGATCAACCTATATAGTTTTGTAGGAACTTGATTGAACAAAAGAAATCAGAATATTATATTGGTTTGTTAGGATGAGTTTTAAAAAAAAAGTGTTTTTCGTGCCTGTTTTTTTAAATAAAACTTATTTTTTTTTAAGCAAAACAGCTTTGCGTATCCACACAATAATTAAAAGTAGCTTTGTGTTTCGACACAATAATTAAAAGTTACTAATTTAAAGCCCGTTTGGACAGACTTTTTTTTTTAAAAGAAGAAGCACTTATTTCTTGGGAAAAAAGCACTTTAGAGTATAGAAATTTGTATTTGGATGTATTTTTTAAAAAAAGCAAAAGTTAGAAAAAAATCCAAAAAATGGCTTTTTTAAAAGTTACTCAGAATAGTTTCGAGTAAAAATTCATTTTCAAGCACTTTTAAATATTGTATCCAAATGCAAAATTGCTTGGCTTAAAAAAAGTTTTTCTGTAAAAAACAGAGCTCGAGAAGCACTTTTTTTAAGGGCTTTTTTTAAGCTTCTAAAAAAGCCACTTTGACACTTTTTTTCTAGCTTCTACGTTTTTAAAAAAGTTTATCAACACATTTTTTTTTCATGAAGTCTTTTTCAAAAAAATAAGTGCTTATCTTTTATAAAATGCCCATCCGAACGGCCTCATAATCTAAGATGCAAATGGAAAATATTAGTACCTATCATTCAAGGTTGTGCTCGCTGCAGATTCAATAATTACATCTACATCCTTCATAATTGCATGAGCTGAATTTGAGTCCATTCCTAGATTCGGTTCGCAAATGTTTCCCACAACCGGTATCAATTTCTCCTTCACAAATTTTTCGTAATAATTTCCTTGTTTTTCGCGCACACAATTGAATAATTCTGAATCCACAATCTAAAAAATGATCAAAAAAAAATTCTCATCAGTCTCCACAAATTAGAACAAGTAATTTTGTTTAAAAAAAAAAAGAAAAAACACATAATATAATATATATATACACACACACGCACATATCATTGAGAAATAATATTTACATACTTCTTTGGTTAGTCTATCTAGTGCTGCCTCCTGATCTTCTGCCTTTATAAGTAAATAGATTTTGCCAACTGATGTTGATCTCAATAACTTCTCAATAAAGGCTGCATTTAGAGAGAGAGAGAGAGAGTTAGCAAGAGAAAACATGTACATCTGAACAGAAATATTAATCTTTATAACTTATAATTGCACTTAATTGATCAATGCTATCACTTTGCAGCTTCCTAGTCATTAATAATTGCCATAGACCACTACAAGAATAACATCGGATTTCGGCGAAAAAATTCCGGCAAAAATATATGTCAGACTAAATTCGGCAGAAATCTGACAGATTTACATGTATGATCAATCCGGCGGAACATTCTGCCATAATTCCGCCGAACATTGTATCGCTAATTTAAGTGGAAAATAATATACATTTCAATTTTAATTACATGATTAAATGCATATAATTAATTATGTAATGGGGACCACACACTAAATGTAATATGTCACATAAATATGTCAAGATTTAAAAGTATATATATGTCTATATATGTATATGTGTGTACCTTTTCCAACAAGACCAGTTGCGCCCGTGATAAAAACATTCATTCCTTCGAAAAACTTATCGATCCCTATGCCGCCGTCACTGCCACCAGCCGGCAATTCACATTCGAGAGGGTGGTAGGGAGAAGTAAAATACGGATATCCATTGTAAAGCACGTGCACTTTTCCAGTATTTTTTCTCGATGAACCATAATATTGTATCTTTTCTTGATTATAATTTGAAAATAAGGATATTTTTGTTTCGTCGCATTTTTGGAAAGAAGACTTGATAATTGGAATTGAAACCGTTGCTTTCTCAAATTTTTGGAAAGACAACTTGATTGAAGAAGGGGAGAAAATTGAGCTCTGAGTTAGCAGCATTGTGTGTCCAGTGTGTGTGTGTTTTAGTTAAGTGTGCAAGAAATGCTAGCAAGTGTGTGTATGCGTGTGTCTATTTGTTTGATTTCTTGCAAATAAAGATGGTCTATTTATAGACTTGCAACAGAATAAATGCATGATGCTACTTAGCATAATTTTTGTTTGTGTGAAGACAAATTATAAAATTAATTCACAAACACGGTACGTTTTCAAACTTTGATTAAGAAAAGTCTTGGTTTATATTAAAAATGCAGAGAAATATCCCATGTGGTCATAACTTGTAGATATATTATATCTTAATTATATTGTAAACTAAGTACTAAAACTAACATGCGTAATTATTATATACTAGCTTAATTATTGAGTAATTAATAATTAGCACATGTCAATATCAAATGACATTTGCATATGCCACCCCGTTCATTTTTATTATTTTTTAGTAATAGCAAGCAAATAATTAATCATATTATATACGTATGAACGCGTATAAATGTTATAATCATCTCCTAATTATTGAGATCGATCACTTAATAAGTACAGTTGTTTACAGAGATCGACTCATTTGACTCAATAATGAAAGATTAGTGGTTGGCTATACATATTAATTATTCATAATTAGTTTAACAAATTTTGTTTTGCCCTTATCCTTTATGGTTATGCAACAAATTAATAAGTACTCTATATTTAATTAATTTGCTAAGTTTGGTACAATATACATCTGTTTATTTTTTATTGGTTCCCAATATTTTCATAAGAGGTCAATAATTGAAGTAAATGGAAACAAGATTAATTTATAGAATAATCCCAACATCCTAATCCCATGTGCATGGTTCAAGGATTGGATTAACTTTACTATTTAATTTATTGTGTTTTGATAATGTGAAATGTGTTTGTTCAATTAGATCTAACTCCGAAATTTTCTTTTTTTTTTTGTTTTTTGCTTTTTTTTTTCTTTGTGGGGGGGGGGGGGGGGGGGATGCTTTGTCCTTCGAGCTATAGTTGTTTTCATACTTTGTCGATTTAATTCTATTTTGTAGTTGATAAAAATAAATAGGAACTATTTTTATAATAAAATACTTGTCAAGAATTTTTTAATTTTAATTTTTTATTTTTGTAAATCTAACATATAATTCCAAGACGACGAACACTACAAGAACAATATTATTTGCCAACACAAAGTTTTGCCAGTAAATTATCGGCAAGCCCCAGAATAATGATTTTCGACAGAAATGTGATGAAGTAGCGACCAAACCATTTCGTCGGAAAAATCAAAATCGAAAATATTTTTCGACGACTTACTTGTCGGTAAGTCATCGGTAAGCTCTTTGCGGTATTGATAGATTTTGAGAAATTTTCGACTATTCCTTATTTGATTTTGATACTACGTGGCCAGAGTTAGAAATTAGAATAACCTAAATTATGAATCTGTATTTTGATTAACTCAGTATATTTGATGCATTCAATATACGATGCCTTTATCCTTCTTGTATTGCTAGAAATTTTATGAAATTGCAATATTGATGCATATTATTATCTTATTAATTGGAAGTTAAATCGTAATTCTATTAATTCATTTTTTTTTAGTTTTGGCCTATATTTAAGTACAATTAGAAATCTACGAAATTATTTGAACGAGGAATTGTTATTATTAATACTTTAATAATATCAATACTTGTCGTCCATTCTAAAATAATATTCACAACATCAAACAAATTTTAATTAAGACACAAAGCAAAGTTTGTTAAACTGATAACTAAATATGTATAGGGCAAAGATCCTCTTGTCTCTTATACTATTGAGTCAAATTAATTAATTAGCCCACTCTTAAAAAAAATGTACTATCACAACGTGATGGATCTCATTGATTGGATATGGTTATGTTTAATTAATTATAAGCATTTACACGCGTTTATTCACCAAACCAACATTTGTCTAATATAGCTTTTAAAAACAACCGCAAGGCATATATGCAAATGTCATTTGAGATGGTCTTAGGCTAATAACCTTTTTGTTAATCATTGAATAACCGCAAGAAATAAGATATATATACACATACACACACACACTACTACTTGGGAAAATTCTTATACGAACCTGGTTTGACCGAACCCATCAAATCATATGATAAGTGTATTGCACTTACCAAGTGATTGGTCACTCTCCCTAAATTATTGACTATTTATAAGACAAGTGTAAAATACTTGCCATGTGATTAACACTAGTTCAATCGAGCCGGGTCTGAACTAGAATTTTCCCTACTACTTGTTATCTTTGTACATCAAATGATATAATAAACTAATTAGCGTTTATATGAATTTTCAGATCCCGTTGGCATGGTCGTAAATTCAACAATTACTGCCATTGCGAAGCATGGAAACATACATAGACCACAAACATGTGGCATCTAATGTTGCGAATGCCCTTCGATTTTTCTGACTTTTTCGACGTCATTCATGAGTTTTTTCAGTTCGAACCCTCTATGCAATATCAAAAATATCAAAAAAAAGGCGCTTTGTCAATTTCACAGATTTCTCTGAGTACACTCGGGATGAGATATTCCAAGGTAATGAGTGTAGAGGAAATAAATTTGTGTCCAATTAAAGTGTGACACGCGTCAAGTAAATATAATAAATATCAATAATACAATTTCTTTTTATATTTTGGGAATTTAGTTAATTAAGTTTAATTCCTAAATAAAATAGTTAATAAATTGATATTTTAATATATATTTTCTTGGCCAATCAAATGGTGCCAAGTGCCAGATTACAATATTTGGCAAATAAAAATAGTATCTTGCAAACAGATATGCTAGATACTATTATTTTGGCAATAAATATAATATATTGCAAACATATAAACTAGATATTATTATTTCGGGCAATTGAAATCACATCTTTTCATTAAAGGAATGAATTGTTACCAAATATGGTTCGGCCAATCAAATTGAGCCACGTCGTCAAATAAACATGGCAAAAGACTCTTTCCTACATCTATAAATATATAGGGGTCTTCTCTACGAGCCAACACACATGGAAGCACAAAAAGTCTTCAAAACAAGAGAAATGAAGGAAATCCTGTAATTCTCTTAAAAAGATTTTAAGTGATCAAGTTGAAGTTCAAACGTTCTTCATGAAGATTATCAAATCCAGGTGTTTGATCCGCAATCAAGGTGCGAAGCTAGCGAATCAACATTTTTCCAAGTTAAATACACAACGATCAAGGCAAAGTTCCCTGCGTTCGTCACAAAGATCAACCAAATTAAGGTGTTCGATCTGCAGACAAGGTGCTAAGCTAGCAAATCGGCGTTATTTCCAAATATAAATCAAGTCAGGTTAAGGGTGTTCACAGCGATCTTTGCAGTGTTCATCAAAAATCTCGGCATTTGATTTGCAATCACGCTGTGAAGCCTACGAATTTCGTTATTGAAGATCAAATCAAGTTTCAAGAAGATCAAACCACTAAACCCCATGCAGAAGCGTTTGAATCATCAAGTTTCAAATTTTTGAAGGAAGCATCAGATGATCAATCAGAGATTGTACCTGCATTGTTTTATTTAATTTTTGAGATTTAATTTGTATTATTTTTCTTGTCTTCTAATTCAATAGACATGAGAATTTGTGTTAAAATGAGGTAAATGGAAAGATACTTGAGATGCTCCATAAACAGAACAAGGCCAAGGTTGCATATGCTGAGCAATTTGAATCAACTTGTTTTGTTCACAAGCCAATGAAAATATTATCTCTCATGTAACATTAATGATGAGTGCTAAATGCATATATAGGCAAACAAAACTAAGAGATGCTCTCAGAGCAAGTGATCTATTGATAATTTTTTTTATCGGAATTTTAAATAATTCAATAATGTTGAGTTAACAGATTTCATTTAAATAGTATTTGATATTGAAATTTTGTTCATCTTTAATTTATTTTTTCATGAAACAAATTTTGCAACGATGTTTATAATTTGATTATTTTTTTAGATACTGTGATAGAGTTATTGAATACATTTAAAAATGGGAATGATGAGGCCAATTCTCCCACATCGAATGGAGACGAGGGTCTTGGTCACTATATACACACCAACTCTCCCTCACCTAACACGACGCGTTTTGAAAACCCCCTCAGTCCCTCGACTGGCAGGCGCAGACAGTATCGTACTTAGGCTGGGGCCATCTCGGGTGCGCGCAGAAACGATGCTCATCATTTGGCGCCCACCGTGGGGCCGCTAGGCTCCTCCCAAGTCCCTCGTCTGGGGGGCTTATGATGAGGCCAATTCTCCCACATCGAATGGAGACGAGGGTCTTGGTCACTATATACACACCAACCCTCCTTCACCTAACACGACGCGTTTTGAAAACCCCCTCAGTCCCTCGACTGGCAGGCGCGGACAGTATCGTGCTTAGGCTGGGGCCATCTCGGGTGCGCGCAGAAACAGTGCTCATCAGGGAAATAGAAATATATTTAACAAATGGTTGAACTATTTTTGTTTTTTTTTTTAAAAAATACAACACAAAAAAAATTTGTTTTAAACTGTTACTTTTAAAGTGATAATACTTCGAGATAAAAGATCTAATGGCAAGAAAAATTTGTGTGTGTGTTAGAATATTGTGTGTTAAAAATTTGGATTTTTTTTAAAAAAAAATAGAGCTCGAAAAAATTTGTTTAATAGAACAAGAAATGAAGTGTTTCATTTTTTAGGTGTTGATTTGGTCAATTAATGTGTGGAGCAGGCGAACGGTTTGCGGTGGAGGGGGGATGAAGGAGCAATTAGGGTTTTAGAAAAAGTGTTAAGGTTACATAGAAGCGCCATTTGAGAGATTGGGTTCTACGGATTTGAAGAGCCAAATCGTGTTATTAAAAACACAGTTTTATGAATTTCATTTTTTTTTTGGTTACAAGAGGGAAGAGCAAATCCAACTAGTCTCTATCTATAAACTGTATTTGTTGAGGAGTTCTTCAATTCCTTCCACCGGTTTGTCCCATTTGATGAGCCAAGGAGTTATCTGATAACCCCATTTAGCCAAAAAATCCGCACATCTATTTCCTTCGCGGTTGATGTGTTTTAACGTGATCTCCTAGGGATTCCTCATTAAGCTCCTGCAATCTTCAATAATGTTCCCAAATAGGTAAGACTCTATTTCTGCATTCTTGATGAGGGACCAAACTATCATAAAATCGATCTCAACCTCCAGTCTTTGGAGTCTCATGTCCCAGGCCAAGAGAAGTCCCTCTCTCAACCCCAATAATTCAGCAGCCGTGATGGAAATGTCGCTCAACCTGCACGCAAACCCGAAGACCCAATTCCCCTGCCAGTCACGAACCAAGCCCCCAGCTGCTGCAGAGCCCAAGGTATCAAAGTAGCTACCATCAGTATTAAGGTTGAACCAATCTGTAGCTGGTTTCTGCCAATTGCCCAAAGGAAAGGATCAAATCAAGGGTGAAACTCTTGATGGAGAAGATGGTTTCTAAGATAGAGCTTTGTTTCTCATTAAAGATAAAGCCATTTCTGGCTTTCCAAATGCCCCAAATGGTGGCGAGGAACATGAATTCCCAGTTGCATTCCGAAAGGACAATATTAGGAAAGGAAGTGGAAAGATTGTTATCAAACCAATTATCAAGACTAAGAGCAAGGAAGCGCGAGAGTTCAATGGGAACAATGATGAACTCCCAAACACGTTTTGCCCTAGGCAGACGAGAAGCGTATGAAGCAAATCCTCTTTACCCGAGTCACAAAGGGTGCAAATATCCATAGAGGCTAAGTGTCTGTCGTGCCTCACTGAATTAGTGAAAAGTGCATTGCGTATGCAAAGCCAAAGGAACAACTTGATTTTCTATGGGCAAAGAAGCTTCCAAAGCTTCGACCATTTACGTGCACGGGTGTGGGTGGTATTCTAGTGGTTAGCAATGGAGTCATAAGCCGACTTGCAAGACAAAATACCATGGCTAGTGGCACCCAAAATGCGGGTGTCCCTCTGTCGCCTATTGTAGGGAATTGGCAACGCACGGATAAGTTCTTTAATGGCCTCAGGAAGTTGTGTATGGATGGCACTAAAATCCCAGCAACCATCATCCCTAATTATGTGTGAAACTTTAAGATGGTTTTCACTTTCAAGAACATTGGACTTAAGGAGATCGCAAAGTTTGGATTCACCAAGCCATCTATTGTACGAAAGAGATATGGATCGCCCATGACCAATTTTCCACCTAATTGTATTTTTGACTGCATTTAGACTTTTAACCAGACCTTTTCGCAAGGATGAGGACTGAGATTTGACCTGGTGTGTCAAGATGTCACTCTCATTTAGATATTTTTTCCTAAAGATTTCCTCCCAAAGAGTAGTATCTCCCTTCAATACTCTCCAACCAACCTTAGAAAGCATCGACATATTGGCCTTACGAGCCTCTCTCAACCCCAAACCTCCTCTAGTCATGTGTTTAACTACTTTATCCCATCTAACAAGATGGACCCTCCTCGGGTTACCATCACTAGACCAAAGGAAACTACGATTGATTTTGTCAAGTTGATTACAGACTTTCGTTGGCAACCAACTAGTGTGCATAGTGTAAATAGGGATGCCTGAAGTGACGGATTGGATGAGAGTCATTCTTCCGGCCAAGTTCAAGTGTTTAGCTTTCCAAACAAACAACTTGTTTTGCACCCGCTCAATAAGAGGGGCATAGTTGGCACTCACGTTCCCCGTGTTGGTGATAAGGACACCCAAATATCTCCCAATATCGGTGGTGTTTCCAAGCCCAAGAACTTCAGGCACTTTTCTCTTCATAGCGGGATCGGTTCTCTAGGAAAAGATAATTTTAGATTTTGAGAGGTTAATTCTAAGACCCGAGGCCCCACAAAAATTATCAAAAATGCATTTGATATTGAGAGCACAATAGGAAGTGGCATGACACATGAGAATAATATCGTCAGGAAACAGGAGGTGGGAGAACTTAGGACCACTTTTACAACTACAAAGACAGTTGCCAAGCTCTATCCCTAACCGCTTCCTCAATCAAGGAGGGGTGGATGGGATCCAAGGGTTCGCCATTCCAAAGAATGGATGGTTGCACACTCGAAACACATGCCATGATAAGGTCAATTGTGGGTTTTGAGAAATTGAAAAAGAGGAGTGTTTGCCTAAGGAAGTCCCAATAGACCTTATCATAGGCTTTTTCAAGATCGATTTTGATGATCATATCACCCCGCTTGCTTTTAGAGCGTCGCATGGTGTGAACAAGCTCTTGTAGCACGAGGATATTATCATGTGTACTCCTACCCGGAATGAAACTACTCTGGGTACAAGTTAATCAAGGAGCTCATGAATGGCTTTAAACGAAGGATGATGGTCTTGGTGATGATTTTGAACAAGACATTGCAGAGGGCAATAGGGCGGAACTGAGGTATGAACGAAGGGTTGTCAACTTTAGGCACCAGGGTAATAAAGGAATGACCAATACCAGTGGGAAGCTTCCCTTCAAGGAAGCACGAATCAACGAATTCAAACACTGATCTACCAACAACATCCCAAAATTTTGGTAAAAGAAAGCTTGACAACCATCAGGCCCAGGAGCCTTATACGGTGCCATTCTCTTAAGAACCTCACTAATTTCCTCAAATGTCACTCTACTGGACAAGCTCATAGTGGCTTCAGGGCAGATGTGTTTTTGAAGTGGACTAACTTAAAAATATTGAAAAATAAAAATATCAGAAACATAAAAATTAAATATTAATGAAAAAAGAAAAAAATATCATAAAAAGTTGTATTTTCATACACAAATAACATTTTTGTGTATACCGTAACAAAAAGCATATGAAAAATACCCCAAAATAATATACTAGAATATATGTAAACAGAATTATCAAAAAAAAAAAAACAAAAAACAGTATATGTAAGCAGAAACACAATGATTATATGCGCCTTGACTTTTTTAGACGTAAACTAATTAGTAACTGAAACCATATTAAAAAAAAAAAATACTAAAATCAATAATTGGATGAACCCAAAAAGATTAAAAGACCAAAAACAAAATCAAAGACAATATTATTTGAAAATTGAATATTAAGTGAAAAAAATATATATAAAGAATGCAATTAAAGATTTAAAAAAAAAACTCAAATAACAAGCTATATCAATTTTCAACAAAATTAAAAATAAATAAATATTAAGCTATTAGAACCCAAAAAATTCCATCAATCATAGAAACAGATACAGAGCAAAGTGAAAAAAGAAGAAGAAAGAATGACATACAAACAAATGAATAGAGATCGTTAGAAATATCTAATCAAACATGACTATAGAAGCTAAATGCTAGAATTATGAATTGAATAAACATGAAAACGAGAAAAAAAAAGGGGTGAAAAAACTTCTATGTTAAAAATAAAAAATGATCATTATGCAAACAATGATAAAGTAATAATTTAGGAAAAGCTCACAAAAATGGAATTGAAAAAAAGAGTAAAAAATCTAATAAATAAACAAAAAAACCTAAATATTAATAGATTACTGATAATGACAGTGCAAAAATATGAAAAATGTTGAAAAATATAAAAATTAAATATCATTGAACAAACAAAATTTTATCATAAAAATTTGTGTTTTTTAAAACAAATAACAAATTTGTGTATAGGGTGGCGACGTCTAATCATGAATAATCCTTTTAAATGTGGTAGGGTGGCGACAAAGAAAACATACCAAAATAAAAGAAAAGAAAAATGAAGGGATTCTTGCAAGTATTATCTCTAATGTAACATGATTATAGAAAAGAAATATTGTAAAAGAAATTGAAAATAATAAAAATAAAATAAACAAACTACTCTTTGAAAAACAATTTTCGAGTGAATTAAAAAATGGCAAACATGTAATAAAAAAAGTAAAAAAATCTAACAAATTACAAAAGAAGAACTTAATGAATAAAGAAATGACAGCTGGTGAAAAAAAACACAAAATATAGAAATAATGAAAAAAAAATATATGGATAGACATCAAAACCAACCGAATAAATTAAATATTGAGAAAAAATTAAAAAACTATCTTGAAATGTTGAGAATCACAAAATTGCTAAAGCATATGAAAAGTGTGTCATCATGAAAAACCCCCATAAATCTTCCGTACTTCTTTTCATCCAAAGACAAGACTGAAAAACAAACAATTGCCACGAGAAAGTTTTAAGAGACGAATTGTGTAAAATATTGACAGAGAATGAATAAGTTTTCTCAATGAAATTGAGGGTTGGACAGGTTTTACCTTAAAGTAGAAGTTTTGAGAAATTTTTTTGTCTCCCAAAGCCCGTCAAGATCCATCAATAAATTTTGAAAACACTTCCTCTGTTTGAATTTAATTGAACCTATTAAAGTCGTGCCCGGCAAGCCAATGAGATTGGCGATGCTTTTACATACTTTTTCTAACAAACATGCTTTTCGATTAATAATAAAAATAAAAGTTTATAATTTTTAGTCACCTTTATCATAATATGCAAGTTATACACATATGGTTGAAGCTCCTAAATCCAATAGGGCCATGGGACTTGGCCTCGCATAGAGATGGAGGTCTTGAAATAAATCTCTAAGGCGTGATCTATATTACTCCAAGTCGAAGAGTCTAACCAATACCAGGGATATTAACATGATTCGGATTAAGACTTGTACTTATGACATATCTCAAATGGGAGGATGTCTTGTTTCATAAACATCAAATGTAGAGATATGTATATGCATAAGTAGGTGCTCATTAGAGAATGAGTTCACTGAGTATTCCACCGAAAAACACCTAAATGAGAGCATTAGTTGCACATCGAATTAGGATTGTTTCTCAGCTTATGGTGTGCATTAATTAGTCCTTAGACTTGAGGCTCCATAATAATCTTATACATGTTCATTTATACTTTGATATAGACAATGATTCCGTGGCGGGTCTTATGACGCCTAAGTTGGGTATAGATCTCGTATGTATGGAGGTTTGTGAGAGTCGATAAAAAATTCATTTGCTCAGCTTGAAAAGTGAGTGAATCGCCTATGTGTTCTATTTTAACTAGTTTACGAAAATTCGTGGCCACGGTAGAGACAATGATTAGAAATGAGTTTTTTAGATCGATTGTCAAAAAGACTAATTATAAATAAGAACTATAGAATTAAGGATAAAAGGATTTCTGATAAATCCCATATCCTATGTTTCAATCGAGAGATTAGAAAATGGAAGGAATGTATTTGCACGGTAATCATAAGCAGACAGGTTCACGCATTACATTTCACCTATTGACTAGGCGTTGTGGGCTTGTTGTTGGACATCGACCGCGATAGATAGGTATTATGAATTAGAATGAGTTCTAATTCATAAGTGATTAATTAAATGAGTTTAATTAATCGATTGATGAGTTTATCATCTAAAATATCGCAATTAGTTGCGAGCCCATTTCTAATCGATTGGTGAGCCTAAGGGATCACGCACACATGAATGGATAAACTCCTAAACATATACGAAACACTTAGTTGGATTAAATCATGATGTTGATTTAATCGATTGAGATGCAGTATATTCGATTGATTAAGTTAATTGATTAATTGATGGATTTAATTTAATCAATGGTTGATTTAATTAAATTAAATTAAAGAGTTGATTTAATTAAATTAACTGTTTGAGAGCCCAATTCATTAATTAATTAAATATTAATTAATCAATAGAATATATTAAGTTAATTGATGGACTCAATTAAATTAAATAGTTAATTTAATTGAATAAAGTTACAGGGTTAATTGGACCTTAAGACCCAAGCCCATTAATTGATTTGGTGGATAAAATTAATTTAGTGAAATTGATGGAAGAATCAATTAATTAAGAATTAATTGATTAAATCAATTAACTAGAGATTTAGTTGAATTGTGATTAACATAAGAATAGAGATTCTTATCATTATCAAACTAGAAACCAAGTGGAGATCTATCATCATAGAGTTTGAAATAGATTAGAAGAATTATTTATATATATATATATATTATATGTATATAGAGGTACCAGATATATAGACGGATATATATATATATATATATATATATATGAAGGTATCGGATTACAAGAGTAAGAGTGAATTTTGAATTCATAAACTCTTGTATAAATATCATAAACGGCCAGGCCGTGAATCAGAGAGTCAGAATGAATTTTGAATTCATTACACTAGTATAAATATCACAAAACGGCCAGGCAATGTTTTAGAAGAAGAAAACACACACACACACACATCGAAAGTTGTAGTGTGTGTGAAACAAAAGTAATGATTGCCAATTATATGAGTAATTCTCATATGCGATATGGGAATACAATTGTTCTCGGCCGAATTTGCTTATACGTACAATGGTCTCATTGTCGATCCCATTTGTCTCTTATTTTAGTACAATTGGATCTTGATTTATAAGATATTCTCGAGATCAATTTTGTTAGAAATAAATCCACCATTCTCAATCTATTCCTAAAAGAGTTTAGAAATTATTCTAAAAGTTAGAATAAAAATAGTTTTATATACACAAAGATGGTTTTCGATTCGATTCCAATATAGAATTGAGAACCCGAGAAGATCTGTTCATGTGGACTATCTTTAGAGGGAGAACGCTTAGGCTCCTATACATGTGAATTCATACGGTGCGGTTCGATTGATCGAGCGGGAATTCAAGGATGACTCATATTTGAATACGACAATTCCCTACATCAAACGGAAGGCTAATTATAGGTAAATTTCATTTGAACTTTATTAAATATGTTTGTTGTTTGCATAAGATCCGCGTTGCAATAGCAACGGGATGTGTTTTTGCCTAATTATTATGTGATGAATTTTTTTTATATTTCCGCTGCATTAGCATCTCGAGACGACCTATGTGAAACTAACAGAACCAAAATTACATCAAACCCTAACCTAACATTACCTATCTCCTTCGCTAAATTTCTACACCACTATCAATTTTAACCCCAAATGGAATTCGCCAATGTGTTACTCATTGCAAATAACTCAAAGCTCTTCCAAATTTTGTTATATTTAGGCTTATGTCTGTCTTTTTCAGAGATATTACAAATACACTGCTATATAATTAGAAAACTTACAGACACCCTTCAAAATTCAAAACTTTACCATAAACAAAGGTATTTCAATCATCAAAAAAATGATGAAAAATTTGACCGAATGCATTTTCAGCAATTCTCTAAAATGTTTAACGAAAAACATCTAACACCTTAATGATAGTTAACGATATGCTTTTTTTGTAAATATTGATATATATTAGGGGGTATTGACAATTTTTGAAACAAGAGAGTTAACTATTTATTATTTCGACTAAATTCAGGGGATATAAGGGTAATTCTCCCATACATTTTTATGGATCACATGTGCTAATTTCTTTCTAGATCGATCTTTTATCGCCCCTTATAATATCCATTCCAACTTCTGTACTACATTCCATAAAATAATTATACAGCCTAAATAACCATTTAATATTGTATTTGAGGATGGCAATCTTTTACTTGTCAATTTTCATATGAAGTGTTTATGTCACATTGATTTTAGCTTTCTAGAATTATTTTTAATCAGTATGTTGCAAAGCTGCTTTCAAAATGTTTGATAGAAGTTGAAACAAACTCATGAAAGAGAATTGTATTAACTTTATCACAAGTTGGTTAAAAACTTGGAAAATTTGTGATAGCACTTTCGAATGTTGTCCTTTCAGATAGAGATGGAGAGAAGAGGGGTTGAAGGGGGGGATCGTCCCCCCTCAAGTTCATATTAAGTTAATTTTGTATGCATTTGTTTGGAAATTTTAGATATCAATATATACATATATAATTCTACATATACATTTTTTAAAATTATAATGATAATAAAGTCATATATATAGTATTTCAATATGTTGAAGTATATATAAATAAATTTGTATATTTTCGAAAAAAAATATATCTATATATATATCCTAGGTCATTTTTGTATTTTAGATGATGTAGATATATATATATATATATATATATACTAATTGATGCTTAAATATGTATTATTTAAATGTTATATGATTAATTTCTATTGCAATAAATACTTTGCAATATATACCTATTTTTATTTACAAAATGCATAATTATTGGAATTATTTTCTACTTCATTTAGTAATTATAAAATGCATAAAATTCAAACACACACACATATATACATATATATATATATGCATATACACCAATTTGTATATTTATATAAATAAGGGTTAGATTATTTTTCTTGATATTGTCATTTTCACTAAAATGTGTCATTTCACGCTATAATAATTATTTTGAAAATTATTTTTAAATGCTAGGTCATAATACTATGATTCATATATATATATAAATATCTTACACTATATATGTATATATTTTAAAGAAAATTTATATACATAAATGTATAACATTATATTTTCATTTCTTTAGGTATTTTTTCATCATAAACATTGGAATAATTATATTATGTGTAAAAATGTCTTAAAAATATAAAAAGAGGAGGGGGAGGGGGGAACGAAATTTTATGTATATATATGTATAATATAAATATATGGTGTATATTATTACTTGTTCCCCAATTCTCCTTGCATTAAATGAATATTCACACATGTAAGAATTCTTATAGATATGTTTATACATGTAAAGCTTAGATTAAACTAGATTATGAAGTGTGCATTTAGACTCACACTTAAGCTATAATTAGGTATTGAGTTGGGCATTGAGTTGGGAGATTTCATTTATTATAACCCTTAGTTGTTACCTTGGTGGAAAGATGACAATAATTAGAAAATGACTTAATTATTTAATAATCTTATTTCTTAAGCACAACTATTATAAATAGGGGATAAATTGGGAATTTATCACTTTATTTTTCATCACAACACACAAATACATCCACACACATACTAAATCCCTCTTAAAACACCCCACTCACACTTACCTTACCCTAAACACACAAAACACTTCATATTTATAGTAAATTTTCTACCCACATATATATATACATAAACCCTTCATTTTACATACTTATAACTCCATAAAACACTCTTGAAAAGGGTAGAAGAATATTTAATTAAAGTAGGGATCTTACTTAATTTCATAAGTAAAGGTTCTATTTTAATTCAAAGATATTATACCTTATAGAAGTGAATGCTTCATATTTAATACAAGGTAGTGATTTTACTTATGACATGAGCTTATTTTTCTTATAGTATTAGCACATTTATTCCCCTATTAGGACCTAGGATGTAACTACAAGTTAGTTTCTATCTTAGTCCTAAGGGATTCCATAATAGTTTAGCTAGACGTATGTTGCGTGTCTGTGCAAGATTATGTTGAAATTTGTGAATTTCTGCTGAATGGTGAAGCTGGAAATTATGTGTATTATGTGTAGTTATAATTTATGCTATGTTAGAGCTTTATTTATGTGTTAGAAGCTGCAAATTTCAGTTTTAAAGCTGAAAATACTATTTCAAAGCTGCAAAATACTATTTTTCAAGGCTGGAAATTCGAGTTTTACAAGCTGAAAAATTTATGTTGAAAAGCTGGAAATTCCAGTGTGTAATTTCAGTATGTTTTAAGCTAAAATTCGAGTAGTTCGCAAACTAAAAATTCTGTTCGCAATCTGAAACGTGTAAGCTGGAAATTGTATTCTATGCTGAAATTTTGCGCAACGTGCTGAAAACCAGTTTGTATGGTGCTGGAAATTGTGTGTATATGGGCCCAAAACGTGACAGGGGTGGATGGGGCTAAGTTCGGCCGGGCGGCAACGGGCTTGCCAGTCTTAAACGTTCTCGCCATCCATCATTGCCTAATCCCACCTTGCATAGACGAAGTGTTCCTTGTACTGAAGTGGGTAGTAGGAAATTCTGCATATGTCCGGGATATGACCACAGGAGTGTTTGGTTGGGTGGGAGTATTGGTTGGAATTGAATTACAGCATGACGAGATAAGGTAGTCGCCTGTCGAGATGGAAACGGTAGAAAAGTGTGAAATTTATGATTCTTATAAGTATGAAATTTTATATGGTTTATGTTGATGCAAGTATGTGAACATATGCACGTTCAAGTCACACACATGCACCTTATGTGTTAAGTGAAATTGTTACTCGATGTGATTGTTGATGTTGTTAATATTTAATGTTTTAGCTGGACATGAGAACGAAGTTATCAACGAGGAGGATCACAAGTGGTGATTTGAAGCGTTTGGCTAGAAGAAGTCATAGACGAGTCTTTGTAGTTTTATCATGTATTTAGGACTCTTATTATATCCTTGGTGGTTGCTATGTAATAAATGACGTTTATGAAAATTTTCAACTTTCTATAATAAAAGTATTCGTAACATATTTCCATAACCAGCCAAGAGTTTCGGGTTGTCACAAAAATAATAAAACCCACATGGTTTGCATGTCATAAAAGTTATTGAATAGCCAAATCGGCCCTTTATTTAATTTTGCAGCGAATCTTATGCTAAAATATATTAACATAAAAAAATGTTATAAGAAAAGCTTAAATATGTTCATCTTGATAAAGTGGACTATTTTAATTATAATAAGAAAAAGTTGTTTAATAATTAGTAATTTCACAACAATAACGCACGTACAAGATGTGATGAGGTAATGGAATAAATCAATAAACACAATTATCAAATAGAAAATTTAAACCACAACACAAGTACCCATTAACCTATAAGTCATTGTTAGGAGGAAATATTGACAAATAAATACATATTAGAACAACAAACAAATCATACAATTATAAATAGCGTTGCGAGGAATGGAATCTATAACATGCATTCATTCTCATTGAGAATGACCAACATTCTTAATTATATAGTGGTACTTTTTATTTTCCTCTCATTCACTAGTGAATCTTCTAAAGCCTACGACCCTTTCAAGCTAGTGCTTCAATGGCCAACTATACATTGCAAAATAAACAAATGCCACTATTCATGGTTTATGGCCAGATGAAAGGGGACAAAATTTGCTAAGATGTGATCATTCAAGGATTTTCCACCCCTTCAAGGTACTAATATATTTACACTCTCTTACAAAATATCAAAGAGAAAACTTCACTTTTCGTCCCTCATAGTTACGTCTATTTCGATTTTGGTCCCTCATATTTACGCACTATCACATTTTGTCCCTCACGTTATATTTTTTTATCCAATATTATCATTCCATTAAAAGCTAACAAATTAATTATATTTTGCCCCCTAATATGTTATCTTTTAACAAAAAATTTAACGGAAAGATGACATTGGATAAAAAAATGTAACGTAAGAAACCAAATGTAATAGTACGTAAACATGAGGGACCAAAATCGAACTAGGTGTAAACGTGAGGAACGAAAAGTGAAGTTTTCTCAAATATCAAATCAATTGGCTTGTTAAAATGTGATTTGACTTAATCCTAATTGACATATTCATGTCATGAAAGAAGTAAGTATTATCACCTAGAGCATGAATATGAACTTTACTGGGTAAAAAATATATCTTTGGTCCTGTAACTCAGGAGTCTTGACATATTTGGTCGGTCATGCTTTTAAGTATATTTTGTCTCTATTTTTTATATAAGATTAAAAGCGATGCTTTCATCCAAAAGCTTTCTTAACCAAACATAAGAAAGTAAAAAGGAAAAAATGGAAGATACCTTGTAATTTTTTTCGTTCAAAACTTTTGAATTGACCTTGGAATGGGGGAAATCGTAGAAATATTTGGGTTTGGCCACCAGCATGATGGTAGGAGAGACGAAATGTTTTTCTTCGGACATGGAGAAGGAAAACCAAGAATGAATAGAATCGGAGGGAGAATATGGAGAGAATTGATTATTTGAAGCAAGCCTTTCTTTTTTTCTTCCCTATATGTCAGACTAGTTAATTAAAGAGACAACGTTTCTTTCTTCCCTATATGTCGGCTCCAAGACTTTTAACCGAATAGATATATATTAAAGGCATGAAGAATATAATGCTAGGGTTTAAATCCTAGCGTACGTGTGTGAGTTGGTTGATATATGTATTATCAAAAAAAAAAAAAAATACATAAAATATCTGGTCATTGGTAGTAATATACAACTCCAAATATTTGATCATGTATTAAATATTAGACCCGTGCAAAAAAAAAAGAAAAGAAGAAAACCCAAATTATCCAGCCCGACCACCCAACCCAAAACTATACATTGAACAAAAAAATAATCAAAGAAAAGAAAATTCCAAATTCCAAGAGAAATAAGAATAGCGAAAAGAAAGAAAAGGTATAGTTAAACACATCTTTATTATTTTTTTCATTACTTGGTAACGATTCTATAATCTGCCAAACTTTCACTACTTGTCTTTTTTCATCTATTCTGGTTTAGTAGTTGTTTGGGCCCAAAATTAATTTTTGAAATCAGTTTCGGAGTGGGCTGATATTGGGGCCTTTTTGCCACACCGAAATGAATTAATAAGGCCCATGCCACTTCGACACGTCCACAGAGCCCATGTTGGAGGCCCAGGCCGGAATGGAATAACGACCCATGGCCCAGTTGGCAAAAAATATAAAATAGAAAAATAAAATAAATACAATAGTAAAGTCAAATTCAAATCCCTTACTTCTAGGGGTTGTTAGATGGAGAGTAACAGAAAGGCTAAAAATAGGCATTGTTATACCTGTGCTTGCCTAAAATAAAGGCCATGTGATGCTGAAATTTGAAATTTAAATAAGATGGCATAATTGGCGTAGTAACAAATAAGGAGGTCCATCCATTTCAAATAATCAAGTCTTTTGAAGTCATCCAACTCCAAGAATAAAGGATGGCGGTTGCAGTTTCAAGCCTATAAAAGGGAGCTGTATTCACCATTTAAGGACATCATCAATCAACAATCAACACACAACATCAAACATAACAATTCTCTCAATCAAGAAGTCATCACTTCTTTGATTTGTTAGTCTAAATAAACAAAGAATAGCTTTAGTTCAAGTAGGTAGAAAACCGCTACGGATGTTTGTAGCGATACCTCATTTGGCTCGAAGAGGGGATATCAATGCACTCATTCCGTAACGTCACGAGGTCGTAGCCATCACTCACTCGGATTGGGCCCGGTTCGAGGTAAGATATCAATGCGACGAAGTGGTATCCAGCATTCATATTGAGCTCATGCATGAAGAGGAGTACAGATGGAGTCAATCAATGCTCGTCGGAGTGAACAGCCTATGAATACACCCACAGGTAGATATGGCCCGAGTCATCAATGTGGCCGATTTGTAGCTAGAGTTCTTAGGGATTGCTCAATGCATATCTGTCATAGATATGGCCCGAGTCATCAATGCGTGTGTCTGTAGTCGAGTCATGTAAAGTCCATTTGGCGAGTAGCCATAGTCTTTGAATCTATTTTCTCTTCGATTTAAGCTTTTCGACCCTTTTTGATTTTGAGAGTGCTGAATTGTTAAGCCCTACATTGAGTTGTAGGCAAGTAGAACCTCAGGGGTAGTGTTTTCCTACTCCGATTCAGTCGTTTTTCAGATACAAGTCTTGGGCGTATTACATTTTCACTTTGAATTGTATTAAATTTTGTTCTCACTTCAAATTGCATCAGTTTTTCACTTCGAAACACAAGACTTCCATTTGTGTGCTCCTGCACACTGGCACGCCCGCACCTGAACACGAGAAAGCTCACTTCGAATTGGCTATTTTCCAATCGAACTCAGCCGGTTCGAACCCTGAGCGGCCACTTCGATGTGGCCGGAGAAAATTTATGCAAACATCTCTTTCTGGCACGCCCAGTGGGACAACACTTCAATTTTCGAAAAGGTTTTGTCAACATTTAGGTCTTAGAAAGCACGTTTTATTTCGGTCAATTGCATACTTGCATTCTATATTGAAACATCATAAAAAATTAAAAATTGAAATTCATAAACAGCAAGCTATGGCACCACCACGCTTAAGGAGCCAAACTCGAGCTGACCTCGGTTCAGACAGTGGAAGCGAGGCAGCCAGTGATCAGAACAAAGAGATGAGTGGACATAATCCACCTCCTAACGTTCAGGCCATCATTGACAGGCTCGAGCGAAATCAGAAAGCGCCTGAAGAGGCGCCGATTCAGGAAGCACCCGCCTTGCTGGCCAGAGTGGCTAATTGTGGCGAAGACGCATTATATGTGATGGAAAAGTGGATCTTGGAATCTAACCATAGATTCTAGGAGTTGATAGAAAGACAACGTAGGGAAGAATAGGAGAGCGCCGAACAAATGGCTTCCATGTTAGAATCACTCCGAGTAACAGATCCACATTCCACCGGTGAGAGAATCTCCACAAAGAAATGAGGCCGAACAACGAAACAGGCCTAACCTTGCCGATGCACGACCAGAACGATTAAACATTGGAGGTAATGATTACCGTGGAAGATATCCCAACATGAATACTGGCAAAAAAGTGGCATTCGAATCCAGAGGAGTATTCCGGGAAGGGGAAGGGTCGGGCTCCCGGGATCATTTCGACGGACCTGAAGTCCCTTATGCAACGCCACATGTGGCGGAAAGACCCCAGCCTGCCACCAATTGAAGTGACAACACAGCCGTGTCTCGACAAGAGATACAGGAAATGTTGGGACCGGAGTTGGCAAGGCATAAACGATCAGCCTCGCCACCCAGGTATTCTCGCCCCTATCCGCCTCATATTGATGCGATTCCTTTTCCCCCAGGGTTTAGGATCCTAGTTTTTACTTTGTTTAACGGGGATGGGTCACAAACCACCATTGAACATATTGCTAAATTCACCACACAATGTGGTGAGATGGGAATGGACGGAAACCTAAAATTACGTTTTTCTAAATTCATTAACTGGAGAAGCTTTTTGTGGTACATCAGACTTAGACCTAGGTCTGTCCCCGACTGGCCAACTATGGAGAATCTTTTCCATAGTCATTTCTACCGACTACCCCCTGAGGTATCCATATCGGAGTTAACCAATATGAGACAAATGCCCGGGGAGTCAGCTAAGGAATACATGGGAAGATTCGTCCGGGCCAGACACTTTTGCCCAGTGATCATGGCCGAAGAAAGTTACATAAGTTTGGCCATAGGAGGCATGTACCTCGAATTAAAAAAGAAAATGTTTGGCCAACAATTTGCATCGATTTTTGACTTAATCAGGCATGTCACTGAGTATGAAAAACTGTTAAGAGAAGAAAATCGAAAAAATCATCACGGCAAGGCCACTCATTATCAAGTAGGCCTAGCCGAAGTCCAAGATGACTTGGTTAGTGTCGAAAAAGAACAATGAGAGAACGAAGTGGGCCTAGCCCAAATCGTTTGCCAAAAGAACACGTTCTTCCCGGCTTTAATAAAACCAAGGGCATTACAACCTCATATCAAGATGCCTCCTGGCATGCTAAATAAACCAGAGTTTCGTTCTGAAACAAAGAGACGCTATGGTTTCGATGTGTCGAAAACTGAGGCTATTTTTAATCACTTATTGGCTGATGGCAAAATCAAAATACCTAATGACCATAGAATGCCACCGGCCAAAGAGCTGGAAGGCAAAGTGCATTGTAAATTTCATAATGCATGGACTCATAACACTAATGATTGTTTGATTTTCAGGTGGATGATCTAGAGCTACCTGGACAACGACACGTTGCGCTTTCTGCCGGAATGGATGGATAAGAAAATAGGAATTGACAAAGAACCATCCCAGGCGAAGGGAGTAAACATGGTCAACATTCAGGATGACCCAGCCGAAAAGGAAAACCAACAAACTGAGCAGGAAATGACACAATCAGAATGGCAATTGGGCCTTTGTGCCAGATGTCATTCCGAAATGGCAACAATACCATGGGTCTATCCAGCGGGAGCTTACTATCCTTGGGCCAATCCCATGGCCAGCTTTTCCATGGTTCCACAGCCACCTATGGTGCCATACCCCCTCACATGCTCGGGGGACATTGTGCCAATGGCGGTCCATTGCGAGAAAATTAGAATAAGAGAAATCGAAGTCCTCCTCGAAGGACTGACAGAAGTGATAAAAGGAGGGCACTTTCTAGCCCACCTCGAAGGTATGAACCAACTCGAGAACCGGTTCATTCTAGGTTCATTAAACCGCCAGCAGTCCAGGAAGGACGTTGGACGGCAGTAAGGCATCCTAAGTTTCATGGCGGGAGAAGTCCTCGAGAGATGACTCGAACACAGTACCGAAGACATTTGAGGCAACGCAAGGAAGCTGAAATGCTTAAAAAGGAAACAACGAAACCCATCAAGGGTAAGGCAGTGATGTCAATAGAGCCAAGAAACTAGAAAATCACCCCAAACGACGTTCAATCGAAGAGAAAGATTGCTGACCCAATGATATTAGAAAGTGATGAATCAAAGAACGGTGTCCCGAGCAGACTAGACAATGTCGGAGAGGAGGATCTACTGAGTGAATGGATCGTAAAGATGGAAGAACTAAACCAGGTCGACAAGGAGTTGCCAATAGAAACCACGGACATACCGTCATCCAATGGCGACACTATCAACATGGAATGTAACATGGTATGGACATTCCTTTTCGATACTAATGCTAATAGTGATTCTCAGGATAATATGGGTGAAAGCAGTGAAGTCTGGGATGACACTGAGCCGGTAGCTTTCTTTGTAAGTAATGACGAACAGATAGTCCAGAAGAGTAAGACAGTTGAAGAGATCAAGGCTTTGTTCCAGAAGCCACCGCCAAGCATGGCAAAGCATGTAAAATCCCTCTTCGTGGCGGGCCATCTCGATGGCAAGCCTACTGGAAGAATGCTGGTGGACAATGGAGTTGCAGTGAATATCATGCCTCTCCAAACCATGAAACGCATCAGAAAGGAGAAGGATGATCTCCTTAAGACAGATGTGGTGATCAGCAATTTCGCAGGGGGAAAAGCAGACATCATGGGTATACTGCCAATCGAAGTAAGTATCGGAAATAAGGCAGTCACTTCCGCCTTTTTCGTTATAGACGCGAAGACTTCATACAATGCCTTGCTAGGAAGTGATTGGATCCATTCCGCCACGTGCATCCCTTCGACCTTACACCAGTTTTTCGTATTTTTGGGAGATGGCGAGAACGAACCAGAAATAGTGAAGGCAGAAGAAATGCCGTTCACGGCCAATGTGAATGTAGTAGAAGCTAGGTACTATTCCGACAATGTCGGACAGTATAGGTTTATCGGACAGAACAAATATGGCCGTCCGCTTTGTGCCACTTCGTCTATGGCGCCAGTTAGTTTAGAAGTAGCAATGACTAAGGAAGTTAGCAGGCCTTGAAACATCAAAGAAAGGCCGCTTTCTACTTTTCAAAATATTGATCATGAATAACGTCGATATAGACGAAATTGTAATAATTCCGGATAGCACCGGATGATTAATAATAAATAACACTCTGGCCTTACTGGCCAAGGACCTTTCCGATTACTGTAGTTGTAATGCGGATGTAATGTATGAGCATGATCAAGATCTCACTTCGACGGATGGGATCACGCTAAAGGAATTGAACGCCGCTCCGACAAAACTCGATGACATTAGGATTCAGGTTCAAGATCCTGTCATCGAAGTGGAGCTTGGCAATGAAAATGATCATAGGCCCATATACATTAGTGCTTTGCTAAGCCCTGAAAATAAAAGGTCATGATCAACATACTTAAAAAATACAAAGACTATTTTGCATGGAATTATGATGAAATGCCTTGTCTCAGCAGAGACTTAGTGGAGCATCATATACCCATTTTGCCTGGCTTTATGCCACGCAAACAGCCTCTCCGACGCATGTCCGACGCATGTCCGACGAAGTCTGTGTGTTGATCAAAGAAGAGATTCAAAGGCTTCTTAAAGTAGACTTCATCGAAGTGGCCAGATACCCCGAATGGGTGGCCAATGTCGTGCTAGTCATAAAAAAGAATGGCAACCTGAGAATTTGCATAGATTTCAGGGACTTAAATTTGGCATCTCCAAAAGACGAGTACACAATGCCAATGGCCGACATGATGATAAATGCTTTCGTAGAACAAGGGTACTTAACTCTTGTCGACGGCAATGCAGGATACAATCAAATCTTCGTAGCCGAAGAGGATATCCTGAAGCTGGCATTCCAATACCCCAGGGGCATTGGTACCTTTCAATGGAAGGTTATGCCGTTTGGCCTCAAAAATGCTGGAGCTACATACCAGCGAGCTATGAATTGCATCTTTCATGACTACATGAATGACTTCGTCAAGGTCTACATTGACGATCTCATCATTAAATCTACCAGCTTTGTTCAGCATTTAGAGCACCTGGTTAAGGCCTTTGAAAGGATGAGAAAATTTTAGCTGAAGTTAAACCCACTAAAATGCGTGTTTGGAGTAGCCACAGGCTATTTTCTTGGGTTTTTAGTGCATAAGAAAGGAATCGAAGTAGAAGCAAATAAGGCAAAGGTCATTTTGGCCGCCCAGCCACCTCGAACCAAGAAAGAACTTCAGCAGTTTCTTGGAAAGGTCAATTATTTGAGGAGGTTCATTTCGAACCTTGCAGGCAAAACCAAGATTTTCTCACCCTTGTTAAAGTTAAAGGACCATGACTACTTCGAATGGTCAAAAGAACATGGGCAGGCATTCGATGAGATCAAGGAAGCATTAACTTCCCCTCCTGTGATGATGCCGCCACGAAACGGAGAACCACTTAAACTTTACATTTCGGCAGCTTACAAGACCATTGGGGCCTTCTTGGCTCAAGATGATGAAAATGGTCTCGAACGAGCTGTATACTACCTAAGCAGACATTTGAGCGACACAGAACAAAGATACCATCCGATTGAAAAGCTGTGTTTGAATTTATATTTCGCATGTATCAAGTTACGACACTACTTGCTACCAGTAAAGACTTTTATAATCAGCAGTGTCGATGTGATGCTTTCGAGATCAGTAGTGCGTGGCCATCCACCTAATGGAGTATTAACTGCAATTTCTTCCGCTAAAAGCTGTGCGTGGCCGATTTTCTCACCGACCACCCTAGTGTCGAAATAGATGATGAAGTAGCTCAGCAAATCGAGATGCTATCAGTATTCGTGAAACCATGGATCCTTCAATTCGATGGGTCGCGAACAGGCAAAGCATCTGGGGCTGGCATTGTGATCACTTCGCCATCAGGAATCAAGACTGGTATATCAGTCCAGTTCGATTTCCTATGCACCAACAATCAGGCCGAATATGAGGCCTTGATCCTTGGATTGGAATTACTACATGAGTTACAAACATCCAGTATCAGCGTAATTGGAGACTCCCAGCTTGTTATTAAGCAGATCCAAGGTACATTCCAATGTCGAAATCCCATACTAGACAGGTATATCTCTACGGTCAATGCTTTACTAATGGGATTCGACGAAGTGACGTTTCAGCATGTGGCTAGAAAATCCAACTTCGAAGCCAATGAGTTGGCTCAGATAGCCACTGGAGCAGAATTTCCCAAAAATTGTATGGCCACCAGTTATACCATCACAAGGCAGGCCTATCCCTCTCATTTTGAAAGAACCAATGTTTGCGCTATAGAAAGCACAATGAAGCAAATCGAGGATTGGCGGAAACCAATATTAAGGTATTTGAATGATCCTTCCCAAGGAGCACCTCGACGGGACAAGATGAGAGCCGCCAACTACGTGGTTCTGGGAGGTAGCTCGTTATATTGTCAAGGTCATGATGATGTTCTCTTATAATGTGTCGGACAAGATGAGGCAATGAAAATCATGATGGAAGTCCACGAAGGAGTATGCGGGGCCCATCAAAGTGGCCGCAAGATGTCATGGTTAATCAAGCGATATGGCTATTTTTGGCCAAAAATGGTGTAAGATTGCCATTGGCTGGCCAAAGAGTGTGAAAAATGCCAGTTATATGGTCCAATTCAGAGAGTGCCGGCGGAAGAAATGAATTTAATAATCAAACCTTGGCCATTTTGATGTTGGGCCATCGATCTAATAGAGGCTATTTTCCCTCCCTCTTCGAAGCAGCATACCCACATTATTACTGAAACGGACTATTTCACTAAATGGGTGGAGGCTATTCCCCTCAAGCAAACAGATCAAGAGACGGTAGTAAGGTTTATCAAAGAGCACCTAGTGCATAGATTTGGGATCCCCCAAACTATCGTAACAGATAGGGGGACCATGTTCACAGGGTCCGAAATTCAGACTTTTACCACAGAATATGGCATCCAACTTACACATTCTACGCCATATTATGCACACGGGAATGGGCAAGCTGAGTCCACCAATAAAACTTTAAAGAGTATCATTTCGCAAATGGTAGAAAGAAATCCTAGAGCATGGCATTTGTTGATCTCCGAAGCATTGTGGGCTTATGAAGGCCATGGCGTTCACAGCAGTATGTAGTTAGCAGAAAAAGAACTGAAATTGCCACGTTGAGTATGGCAAGCATGAATAAAAAAGCCGCTAAATTCAATGGTGCGAAGGAAATACAGTTTAATCAAGTTATGGTCAAATCTTACTAATTGACCACAACTTGCGGGGGGCATTGTTTGGGCCCAAAGTTAATTTTTGAAATCAGATTCGGAGTGGGCTGATATTGGGGCCTTTTCGCCACACCGAAATGAATTAAAAAGGCCCATGCCACTTCGACATGTCCTCAGAGCCTATGTTGGAGGCCCAGGCCGAAATAGAATAACGTCCCATGGCCCAGTCGGCCAAAAATATAAAATAGAAAAATAAAATAAATACAATAACAAAGTCAAATTCAAATCCCTTACTTCTAGGGGTTGTTAGATAGAGAGTAACAGAAAGGCTAAAAATAGACATTGTTATACCTGCACATGCCTAAAATAAAGGCTATGTGATGCTGAAATTTGAAATTTAAATAAGATGGCATAATTGCCATAGCAACAAATAAGGAGGTCTATCCATTTCAAATAATCAAGTCTTTTGAAGTCATTCAACTCCAAGAATAAAGGATGGCGGTTGCAGCTTCAAGCCTATAAAAGGGAGCTGTATTCACCATTTAAGGACATCATCAATCATCAATCAACACACAACATCAAACACAACAATTCTCTCAATCAAGAAGTCATCACTTCTTTGATTTTTTAGTCTAAATGAACAAAGAATAGCTTTAGTTTAAGTAGGTAGAAAACCGCTACGGATATTTGTAGCCATACCTCATTCGGCTCGAAGTGGGGATATCAGTGCACTCATTCCGTAACGTCACGAGGTCGTAGCCATCACTCATTTGGATTGGGCCCGATTCGAGGTGAGATATCAATGCGACGGAGTGGTATCCAGCATTCATATCGAGCGCATCCATGAAGAGGAGTACAGACGGAGTCAATCAATGCTCGTCGGAGTGAACAACCTCTGAATACACCCACAGGTAGATATGGCCCGAGTCATCAATGTGGCCGATTTGTAGCTAGAGTTCTTAAGGACTGCTCAATGCATCTCTGTCATAGATATGGCCCGAGTCATCAATGCATGTGTCTGTAGTCGAGTCATGTAAAGTCCGTTTGGCGAGTAGCCATAGTCTTCGAATCTATTTTCTCTTCGATTTAAGCTTTTCGACCCTTTTTGATTTTGAGAGTGTTGAATTGTTGAGTCCTACATTGAGTTGTAGGCAAGTAGAACCTCAGGGGTAGTGTTTGCCTACTCCGATTCAGTCGTTTTTCAGATAGAAGTCTTGGGCGCGTTACATTTTCACTTCGAAATACAAGAGTTCCATTTGTGTGCTCCCGAATACGAGAAAGCTCACTTCGAATTGGCTGTTTTCCAATCGAACTCAGCCGGTTCGAACTCTAAGCGGCCACTTTGGCACGGCTGGAGAAAATTTATGCAAACAGTAGTAAACAACTTTTTCAATACTTTGTGATGCATAGGAAGATAGCTCTTCTACACTTTCGACAATGAATGATAATTGGCCAAATTTAATGCGAACAAAGTCTGAAAGCGAGATAAATCAGGAATTTTGGAAGAACGAATGGACGAACCACAGGACATGTTCTAACCCCTAATTCGATCAAGAGAACTACTTCAAGAAGGCAATAGAGTTAAAACATCGATTTGATATACTGCAAACTCTTGCACGCATCAATTTTACCCCAGGTCTTAAGAAGAGAGTTGATCCCATGTCTGTCAGAAATTTCATTAGAAAAGAAGCTGTAAATAATCGTTGTTTCTTATATGTTTTGATAAGAAAGGAGATACGATTGTTGGTTGCACTCAATTTGTGCCCAATTTCTGCGTACGCGGGAGGAACACGAGTGTGTTTCTCCCCAAATAGCAATATAAAGTCACACATTTGTGTATGGCGTCACAAATTATTAATTATAAAGAACATTGTTTGGGCTTTAAAATAAATTTTTGTATCAATTTGGAGTAAGCTGATTTTGGTCCCTTTCGCCGTGCCGAAATAAATTAATAGGGCCGAAGTCATTTCGATGCATATGGGCATCCCATGTTAGAGGTTCCGAGCCAAAATGAAATGGAGGCCCAAAAGTCCAAGTCAGTAGAAAAATATAAAAATAATAAAATCAAAATTAAACCCTCATTTTTAAGGATTATTAGGATAGATAAGTACCAAGATTGACTGAAATCAGGTATTGTTATAACTAACATGCCTAAAATTAAGGCCAAACAATGCTGAAAATTTGAAATTCAAATAGAGTGGCACAACCGCTGCAATCAAAAAAAGTAAGGAGAACTGTTTAGTTTGACTAACCAAGTCCAATAAAGCTATCCAACTCTAAATAAAGGGGAATGTGGTTGCACCTTAAAGCGGAGCTAAGTGCAAACACAGTTCACCCAACGATCAAACAACAACACAACTCTCTTAATCAAGAAGTCAACACTTCTCTAACTTTTTTAGCTTAAATGAATGAATAAATTAAAGATTAGCTTCAGTTCAGTGAGTAGAAAACCGTTACAAGAGTGTTTGTAGCCATTCCTATTTTGCTCGAGATGAGGTTATTAATGCATTCACTTCGCAGGATCATGAGGTCATGGTCATCACTCACTCGGATTGGGCCTAATTCGAGGTGAAATATCAATACAGCGGCGTGGTATACTACATTCATGTGAAGCGCATGCATAAAGAAGTGTAGCTAGAGTCATCAATGCTCATCGGATTGAGCAACCCTTTAATGCATTCACGTGTAGTCATCGTATGGAGTCATCAATATGGCTAGCTTGTAGTTAGAGTCCTGAGTAATCTCTCAATACACTTTAGTCATAGATATGACCCATGTCATCAATGCACGTGTCTATAGCTAAATTTTGTAAAGTCCAATGGCGAGTAGCCATTGTCTCTCAATGCACTGTTTCATTTCAATTTTTTAGACCCTTTTCAAATCTTAAAGTATTGAATTATTGAGTTCTACATTAAGTTGTAGGCAAGCAGAACCTTAGGGGTAGTATTTGCCTACTGCGACTCAGTCGTTTTACAAATATAAGTCTTAGGCGCAAAACATTGTCACTTCGAATTATCAAGACTTCAACCTGTGTGTTCCTGTACACTGGCATACCCACACTAAAACACACAAAACTCATTTTAAATTTATTGTTTTCTCATCGAACTCAGTGACTTTGACCGTAGTTAACCACGTCGGTGTAACTGTCAAAAAATTATGCAAACAAACATTTAGTTGAAAATTGGAGTTCAAAGTTATTTGAATATGTTGCCAAAAAAATTGACATAATAAATTGAACCATCTCTTCCTTGAATAATGAATATTGTGCCAAAAAAATTGACGCAAAAGATTGAGCCATACGGCCCATACCCCATTGTCGCATGGTCCATTTGATGCTGCTCGGTGCACAAATTACACATGATTTACTCTATTTTCTCTTGCTCTCACACGTATTCTTTTCTTTTTTTCCTTTTTTTTTTTGATAATTCTGTTATTTGCATATTTTCTATTTGATGCGGGTCGATTTTGGGAGCAGTTGACCTTGATTGGAAACTCTGATCGAGTGTGAAGATGAAGGTGAAGGGATTTGAATGGGAAGTTGATTTGCACCAAGGGAAAGGCAATGTGAGCTAGTCGAGATGGGTCTCGCGGCTAAGACCCTCCGATGCTTAAGTTAGTTGATTAGATTGAGTAGAGATTTGAATAAGGTAAGTATGTAGGAGATAATTAATGACTTTTTTCTTACCATAAATGCATGGGCTTTAATAGTATGTCCATGTAGGTCATTCCCTATGGGACCCTTAGGCCTACTAGGCCATCATATAATGAGGTGGAGTGACATATAAACCTAAGGGTAAGGTCTAATGGCATTAGTTGGCTATTAATTAATGAGGTATGGGGTTCGGTGGCTGAACCACACCTCATGCTGATGGAGCATTTAACACTAGTAGGGATTCATTGGACCCAGTATGGACCTGGTCGAATTATGATTCGATCAACCCACAACGGGGGCTATGGTATCCCGATCGATGAGCCATAATCTGGTCAAGATCCTGGGCTTGTAAGCTTGAACGGTTGGGAGGCAAGGCAAGCGGCGTGCCCGATCAGGTCGAGAATTTTGATTAGAAATATGCCACTTCACTATTGAAAAAGAACACTCAAAGATAGCGGGGGGAAAAAAAAAGAATCCATAGAAAATAGAAAAGCAAAGAAAAAGCCAAAAAAAAGAAAAAGAAATTGCATTGGTGCACGTACAAAGTTCATGTGACAAATTTTTGATTTTGTTTTTTTTTTCTCTCTTTAAAAATGCCCCAAAAATTGGGAAAAGAAGACTTCATCAACAGAACAAAACTCCATTGAACTACAACAATCTTGGTTCGTATTGTGTGCTGCATTTCACAAATGAAATATTCTTCGTCGCCTTCAAATTATATGTTCGATTTACAAAAATGAAAAATTAAAATTAAAAAATATTGATGAGTATTTTATTATTAAAATAGTTACTATTGATGTTAGTTTCGCATATGCCCTAAAATACTAATGCATTGGAAATATAAAAGTTTATCACATAACTATTAGGGCGAATTACATCTACCTCCCCTGAGGTTTGGCGAAATTACAATTCAACCCACGTTTTTTTGTAAGTTACAGTAAACCCCCTGAGGTATGTAATAATTACAAGTAATGGATGGAAAATATATAAAGTCCGTTTGGCCCTTTATTTTTTGCTAATATTACATAGGGTGGATTACATCTACCTCCCCTGAAATTTAAAAAAATTACAATTTAACCCACATTTTTGTGTATATTACAATAAACCCCTGCGGTATGTAATAATTACAAGTGATGGATGAAAAATGTATAAATCCACTCTCCGCCTCAATTCCTCCACGTCTAGGCCAAAATTGACCTCACCAATGTGTTTTCCATATCGAAAAGTTTAAGACCCGCTTCAAATTCACCGAAAAACTTGTAGGAAAACAGAAACCCGCCACCACCTCATTGCTGCCACAGCTGCCGCCGCCACTGTTCCTCCATCGTCCGACAAAACCCGAAACTACCACCGCCAACATGTTCCTCTCGACGCGGTGATCGATTTTGACATACAACTTGGGCGATTTGGAAAAGAAATGAGTGAGTTATGATGAATTAAAAGTGTAGGATTTCTTAATTTTCATGTGTATATACATTGCATATGTATGTATCTAGATCTCTCTCTTCTCCCACCTATCCGTCATTTTCAACTCTTAAAAAGGCAGATTTTTTTTTTAATAATATTACTCTTAGCCCCACAAAGATGTACTATATAACATATAACCCCAAATATTTAATATATATTACAAAAAAATCCCTCAAGGGTACTATCGGAACTTTACATACAAAAACTAACGGAACCCTAACGGTCCTAAACGACTGGGGTAAATTGTTAGACGGAATATACCTCAGGGGGTTTATTGTAATTTATAAAAAAACGTGGGTTGAATTGTAATTTTGCCAAACCTCAGGGGAGGTAGATGTAATTCGCCCTAACTATTATGTAAAAACACATCTCGTTGTTATTGCGACGTGGATTTTATGTAAACAACAAATATGTTTAATAAAGTTCAAACGAAATTTACCTCTGAGCCTAACGTTTGGGGTAAGAAATTATTGTATTCAAATACGAATTATCCTTTGAGTTTCCGACTTGATCACATCCACGAACCCGAACATATCCACATGAGTAGGAGCCCAAACGTTCTCCCTCTAAAGATAGTTCACACGAACGGATCTCTTCAGGTTCTCAATTCTATGTTGGAATCGAATCGAAAACCATATAGGTGTATATAAAACTATCTCTATTCTAACTTCTAGAATAATCCCTAAACCTTTTAGGAATAACTGAGAAGGGTAAATATATATTTCGAATTGTACCTTAATCCTATAATCATCGATTGATCAAGAACTAAGAACTCATTAATGAATCAAAAAGGGGGGAGACAAACGTATTATGATTATCACACAAGTATTCTCGTGCGCTATGCTATGAATTGAGAAAACTAACTTTTTCTCAAAAATGGGGGAGACAAACGTATTATGATTACCACACCGTATGTACTATTGCTATGCTATGCTTAAAAACTAGAGAGAGGTATTTTTCTCCTGCTTCTTTTCATCGGAAGTCTCGTGCACATGCACATATATTACACTATATGATACATTATTGATCAAAAGAAACAAGAATTTATAAAACTCCCTTTTCTCATGTCTCCTTTTTTTTCATCTACGTACGTGTATATAAATAAATAAATAAATAAATAAATATATATATATATATTATATCCCGATATACATTATATGTATATCTATATGATATATACACAATATATTAATACATAAATATATAATATAATTTTATAATCTATTTCAAACTCTTTGACAATAGTCCCCTACTTGAAATCTAATTTGATAATGATAAGAATCTCTATTCTTATATTAATCATAAATCAACTAAATTTGTATTTAATTGATTTAATCAATTAATTCTTAATTAATTGATTTTTTCATCAATTTCACTAATTTGAATTGAACCACCAAATCATTTAATGGGTTTGGACCTTGAGGCCCAATTAAATTAGCAGTTTAATTTTATTCAATTATATTAACTATTTAATTTAATTGAGCTCATTAATTAATTTAATATATTCTATTGACCAATTAAAACTTAATTAATTAACGGATTGGGTTGTCAAGCCCAATTAAATTAACTTTTTAATTTAATTTAATTAAATCAACTTATTGATTTAATTAAATACATCAAATAATTAATTAACTTAATCAATTAAATCAGTACTTTGATTTAATCCAATTAAACATTTCAAATACGTTTAGGAGTTTATCCATTCATTTGTGTATGGCCCCTTAGGTTCATTAATCGATTAGAAATAGGCTCGTAACTCATTGTGATATCTTAGATGATAAATTCATCAATCGATTAATTAAACTCCTTTAATCAATCACTTATGAATTAGAATCCGTTCTAAGTCATAGTATCCATCTATCGTGGTTACAAGCCCACAATGCCTAGTCAATAGGTGATGTGTAATGCGTGAACTTGTCTGCTTATGATTAACGTGCAAATATATTCCTTCCATTATCTAATCTCCCGATTGAGGAATAGGATATGGGATTTATCAGAAATTCTTTGGACCTCAATTCTATGGTTCTTTTTTATAATTAGTGTCACGATCCGAAAAAATACCCTTTTATTTTATTAAAATATGTTGGACTGAAACGCGCAACGATGAATATTTTTATTGCAAATATATAATAATATAGAAATTTAGTACAACATAGTGAAATTGTAGTTGCACAAAAGTTGCTATACAAGTGAAAATAATAACTCTAGCTAAATAAAAGCTTTGTAATGCCCTCCCGGTGCCTTCCTCCTGATGGATTAGAATGTTTTTGCCTAGAAAAAATAGTGTTCATAACATATGTCAACACAACTGTTGAGTAGAAATTTTACTTAATCACATAAGGTGAAGGTGTGTGTTTAGGTGAACATAATCACATAATTTCACATAAAGATCACAATTTTATGTTTTAGGAGAGCATATACTTGACATAATAAGGCACGAACATAAACTAGAGCATATAAATTACACTTAAGGAGTATTTTAAACATAAATGCAAGCATAAACAACTAGACTTATGGAATCAAGTAAAATTTCTACCTTTTCAAATGTTTTTAGGGACAAAAGAGGGCATATAAAGGGTAATATGGAAGGCTAATAGGTATATATGGATGAAAATAGAAGGGTTTGTGTAATGACCCGGTATTTCTAGGTATTTAAAAGTTAATCATATGATTAAATTATTTAGTTTTTATGTGATTATTAGTTTATATGTGAACTATGTGATTAAATTAATGTTTTATTATCTTATATGGGAAATGTGCAATAACTATTATGTTTGCATACCACCCATTTGATTCGACGTATATTCATATAAATCAATATATACATATATAATTTTATACATACATTTTTCAAAATTATAATGATAGGAATTATTTGTAATAAAGTCATAGTATTTTTATATGTTGAAGTATATATAAATAAATTTGTATATTTTCAAAAATATGTATATATCCTAGGTCATTTTTGTATTTTAGATGATGTAGATATATATATATATATACACACTAATTGATGCTTAAATATGTATTATTTAAATGTTATATGATTAATTTCTATTGCAATATATACTTTGCAATATATACCTATTTTTATTTACAAAACGCATAATTATTGGAATTATTTTCTACTTCATTTAGTAATTATAAAATGCATAAAATTCAAACACACACACATATATACATGTATATAGGCATATACACGAATTTATATAGTTATATAAATAAGGGTTATATTATTTTTCTTGATATTGCCATTTTCACTAAAATGTGTCATTTCACACTATAATAATTATTTTGAAAATTATTTTTAAATACTAGGTCATAAGATTATGATTTATATATATATAAATATCTTACACTTTATATGTATATATTTTAAAGAAAATTCATATACATAAAGGTATAAGATTATATTTTTATTTCTTTAGGCATTTTTCATCATAAACATTGGAAAAATTATATTTTGTGTAAAAATATCTTAAAAATATAAAAAGAGGAGGGGGTGAACGAAATTTTATGTATATATATGTATAATATAAATATATGCTGTATATTATTACTTGCTCCCCAATTCTCCTTGCATTAAATGAATATTCACATATGTAAGAATTCTTCTAGATATGTTTATACATGTAAGGCTTAGATTAAACTAGATTATGAAGTGTGCATTTAGACTCACACTTAAGCTATAATTAGGTATTGACTTGGGCATTGAGTTGGAAGACTTCATTTATTATAACCCTTAGTTGTAACCTTAGGTGGAAAGATAACAATAATTAGAAAATGACTTAATTATTTAATAATCTTATTTCTTAAGCACAACTACTATAAATAGGGGATAAATTGGGGATTTATCACTTCATTTTTCATCACATAACACACACAAACACATCCACCACACAAAATCTCGCCTAAAACACCCCACTCACACTCACCTTACCCTGAACACACAAAACACTTCATATTTATAGTAAATCTTCTACCCACATATATATATACATAAACCCTTCATTTTACATACTTATAACCCCATAAAAGCCTCTTGAAAAAGGTAGAAGAATATTTAATTAAAGTAGGGACCTTACTTAATATCATAAGTAAAGGTTCTACTTTAATTCATAGATATTATACCTTAAAGAAGTGAATACTTCATATTTGATACAAGGTAGTGATTTCTCTTAATACATGAGCTAGTTTTCTTATAGTGTTAGCATATTATTCTCCTATTAGAACATGGGATGTAACCACAAGTTGGTTACTATCTTAGTCCGAAAGGATTTCACGATAATTTAGCTAAACGCATGTTGTATGCTCATGAACAATTGCGCTGGAAAATTGAACGTTTCTGTTGGATCTATGTTGCTAAAAATTAGATTTCATGCTTGTTTAGGGTTTATCTATGTGTTTACGGTTTGATTTATGTTTTAGAATTCGAAAATTCAGTGTTAAACGCTGAAAATTGTAATTGTTTTCAAAGTTGGAAATTCTGCTTTCAAACTGGAATTACTGTTCCCGCAACTGAAAATCTTGTTTTTCAAGGCTGGAATTTCGAATTTTATAAGCTGAAAATCTAATTTTGAAAAGCTGGAAATTCCAGGGTGTGATTTCAGTATGTTTTAAACTGAAATTCAGGTATTTTGCGAATTGAAAATCTTGATCGCAACCTGAAACGTGTAAGCTGGAAATTGTGTTCTATGCTGAAATTTTGTGCAACGTGCTGAAAATCAGTGTGTATTGTGCTGGGAATTGTACTGATTATACTAAAAATTGTGTGTATATGGGCCCAAAAAAGTGATAGGGGTGGATGGGGCTGAGTTCGGCCGGGCGGCAACGGGCTTGCCGGTCTTAAACGTTCTCGCCATCCATCGTTGCCTAATCCCACCTTGCATGGACGGAGTGTTCCATGTACTGAAGTGGGTCGTAGGAAATTCGGCATATGCCCGGGATATGACCACTGAAGTGTTTGGTTGGGTGGGAGTATTGGTTGGAATTGAATAACGGCACGGCGAGATAAGGTAGCCGCCCGTCGAGGTGGAAAACGGTAGAAAAGTGTGCAATTTATGATTCTTATGAATCTGAAATTTTATATGGTTTATATTGATGCAAGTATGTGAACATATGCATGCCCAAGTCACACACTGCGCACCTTATGTGTTAAGTGAAATTGCTACACAACGTGATTGTTGACGTTGTTAATATTTAATGTTTTAGCCCGACATGAGAACGAAGGTATCAAGGAGGAGGATAGCGAGGGATGATTTGAAGCTTTTGGCTAGGAGAAGTCATAGACGAGTCTTTGTAATTGTATCATGTATTTAGGACTCTTATTATGTACTTGGTGTTTTGCTATGTAATAAAAGACTTTTAGAAAAAGAAAATTACTTTCTATAATAAAAGTATTCATAGCATATTCCCATAACTAGCCAATGGTTTCGGACCATCACAGTTTGTGTATATATATATGTGGGTGGAAGATAGGCTATAAATAGGAAGTGTTTTGGGTGTTGAGAGTAGAATAAATGTGGGGGTATGTTTTTAGGCGGGATTTGTGGGATGAAAATGGGATTGGGGTTATGATCTATTTATAGAGGAGGAAGAGAAGAAATGTCTAATATTATAACAAAATAAATATATAAACCATTCATTCTATATGATTATTTATATGTACATATTACTATATTAATAACCTAGTATATATATATATATATTTATGTATGTGGACATGTAGGTGTATAAGTAGATATATAAATCATCACTAGTCTATATATGTGGATGTGTGTGTGGATATGTAGATATAAAAATTACCACTAGGTGATATATGGATGTGTGTGTGTGTATATGTAGAGATATAATTTACCACTAGCATATATATGGATGTGTGTGTGTATAAGTAGATAGATAAATCACCACTAGTTTATATATGGACATATATGTGTACATGTAGATATATAAATTACCCCTAATATATATATGGATGTGTGTGTGTACATGTAGATAGATAAATCACCAAGTATATATATGTATTGAGGGGATATTCTTGCAAAACAATTGTAAAATATACTAAAAATCTAAACTTTATATTTTTCATTTAATTAAAATCCGAAAATTAGGTTTATAAATAATTAAAATTCAAAAATTATGTTTATAAATAATTAAAATTTCAAAATTATACATATAAAGTCAGAAAATATATTGTTGTATTTATAAAGTTCGAAAATTGTATAATTTATTTATAAAATTCAAAAATAAAATAAATGCAAGCCTAAAATATGTATTTAAATAAATTTTCCAAAAAATAATAATCATAATTCACAATTAATACTTTAAGGTCTAAGTTATAAAGTAATTTTAAAGAATAAAATTTGAAAATCTTAAAAATTTCGGGAATTAAAAGATTTTATATCAAATATTTTGCATGAAACATAATATATAATAAACTTTAAAATATTAGGAAGTACCGGGGCATTACAATTAGTTTTTTCGACAATAAATCTAGAAAACTCATTTCCAATCATTGTCTCTACCGTGACCACAGATTTTCATAAACGAGTTTAAATAGAACACATAGGAGATTCTTTCATTCTACAAGGTGAGCAAATGGATTCTTTATCGACTCTCACAAATCTTCATACATAGGAGATCTATACCTAACATAGCCGCCATATGACCTGCCACGGGATCGGTACTTATATAAAAGTATGAATGCACATGTACAAGATTACTATGGAGCCTCAAGTCTATAGATTGATTAATTCACATCATAAGCTAAGAAAAAAAATACTAATTCGACGTGTAGCTAGTGCTCCCATTTAGGTATTTTTCTGTGGAATCCTCAGTGAACTCATTCTCTAATTAGCACTTACTTATGCATATGAATTCCTCTACGTTCAATGTCTATGAAACAAGACATCCTCCCTTCTAAGATATGTCATAAGTAAAAGTCTTAATCCGAGTCATCTTAATTTCCCTGATATTTGTTAGACTCGGAGTGATTTAGATCACACGTTAGAGACTTGTTTCAAGACCTCTATCTTTATGCAAGGTCAAATCCCATAATCTTGTGTGATCTAGGAAATTCAACCATATGTGAATAACTTACACATTACGATGAAAGTGGCCAAAAAGTATAAATTTTCATTTCTATTATTAATTGAAAAGATTATTTGTTACAAAAAGTATTTAAAAATATCGTCAATTTTATTGATTTGCCGAACACTACTCTAACCATTTATTTTTATTAACTACAAAATATGAAAACAGCTATGGTTCCAAGGGTCAAGCATCACACCCCCTAAAAAAGGCGGAAAAAATGGGAATAGGAACTTTCGGATTTAGATCAAACTGAATAACCACACGTTACATTATCAAAACACGATAAATTAAATGCTAAAGTAAATCCACTCCCTGGAACCATGCACATGGCATTAGGATGTTTGGATTATTCTATAAATCATTAAATCGTGTTTCATTTACTTCAATCATTGACCTCTTGTGAAAATATAGGGACCAATAAAAAATAAACAGATGTATATTGGACCAAACTTAGCAAATTAATTAAAATATACGTAGGAGATGTAATATATAGTACTTATTTAACTTGAAATAAAGTAAAAGTAAGATAAATATTAATGTATTTTAACTTTCAGTACTATTTAATTTGTTGCATAACCATAAAGGATAAGGGCAAAACAAAGTTTGTTAAACTAATAAATAAATACTATTGATTAGTATTTGGTGGGCCCTATGTGATTTACTACAATAATTGTTGTACAATAAAACTTCTTGGTAACATGCGTAGAAGGTAACTTTTATACTTTACCTGTACAACATGTTTCAGTTTATATAAAAATTAATGACTTAGATTAAATAGTACTAGATTAAATATACTATATCTAACGGCTAAAATAAAATGTGACTAATGTTAGTCACCTACGAACTACGACTAACGATATAATTTTCCTAATTAATATGTATAGCCAACCTCTAATTCTTTTATTATTGAGTCAAATTAGGTCGATCACTCTAAACAACTGTACTTATTACGTGATCGATCTCAATAATTAGGAGATGATTAAGAAATTAATACCCGTTCATACGTACATAATATGATTAATTACTTGTTTGTTATTACTAAAAAAAGATAAAAATGAATGGGTGGCATATGCAAATGTCATTTGATATCGATATGTGCTAATTAAGAACCCTTTTATTAATTACCAAATAATTAAGCTAGTGTACAATCATCACGCATGTTGGTTTAGTACTAAGTTTAAAATACAATTAAGATATACTATATCTACAAGTTATGACCACATGGGATGTTTCTCTGCATTTTTTAACATAAACCAGGACTTTTGTTCATTAAAGTCTGACAAAGTAACTATGATTGTGAATTAATTTAAAATTTGTCTTGACACAAACAAAAATTATGCTAAGTAGCATCACGCATTATTTTATTCTGTTGCATGTCTATAAATAGACCATCTTTATTTGCAAGAAATCAAACAAATAAACACGCACGCGCGCACACACACACACATACTTGCTACTACCAAAAACAAGCAATTTTGTGATCGAAATTTAGTGACTGAAGTAAGCGGTCACTAAATTGTGACAATTTTTTAACCCATTTATGACCGATTTCATCATATTTTTGGGTAAAAAAGTTGTCATAGAGTTGTGACTAAATACTAACCGTATTTGTGGCCGATATTAATCAGTCACTAATTGTTTTGACCGAAATTGATCGGTCAGTAAATCGGTCACAGATTTATTTGATTAGTCACATAGTTTTTGGTTGCAATCACTAGCAAGTGATATTTGAAAAGAATTATGCATTGATCAGGCACAAAGTTTTTGTGTGGCGGTCACAAGTATTTTCTGAAAATAAATAAAAAAATTGTACAACATTAAAAGTCGAACTTGAGGACCTCATGTGTGGTGATCTAGCCATCTTACCAAAAACACCCAACTCACACATGTAATGGATGTTCTAAATTCAATTATTAGTCTCGATTCGTGAGGTACTTCGATGTTCAGGGGATTCGTACCGGCGACGTGTGATAAGAAATATAAAACACTAACGTATACTTTTTGAGACACCGCTGAAGTCGAGAATAACGACATTACAACTCCCACCACGGCTATACCGCCTCTCACTGCTGCTTTTACCACTTCTGAGCTCTATCGCCATTTCGATCCTCCGTGTGTGAGCTCCATCGTTGTTAGCTTATCCTTAGTTCAATTCGATTTTGAGTAAATCAGGGTGATATTTGTTTATATTTTAAATATTATGTGTTGATTCCTACAATGTTATTTCACCAATTAGGGTTGCTTGGTTCAGCTCAATTTTTCATTAATTTGTGGTTTGTGTAATTTGTGAATGAATAATTGTGGATGTTGTAATTTGTGAATGAATATTTGGAACAACTAACAAAAATGTATGAGGGCTGAAAAGCTGTCTTTATTAAATCCATTCTCTATGGAGTTGGCTGCTACTTTTGGTGCAAGATTATGTATGAAATCGAGCTGTCCCTGCCCCTGTAATGTGTATAGAGATGCTAAGCTGTATAGAATGGCTTATTTTACGATAGTAGAGTAGGATACTGGGTTGTAAATGTATACTTTTGCAATATCCCTTGTTATATGAGGATGATTTATTTCATTACAAATAGTATATCTAAGTTTACTATTCCAGCTTCATGTAAAGTTTGTGTTCTGTGTTTAGCATTCAAGTCACGTAAGAGCTTTGTTTCTATAAGTCATTGCAGTACACGCTCATACATACACATAATTCTGTGTTAACCTCCCTTTTTTTTTTTAAGATAATACACGCTCACACATACACATAATTTAATACATGCATACACACCACCATACGTACACTGCTAGGATTCGGTCTCTGACATTACACTCTCTGCACACTATCATAACTTGTGCGTGCGTACGTGTGTGTGTGTTAGGGGGTTCGATCATGGAAGAGGAATTCAAGGACCAAGGAGAGTATACGTACATTGGATTGATCGTCCGGAGCTAGCCCCATGGCCATTCCCGTCATTCTGGTACATGCACTGCCCAATTCTAGCAAAATTCATTGAAGCTTTTTTGAATTTCTTCAAATAATCACTGTTCATTACTACATCCTCGTTTATTAACTTCCAAGTTGAGCTAATCAAATTCTTGATGAATGCACGAGATTCCTCCTCATTGCACTTGGTCTCGTGCATGTAGCACTGGATTGATTTTGGATTGTCACCCCTATTCAACTCATCCTGCAACATATATAGATGTGTTATAAAATCATTGACGAACTAATTCATTACAAATTTATAAGTTTTTATGACAGATTTTATCTATAACAATATTATGCATATTGTTGCAGTCTCCAAGTCGTCTGCAAGGCGACAAATTAGAGATATCTATTTGATAATTTGAGGGTTCATCTGTAAATCCTAGATTGATTTCTCTTTGAATTGATCTGGTGGTGTTGCAAAAAATTAAGCATGAATGGAATTTGCCCCCGGTTTTCCCACAGTTTATATTTAAAAAAACTTGAAAAAGTCATGCGGGGGAAAATTTTTCCAGGTTTTCCCCCGATCCATTTAAAAAAAATTTGAACAAAAAAAACGGGGAAATTTCCCCTAGTTTTCCCTCGGTTGAATATTAAAAAAATTAAAAAAAAACGGAGGAAAATTTCCCCCGGTTTAATATTAAAAAAATTCGCAAAAAAAACCGGGGGAAATTTCCTCCTGCCCTTTTAAAAAAAATCCGAAAAAAAACCTGGAGAAAATTTTCCTCAATTTTTTCATTAAAAAAATTCAAAAAAAAGGGGAAATTTCCCCCGGTTTACTATTAAAAAAATTCAAAAAAAAACTGAGGGAAAATTTCCCCCTGTTTAAATTAAATAAAAAAAATTTAAAAACCAGGTGCCGCTGCAATTTGGCGGAAATTTCCGCCAAATTGAACATTTTGCTTGTTCCGCCGGAATGCCTCGGGAATTCCCCTGGTTTTACTCCGGCGGAATATTCCCCAGCCCGAGGAATAGTTCCGTCGGAATTAGGCATTTTTCCTGTAGTGTTTGTTGTATTATCCCAGCCCAAGACTATATGGCCATCTTCATGTTCCATACACAGTAACACTTGGAATATGTAAGTAAAACATGTTTCCACGTGAATCCCATTTGCATTTTTGCCTTGAGATGCCAACTCCATTATGTTACACTTTTGTCATGATCTAATCTTGTTCTTCTTTTTTCATTAGCAATCTGGAGAAATTATGATGCATTTTGAACCTTTTTTGCAGTATGCTTATATGATAGAACCTACTGAACCGAGAATGAAAAGTGTCGAAGACTACGTTAAGATACTTTTTAAATGTTACATTGAGATTGTCTCGTACTGTCATGAGATAACTCTTACCGTTTCTCTTCTTTTCTTTTTTTTTTTTTTTGGTTCCATGAAATTTGTATCTTCAATCTGTTAAACCGGAGCTGGTCGTGTAAAACATCGATTCAATATACTGTGAACTCTTGCACGCATCGATTTTATCCCGGGTCTGGAGAAAAGAGTTGATCCCGTCTCTGGCAGAGATTTCATTAGAAAAAAAGTTGCAAATAATCGTTGGATTCAAATCAAATGTGCTGGAGATGAGTTGTTTGAAGTTATATGTTTTGATAACAAAGGAGATAAGATTGTTGGTTGCACTCAATTTGTGCCCAACTTCTACGTATGCAGGAAGGAGACAAGTGTGTTTCTCCCCAAATAGCAGTACAAAGTCACACATTTGTGTATGGGGTCATAAATTATTAATTATAAAGAATATGTAGCTGAACATTGTATCTCAAACTTATTTGAATATTGTGCCAAACGAAAAAAATTGATTTTTTTTTTTTTTTTTTCTTTATAAAAGCCCCAAAAATTGGGAAAAGAAGACTTCTTCAACAGAATAGAACTCCATTGAACTGCAGCAATCTTGGTCGTATTGTGTGATGCATTTGTTTAGAAGATTAGCAAAACCTAATTGTACTGCTACAACTTGAATGTTGTATATAAATATCTATAAATAGACCATCTCTATTTGCAAGAAATCAACCAAATAAACACACACATACACACACTTGCAAGCTTTTCGTTCACACTTAACTAAAAACGCAAACAAACTGCACACACATATACACACACAATGCTGCTAACTAAGAGCTCAATTTTCATCCCTTCTTCAATCAAAGTTGTCTTTCCAAAAATTTGAGAAAGCAACTCTTTCACTTCCAATTAGCAAGTCTTCTTTCCAGAAACGCAGCCAAACGAATTTTCATATTATAATCAAGAAAAGATACAATTTTACTGTTCATTGAGAAAAAATTACTGGAAAGTGCACATACTTTACAGCTGAAGAATTAACGATGGCTGAGCAACGTAGAACAAGCGTCTAAAGGGGCTTCAACGAGGAAGGAGAACACACAACATACAAGGTTTGTTGGGCCTAAATTTTATTTCAATCCCTTTTAGGCAATATTTTTGTTAGTTTCGTATAGGTTTCGGGATGCTAACGTAGCGGAAATATAAAAATTTAATACATAACTATTATGAAAAACGCATCCCCTTGCTATCGCGACTGCGGATCTTATGCAAACATCAAAACACGTTTAACAAAAATTCAAACAAAAGTATACCTTTGAGCCATCCGTATGATGTAGGGAATTGCCGTATTCAAATACGAAGCCTCCTTTGAATTCTCGACTAGCTCTCGATCATCCGAATCACATTCTCAAACTCAATCCGAACACATTCACGCATATAGGAGCCCAGGTGTTCTCCCTCTGAAGATAATCCACACGAACGGATCTCCTCGGGTTCTCGATTCTATGTTGGAATCGAATCGAAAACCGTCTTTATATATATAAAACTATTTCTATTCTAACTTTTAGAATAATTGAGAAGCGTGGATATATATTTAGAATCGTATCTTAATCCTTTGATCATCGATTGATCAAAAACTAAGAACATATAAATAAATCAAGAAGGGGGAAAACAAACGTGTCATGATTGTCACACAATCATCTCATGTGCTAAGCCATTAAAAAGAAAAATATAGAAAACAAAATTTTCTCATCTTTTTAATCATTGCCGTGCACCTTTCTCCTGTTCTTTACGTATGTCTGTGTGTGTCATATGTACAAGATATATATATATATATAGATGATTTGTATTTAGTGAAAAAGATGATACATGATCTATCTTGCCACTTGTACGTATGATATATGTATATAGGGGTGTTCAAAAAATCCGAAAACCGACCGAACCGACCGAAACCGAAAAAAAACCGAACCGAACCGAACCGAACCGAAGCATATTCGGTTCGGTTTTCGGTTATTTAGGGGGGAAACCGAATAAATTCGATTCGGTTCGGTTTTTTTGCGGTTTTAACCGCTAAAAACCGAAAAATCGAACAAAGGTTGGCGGTTCGGTTCGGTTCGGTTGTGGTTCGGTTTAACCGAACCGGGCCTGCTTTAAAATTAAAAAAAAAAGTTTTTAGAAGTTAAAAACGTGTTCTAAACACACGTTTTCAAAAAAACAAATTTTTTGTTGGAAGCCCACTTTGAAAGTCAGCAGCAGTGAGCACTAGAAGCAGTTTGCAACTCTGCATCTCTCAACTCTCTCTCTCGACTCTTTCCATCTCTCTGCCTCTCGGCCCTCTCCATCTTCTCTGACCAGCTGCACCAGCACCCAAGCGCGACTGTAGAGCAGCAGGCCAGCAGCAGCAACAACACCAAGGCAGCCGACAGCCACCAGGTTTTTATGTTCAGGTTTTTTTTGCTTAATTTTTTAACTAGGGTTAGAATATAGAAATGGAAATATTTTGATGGGATTTGAAATTTATGTTATTAGAATGTTATAATGTGATGGATATTATGGATTCATGATGATATTAAGTGTTGCTAATGACCTAATGAATTATTTATTGAATTATTGTTGTGGCATTCATACAAACACTTGGTGTGCAAAAGAAATTAATGTTAAATCTTAATATTTGAGTTCTTATTAAGAAGTTTGGTTAGTAGACTTGATTAATAAACTTGCAAAGTGTTAGATTTTAGAGGGTAAGTTATTTGGTAACTTGCAATTTGTAAAGTTTTTGCATTAATGTTGATTGTTGAATTAAGATTGTGTTTAGAATATGGAAAAATATTAATTTGCAATGAGGAGTGAATATTGTATTTTTTTTATTGTGTTTAGAAGATGGAAGATATTCCGGAGAATGAAGAGTTGGACTTGGACATGAATCAAAACGAAAGGAGTGAATTATCGGGATCTAAAGACAAAAATCCTACCGAACCTACTCCAAGTAAAAAGAAGAGAAAGCAATCAAATGTTGAGTCAAGTGAAGAAGACAAAAAAAAGGTCCGAGGTATGGAAACATTTCATAGAATTTACGGATAAGAAAGGTAGAAAAAGGGCTGAATGCAAGCATTGCCATAAAGATTATGCATGTGATCCTCGTAAAAATGGGACTGGGGGGGTTGAATAATCATATGAAAACTTGTAAGAAAAACCCCGATAATAAGCCCGAGAACTACACTATTGATAGTTACACTCAGAGTGTAGATTTAAAAGACATGTCTTCTCATGTAAGTGCCCCTGGAAAATTTGATCAAGAAGGAACGAGGGAAGCTCTTGCGAAAATGGTCATAATCGATGAGTTGCCATTTAGATTTGTTGAAGGTGAAGGTTTTAGGAAGTTTGTTGCTGTTGCATGTCCTCAATTTGCTGTTTCATCTAGAATTACGGTTGCTCGAGATTGTTATAAATTGTACTACAATGAGAAGAACTTATTAAAGGAGTTCTTTAAAAAATCTAGGGCGCGAGTGTCTCTTACCGCTGATTTATGGACTTCAAATCAGAATATTAATTATATGTGCTTGACTGCCCATTTTATTGATGATGAATGGAAGTTGGTTAAGTTAGTTTTGAATTTTGTTCCATGTGCTAGCCATAAAGGTGAAGATGTTGGGTTGTTGATTGAAAAATGTTTGCTTGATTGGGGGATAGAGAATATATTTACTATTACAGTTGATAATGCATCTTCAAATGATACCACTGTTGCATATTTGAGAAGAAGGTTCTTGACATGGAAAAAAGCAATATGTGAGGGGAAATATTTACATATGAGATGTGTTGCTCATATTATTAATCTTGTTGTTAAAGATGGATTGACAGAAGTTGGTAGTTCTGTTGAGAAAGTTCGAACAGTGGTGAGATACTTGAGGCAATCACCGGCTAGATGGAGGAAATTTAAGGAGTATGCTCGGGAGGAACAGGTACCATCTAAAAAATTATTGAGTCTTGACTGTCCTACACGTTGGAACTCGTGTTATTTTATGCTTGAGATTACTTTTGTGTTTCGAGGCGTGTTTGATCGTTATGAAATAAGTGAAAAGGAGTTTCGTGATGATTTTGCTGAAGATGGTTGTTATGGTAGGATAGGACTTCCTAGAGCTAGTGATTGGTTTGTGATTGAAAAGTTGGTTAAATGTTTGAAACATTTTTATGAGTTGACTGTCCGTATTTCTGGTTCAAAATTTGTGACATCTAACGTGTTTATGGATGAAATAAGTGATGTTGATGCTTTGATTAAGCGATGGCAAGGGGGTAGTGATAAGCAATTGGCTGATCTTGCAAAAAAAATGAAAGTGAAGTTTGATAAGTATTGGGGAGATCCTTTCAAAATGAACATGTTGTTGTTTGTTGTTGTGGCTCTTGATCCGAGGCATAAATTGGGGTATGTCAAATTTACTCTTAAGCAAATGTATCCGGGTACATCAGGGGTGGACATGTGCACTCGAGCCACTGAAGCTCTTGGAGAAATATTTGAAGAGTACAAGAAATTGTACGGGCCGGTAAGACCAACAACAGAGGGATCGGAAAGTGCTGAGAGTTGTGTATATGACTCTGATAGTAGTAGTGAGAGGTTGGAGGTGAGGGCTCAAAGAATGGCAGCATATCGTAAGCAATGCTTAGATGAGGATGGAGATTTTGAGAGTGAATCGGAGTTGGATACATATTTGAGTGAAAAGAAAGAGAAAGATGTCCCTTGATTTTGATGTTCTTGGGTGGTGGAAGATGAATGCCCACAGATTTCCTATATTAGCAAGATTAGCCCGTGATTTGTTTGCTATGCCTATATCCACTGTTGCTTCGGAGTCGACATTTAGTACGTCTGGGTGTATCATAGATGATTTTAGAGCCTCGTTGACTCCAAGAATGTCTCAAGCACTCATTTGTGCTCAAGATTGGCTTCGCAATGGACCTCCAAAGCCACCGGTTGAGGAAGAATATGGGCAAATGGAAAAAGTTGAAGAAGGTATGAAATATATTTTATTACTTTAAAATGATGCCGGTTGTTCAATTAAACTTTTTTCTAATAATTTGATGCATGCGTTTTCTATAGAAGCGGTTTCAAGTATTGGAGCTGACTCAGTAGTTATCGGCTTGTGAAAGGTAATGGCATAATTATATTTCAATAAATTTTAGTTTGTTTTATTTTATTTTTGCATTTTCTATTTACCTTTGTTTCATAAATTTTAGTATTTTACTATGCTATTTAAACGTGACTATTTCTAGGATGAATGGACGATGATGGATGTATGTAAGATTGTGAGTTGACCAACGAGCTAGATTGGTGGAGCCGCAACTTTGAAGATTTTTAAATGGTCAAATGATCTTGAATTTTAGAATATTGTAATTGATTGAATAGGGAGAGTTGAAGACTTGTGTTTACAAATTGAAGTTGGATAATGGATATTGAAGTTTGGATTTTAGTTATCGAATGCTTAATGATGTGTGATTGTGTTTGTGTGTTGTGGTTGGTTTTGTGTATAAATTGTGGGATGTTTAGAGCTTGTTTATTTGGGATGCTTAATGATGTGTATTTGTTTATTTGTGCATCAATTGAGTGCTTATAAGGGTTGCTTTTGTTGGGGGGGAGTTACATTATTTTTCACAGCTGCCAGGGGGCTATTTGTAATTTTCAAACCATGTTAAGGCCAATTTTTGGGCACAAACAGAGCTGTTGGCCTGCTGTATCTTGGGCAGGGGGGGTTTTGTAATTTTCAAAGTCAGATTAGGCTCAAGGGCACAAACAGAGCTGCTGCATCTTGGGAGGGGGGTTTTTTGTAATTTTCAAAGTTGGATTAGGCTCAAGGGCACAAACAGAGCTGCTGCATCTTGGCTGCTGCTCCAGTCTCCAGTCCAGTTTTTTTTTATAACCGAAAACCGAACCGAACCGAACCGAACCGAACCGATGACCGTTCGGTTCGGTTTGGTTTTCGGTTCAGCATTCCAAAAATCGAATGGTTCGGTTAACCGAACCGAATGCGCGGTTTGGTGCGGTTATAACCGAATGAACAGGCCTATATGTATACAAATATATAGATATAATAATATTATATATGTTGTTATATATATCATACGTCATATACATATATCCATATATATATATAATATCTTATATTTATATATATTAATGATATATATTGTCCATATATATTATATATATATATATCAAGAATTCTTCTAATCTATTTCAAACTCTTTTAAAATAGATCCCCACTTGATTTCTTATTTGATAATGATAAGAATCCCTATTCTTATATTAATCATAGATCAACTAAATCTCTATTTAATTGATTTAATCAATTAATTCCTAATTAATTGATTCTTCCATCAATTTCACTAAATTGATTTTATCCACCAAATCAATTAATGGACTTGGGCCTTAAGGACCAATTAAATCAACCCTTTAACTTTATTCAATTAAATTAACTATTTAATTTAATTGAGCCCATCAATTAACTTAATATATTCTATTGATTAATTAATATCTAATTAATTAATGGATTGGGCTCTCAAGCCCAATTAAATTAACTCTTTAATTTAATTTAATTTAATCAACTTATTGATTCGATTAAATCGATCAATCAATTAATTTACTTAATTAATCGAATATATTGCATCTCAATCGATTAAATCAACATTTTGATTTAATCCAATTAAATGTTTCATGTACGTTCATGAGTTTATCCATTTATTTGTGTGTGACCCCTTAGATTCACCAATCGATTAGAAATGGGCTCGCAACATATTGCAATATTTTAGATGGTAAATTCATCAATCGATTAATTAAACTGATTTAATTAATCACTTATGAATTAGAACTCGTTCTAATTCATAAGACCCATCTATCGTGGTCGATGTCCAACAACAAGCCCACGACGCCTAGTCAATAGGTGAAGTGTAATGCGTGAACCTGTCTGCTTATGGTTATCGTGCAAATACATTCCTTCCATTATCCAATCTACCGATTGAGGTATAGGATATGGGATTTATCAGAAAACCTTTTAACCTCAATTCTATGGTTCTTATTTATAATTAGGCTTTTTTTTGACAATCGATCTAGAAAGCTCATTTCTAATCATTGTCTCCACCGTGGCCACGGATTTCCATAGACTAATTAAAATAGAACATATAGGAGATTCACTCACTCTACAAGGTGAGCAAATGGATTCTTTATCGACTCTCACAAACCTTCATACATGGGAGATCTATACCCAACATAGGTGCCATAAGACCCGCCACGGATCGGTGTCTATATCAAAATATAAATTCACACGTACAAGATTCTATGGAGCCTCAAGTCTAAGGACTAATTAATGCACACCACAAGCTGAGAAACAATCCCAATTTAATGTGAAACTAATGCTCCCATTTAGGTGTTTCTCGGTGGGATCCTCAGTGAACTCATTCTCTAACGAGCACCTACTTATGTATATGAATGTCTCCACATTCAATGTCTATGAAACAAGACATCCTTCCATTTAAGATATGTCATAAGTACAAGTCTTAATCCGAGTCATGTTAATGCCGCTGGTATTTGTTAAACTCTTCGACTTGGAGTGATTTAGATCACGCTTTAGAGACATGTTTCAAGACCCTTATGCGAGGCCAAGTCCCATAGCCTTATGTAATCTAGGAGCTTCAACAATATGTGTATAACTTATACATTATGATGAAGGTGGCCAAAAAGTATAAACTTTTATTTCTATTATTAATCGAAAAGACTGTTTGTTACAAAGAGTATTTAAAAGCATCGCCAATCTCATTGGCTTGCCGGGCACTACTCTAACAGTTTTCAAAATCGGACCGGACATAGAACCAGTTCCGTCACTGGTTATCGGTTCGACCGATTCGACACCGGTTTAACCGGTATGACATCATAAATATAATAATTATATTTAATTTTTTTTATAAAAATTATATTTGTTGAAAAATATTAAAAAATATCAAAAATATTGCAAACTAACCAATAAAAATATCAAAATCTAGCATGAACTAATTATAAAGTGAAGTATAATTATTAGAAAAAAACAAATTCTTTTCTATTATTGATTATATTTTTAGTATAGATTCAAATATATAAATTTATATGTATATACACATAAATATAAAATATATATATATTTGAAGAATATATATGGTATATATGGAGAGAGAGGGAGTTAGACAAGAATAGGGGTAGCAATTTGGGTGGGTTCATGTTGGGTTGAGGTAGGGATATAACATAAAATCTTGCAACCCTAACCCAACCCATTACCTGCCAAACTCATGAGAACTCAATCCTAACCCAATTTGGCTGGGTTCGTGTCAACCCGGGTTAGCCTGTTTTAAATTAGGTCGACCTATTTACCTGACTACTCATGACCCAACCCATCTTGATTACTTAAAATTGTTTTTCATTCTTCATTTTGCGAAATCTTTTCTGACAAGAATTTAACATTGAAATACTGCAATCTCCACTTGGTAAATAAGGGGGAGAAAGTAGCAAGATGTTGCATAGAAAACAATTCAATAAAATGGTTTGATATGCCTCAGAAGAAAAAAAAAATCTCTAATATCCATATCAAAATCCAATCTCCAAAACCTATATAAGAAATTTAGAGTACTTAAAAGAAAACAACAAAAATCAAATCTCCAAATTTGAAGAACGAATTCTTGATAGTAATAGTAATCATAAAACATAGAAAATAAAATTGCATCGCTAAATTTGTGACAGAAAGATTTTGATATTTTGTCACAATTTTAGTATATGATCACATCATGTGATAATTAATAACATAATTCAATGTAAATAGAACTAAATAAATAATTACTAACAAGGCATTTACTAACAAATTTCAAATTTGTTATAGATGAAATCTGGGATAGAAAACTAAATTTGTAATTGGTTCATCACTGAAAGGTATGCATTCTTAATTCTTACAAGTGATGGTCGGCCGCATACAAGATATGCATTTGGAATTTACATTAGAAATTATTGAGTTCATTTCTTACTCTAGTTTATTTAAATTTTATTTATAAGAATATACTATAAAAATATTTGATAAAAAAAATTTCATTCAATATTAAAATAAATCAATAGAAAACTTCAATGAATTCAAACAAACAGTTAAAGAAACAAGATAATCAAGATATACTTTTTTGGAGAGAAGAAGAAGATGATAACAAACATAAATATAGTTTTTTTCATTCAATTTACTTTTAACTTATTTAAAAGATTTAACAATCTCTTATCTTTAATCTTTAAGTATCTAAATGTTTTGTATGTTTAAAAATTTTAAAAATTTCCTATTTTTTTTTTCATAAATTTGTCCTATATTACATTATTAATGATTAATTATAACCCTTGAAAATGTTATGGTTTATAATTTATACTTAATATATTCTTCTATAAACAAGAGGGAAGGAGAAAAAAAGATAAAAAACAAAAAAAAAATGATTTGGGTTGGGTTGGGTTGTCAGTTAACCCATAAAATGAATCGGGTTATCTGGGTAACCCACAAGTCAACCTAACCCAATCCATTCTTTTCGAGTAGCTTTCGGGTTCGACCCATTTTTAACCCAACCCATAAACTCTCAACCCTAACCCGCTATTTTCATGGTAGCAAGAATGAGAGAGAGGGGCAAGAATGGAGGAGAAAAAAATGGCTAACCATGTAGGGAAAAGATTACAATGCCGCTAATTTGGGAATCATCTAATCCAAGATCTCATTAAATTATTTTCTTCTTTTTTTCTTTCCCATTTTTTTGTTCTTTTTCTTTTTGTTCAATGAAAGTTAAAAAATCCATTTTCAAATTTTGCTTATGAGAAAAAGCCATAGCCAATAGAAATCAGTAGTAGAAAATTCAAGGTTGAGTTTGAACAACTCAATTGAAAAGTGGAATTGAATTTTCAACCTTTATGTTTAAAGCTTTTCCATTTTTTTGTCAATTGCTCAACCTTCCCCAGCCTCTCTTCTCCCTCAATCTAGATCTGTTGTTGTTCTTTGAAGAACAGGGAAGGAAACAAGAATAAGAAAAAAAAAGGCACAAGACATGTGAAACCAAAAGTCCAACACATTAATTTTTCTTGGAAAGAAAGAAAAAAAAATTAAAAAAAATAGGGCCCCACACACTGCATTGCGACTACCCCATCAACAATCAAGGTCGAACTGGAATGACATTGTTTTGCTCACGAAGGTCAAGCCTTATACAACAAACAAACGTGGGGGCCACTAGTTGAAATATGTACTGTAGCAGTAATAATTGTCCCATTAATTGAACAAACAAACAACCAATCAAATAACTCCAACCACTCAACAACATCACCCCATCCATGGCCTACCCAGCCAAAGCAGCCAATCCCAAAACACCATCACTATAGTAGTACTGATTGACCCATTAATTGAACAAACAAACAGCCAATCAAATAACTCCAAACCCTCAACAACATCACCCCATCCCTAACCTACCTAGCCAAAGCGGCCAATCACACAACACCATCATCACCTGGGTGGGACCCACAGGACGAAGAGTTGTTGTAGCCTAGGGGCTACATCCTTGTATATAAAAAATAAAATAAAATATATATATTTGATGTGTCATGGACCCTCTCACTCAAACACAACGGCACTTGTCAACCAGCAATATAAAAACTCACAAATGTAAGGTTCGATGCCCTCGACAGACTCCCTATCTTCGAGAGAGTGTTCGTGTACGAAAACAAGCCCTTGAGTGAATTAAATGCCCACATATTAAATGCCCTCTCATGCACCAGAACATCACCCGAAGCTTATCAAAGTACTACACCATGTGATCAACCAAATCGGCTAATAAGATGTGTGTTCCTCCATCTTTGACAGATGGTTCGCCAGCACATTACCTAGAGCATATCAAACTCCACCATGTGGTCGACCAAAAAGACCCCGCATCAATATTATATTCAAACCTTAAATCTATTTTGTATTCAAAATTAATAATATGGTTCTTAGCATAAGACAATTTCGAATGACATTTGCATAGGCCACCCACTCCTTTTTTTTTAACGGAAGACAATAGTGTTATAAGTGTTAACGCACATTAAATATTATCATCTGGCAATTAATTATTGAGAATTTTTTTGTTTTAATCATCTAATTCCAATTCACTGGTTAACTAATTTAGATCGGGTACCGTAGATGCATATTCGGGGCATTTGACTTTGTAACGAGAAAAAACTCTCAATTGTGTGTATTATTCAGAAAAGTATAAGGTATATATATACAAATACAAGGGAGTCTAAAATAAGGAAACAATCTTATTGATTTGCTACTAATTAAGCCTATCGGTCTATTGCCTACAATTATGCTATTTAAACAACGAAACTTAAATCTTAAAGATATTATACATCGTGTAACACTCCCCATCAAGTTGGAGTATAGATGTTAATCATACCCAGCTTGCTACAAAGGTATTCAACTCGAGGTCCATTTAAGGCTTTTGTGAATATATCCCCTAGTTGCTCTTCTGTCTTCATATAACCTATGGAGATGAAGTTTTCTTGGATCTTCTCACGAATAAAGTGGTAGTCAAGCTCGATATGTTTTGTCCTTTCATGATACACCTGATTTGAAGCAATGTGAAGAGCAGCTTGATTGTCACACCAAAGTTTTGCTGGTAATACTGGCTTCCAGCCCACTTCAGCTAGAAGGTGATGTATCCACAAAACTTCACATGTGGCTTGTGCCATAGCCCTATACTTGGATTCTGCACTTGATCGAGAGACAATGTTCTATTTTATACTTTATCATGACACCAAATTCCCATTGAATGACCTGTGGTGGATCTTCAATCAATTTTTGAACCAGCCCAATCAGCATCCGCAAAATACTCAATGTGAGTGTGTCCATGATTGGTATATAGTATGCCAAGTCAGGAGCTCCCTTCATGTGACATAAAATATGCTCTAGCACTACCCAATGTTTAACTATAGGAGTTGACATAAATTTGTGGACTACACTGACGGCATATGCAATATTCGAATGAGTTACAGTGAGGTAGTTCAGTCTCCCAACTAGTCTCCTGTATCTCTCTGCATCATCAAAGGATCACCATCTTCTTTCATAGATGTTCTTTAGGAACCATTGGATTGCTACATGGCTTAGCTCCCAACTTTCCTATTTCTGCAAGTAAATCTAGTACGTACTCCTTTGTGACAAGAAAATCCCTTTCTTACTTCTCATCACTTCAACTCCTAATAAGTATTTTAGCTGGCCAAAGTTTATTGTATGACATCGAGTGTGCTAGAAAGTCTTGAGGGATGAAATTCCAGTATCAATATCTCCTGTGATGACGATATCATCAACATACACAATAAGAAGAATAATCCCAACTACAGAGTTTCTATAAAACACCAAGTGATCACTCTTACTCTTCTTTAACCCGAACTCTTTTACTCTTACACTTCGTTAAACTTTCCAAACTAAGCCCTAGGACTTTGGTTCAAGCCATACATTGATTTCTTCAAACAATATACTTTCCCATACTCCCCCTGAGCAACAAACCCAGGTGGTTGCTCTACATAAACTTCTTTATGTCAATCTCCATGAAGAAATGCATTCTTGATGTCTAACTGATATAAGGGCCAATTGCGAGAGGCCGCCAAGGAGATGAAGAGTCGAATAGAAGTGAGTTTGGCCATTGGGGAGAATGTATCAGAGTAATCTACCCAATAAGTTTGATCATATCCTTTAGCTACAAGCCTAGCTTTCAGTCTTGCCAGAGATCCACCTCGATTGGCTTTAACTACAAACACCCATTTGCACCCCACAACCCTCTTTTCTTTAGGTAAATTAACCAAATCCCAAGTGTTGTTCTCATCCAATGTCATGATCTCCTCAAGCATCGCCTTAGACCACCCAGGGTGGCCTAAAGCCTCATTAACAGTCTTGGGTATAGAAATAGAGTCCATAGAAGCAATTAAAGAGCTAGAGAAGAGTAACAGGTGATTATATGAAATGAAATTGGCAATAGGATAGGTAGATTTAGGAAGGGTACATTGATGTTTACCTTTGCGAAGACTGATGGGGAGATCAAGATCATTTTGAGGAGGATTCGATGACGAAGGAGCTAGTGCAAGACATGTATCTTTGGTCTCTTTTCACCTAGTGTAAACCTGAACAATCGGTGGTTTCTCTAGAATAGAAGGACCACTATCTATTATTTGGTTACTCAAACTTGAAACCATAGGAGTAACACCATCCTCATATTTTTCACTAGAGAGGTACCCGGATTCGTGAAAGTATAGATGAACCAATCATCATCCTCCCCTGACTTGGAGGTTTAAAGGGAGAGTAAAATAAAGGTGTGTTCTCCGAAAACACCACATCAGTTGAAACCAAGTATCTTTTGAGATTAGGGGAATAATATCAATACCCCTTTTGAAGGCGAGAATATCCCAGAAAAATACACTTTAAAGCTTTTGGATCTAGCTTAGTAACTTGGGGTTGTATATCGCAAACATAACACGTGCTTCCAAATAGTCATGCCTCCATTAGAAAAAATGACTTATTTGGAAATAGTACATTGTACGGAACCTCTCCACTGAGCACTGTAGACGGTATACGGTTGATCAAAAAACATGCTGTGGATACAACGTCGGCCCAAAACTGCTTAGGAACCTTTGTCTGAAACATAAGAGCACGAGCTAGTTCAAGTAAATGTCTGTTCTTCCTCTCAGCAACTCCATTCTGGGCGGGTGCATCAACACAAGAAAATTGGTAAAGAATTTCATGTTGAGTCATGTATTGCTGGAATGAGTCTGACATGTACTCTTTATCATTGTCACTTTTTAAAATTCGCACAGGGATGTAAAATTGAGTCTTAATTTTATCACAAAATGCATAGAATGAGAGAAAACTTCGGATCAATTTTTCATAAAATATATCCCAAGTCATTCGTGTAAAATCATCCACAAAAGTAACTCAAAAGCAACTTTTGACTCAACAGGGCATGGACCCTGTACATCAGAATGTACTAACTCAAAAGCAGAACTAACCCTTTTATTTGGTCTAACACCTAATGACTTATGATGGTGTTTCACAAATTGACACGATTCACAATCCAATGAAGAGACGTCACAAAATTGAGGACACAACTTCTTTAACACCGATAAAGAAGGATGTCCAGTCGACAATGTACTTCAAATAGAGAGACAACACTAGGGCACGCAACAGGCCATGGTACCCATGTATCAAGAACATAAAGACCATCAGACACATGTGATTTACCAATAATCTGCTTGTCATAAGATCCTGAAAAAGGCAATGGTCAGGAAAAAATGAGACACAATAGTTAAGATCTTTGGTAAGCCAACTCACAAAAATCAAATTAAAGGCACGATTTGGTAAACTGAGTACAGAAGACAAAGTAATAGCAGAGGTAGGCTTAATTGTGCCAGATCCCATAATACTATAGGTGAACCCATCAGTTATAGTTACGGGGAAGGTGATTTGTGAGATCGAAAACTACAAAAGATGTTGGGATTATCTATCATGTGGTCCGTAGCACCCGAATCAATGACCCATTTGTTTGAAGATGAGACAATGCAAGTGTTACCTGACTCGGCAAGAGTGGTAACTGGGGTAGCCTCTTTCTAAGATTCTTGATACCGACAGAATTTAGCATATTCGTCAGTTGAAATGGCAACATTATCAGTGGATGGACTAGCTAGGAATAGAAACAACATTAGCAGTCAGGGATCTTTGGTTGCGATTCAGCAGCCGTTTGCAAAAGCACTTGGTATGGCCTGGTTCATGACAATTATAACAAATGATGGTGTGGGCATCATTGTTTTGGTTATTGTCAACATTTTTATTTCCTCCTCCCCTGTTGTATTGCTTTCTTCGATTATCATTCCCCCTGGCAACAATGATATTGGTCTGCTGATGAGGCGACGTGCTTTTCGTGTGTAGTACCCTACTGAAAATATCTTGGAGAGTAGTGATATCAAAACTGGAAAGGATTAGAGATTTGGCAGTCTCAAACTCCAAAGGGAGGCCAGCCAAAAAACTTATTATCGCCATTTGTTCTCTCTGGGCTTGTTGTACCTTCATATCTATACTAAAGGGCAAAAGCATGTTTAATTCTTCATAAGTCCTCTTAAAATCCATAAAGTAGGCAGTGAGTGACTTGGCATCATTCTCAGCATGATAAAAAGCCCTACAAACCTCATAAATACGAGACACATTCCCTATGCCAGAATACAAAAACTCCAAATAATCCATCAATTCTTTAACGTACTCACAATGATTAATTAAGCTCACTGCTTCACTATCAATAGAGTTTCGAATTTGCCAGAATAAACGTGTGTCATCTCTTAACCAAACTTGTTTAGTTTTGTCTTTGGGAGGGTCTTCAGTAAGTGGTTATCTTTGTTAACACAATGTAAATAAACCTTAATCGTCTTACTCCTTGCCAAATAATTAGAGCCATTTAATTTTTGCTCAATAATTTTTGACATCACTAGAACAATTTCATTAATAAATCCATTGTTTTCACTCATGTTGACTGAATAAATAGAGTTTATTACCAAAATAATCATCATGATACAGCAAAAACCCAAATATTATCCAGAAAACACAGATTCACTTCCAAGTTTGACTGCAAGTAAAATACCTCAACACAATAGAACAACAGATCTGATTTAGTCACTGTACAACTATCGAACAACTGCACCCACACTAGAACCATACTGGAAACATCGAGTTGAAGCCAAAAACGTCGAGCTAAAGCCGAAAAACAATGGTGAGTTGCCTGTTGCTGTCTCATGTTTGGCGCGTGAGATTTTTGAAAACCCTAGCCCACATGTGAGCCTCATGCACTACTCACCTAGTCACCGAAAAACCACCGGCCGGCCGAAAATTGCCCTTCGCCGCTGTCTGTGGTGGTGGTGAGAAACAACGGGCACCCTAAGGGCCATAGCAATCGCCACAAGCTCTAAAATAGCTTGCCAGACTCACACTATGTTCACATGCGCATCTGTCTATATGTATACATAACCAGATACATGAGGCGCTAATATAGGCCATTTGACTATTATGGTGCTCTCTCAATAAAAAAAAAGAAGATAAGATAATAGCACAATTAAAGGTTATTAAATCCATGTCAAACCCACTAGGATATAGTATCGCTAAACAAGAGGAGATGAGTTTGAAAACATAAGCAAACAATACTATTCCAGGCAATAGTCTTCAGTGCCTAATGTGAGAAAACATATATAAATGATTGAGATCGCATTCTACACCAAAGCGTAAACATAAGTAGTGGCGTGCAGAGTTTCTAAGGCACTTAGGTACTCCAGAACTTCAGATTGTAGACTAAACTTCAATATCTGGAAAGTGTTAGAGGAATCATGAGTACGACAGCCCAGTAAATGACCCAACACTTGGCCAGTTGGTTTAAGTAAATAGGCAAATTAATATTATACAAAAAAATAAATAAATAAATAAAAGTATGCACACAAGTACCTCAATCCCAAAGGATCATGGTTTGTTTAACAACAAGGATACAACAATGATCAACATCAATATGTGTAAAACCTAAATAATATTATACAAGAAAGAATTCACCATGGAAGACAACCACACATGTGCGACCATCTTAGCCAAGGACAGATTTGACCCATCTGTCTTACGTCCTAGTATAGGCTTAACCCCCCTATACTGGATCCTGTTATAGGCTTAACCCCCCCCCCCCCCCCCCCCCCCCCCCCGTACTAGGTCATAGTGCAAGCTTAACCCCCTTGTACTGGGTCAGTGACCAACCCCCGTTACACAATTAGTCGCGGTTCTCAATTGCCTATTTCGGAATAGTCAATGATGTGTGGTTCTAACCATGGGCTTCTAAAAACACATCAAGTGTCGACATTAACAAATCTCATAGTCGAACTTCACAATTCACAACATATAGCGAAATTCAACAATGTTCACACTGTTATCACAAAGTACACACGTAAGCATGCTTGACCCATATCACAAAAGAGTTTTTCACATGCACACCAAATCATTTTATATGAGGTTTTATACATCTAGACGAGTGAAAGATCACTTACCTTGAGCCGGATGCACCTAAGTTAACTTTACGTTTATCAAGAATTTCTTGGTTCACTTCCAATCAAGTCTAGCCAATTAAAATACGATCGAGATTAATATCATGTATATATATAATCATGAATATAGTAATAATTTAGAGTAATGACTAATAATGCTGCCTCGTAACTTCCTATTTCCCTAGCAATTACTGATTGCGATTCATATCTCAGCTAAAATCACTTGTACGTAAACAAGGCCCATCACCATATTATATCATGTCATGCTTAGCACATCTTTATAGTTATATAATACTATGTACATTTATATGCAATGCTATATATGAATGTGACAAAAGAAGTGCTTCTTCACTTGTGATATCACCCTTTAACCTATACGTGTATGTGTATATATCTATATCCGTAACATACGCTTGTAAAAATATATATATATCTCAAGGTCTATCATATATGTGTATACATATATATATATACATATATATATATAAACAGTGGCTATATCTTAAGATATAACACATATATACATATTAAAATGGTGTTCCCCTTGCTAAGAATATTAAGACCTATATCTCCATACATATACAACAAAATAATAGTTCCCATGCGTGTATGTATAAGTATGTCAAGGCTTAACACACACACACACACACACATATATACGTATACATATATCATATATATCAAGGCTCAATACACACACATATATATATATATCATTTATATAAAATGGAGTAAGACCATGGCATGTCCCAACTTGTCTTATGCATGGAATCTGTAACCAAGAGAATCAAACTAAAGTGTTAAGCTCCTCTATTTTGTTCCTATATACGTGTATGTATTTGTATACATACCCACACTCATGATTTCAGGCTAGCACTCCAATTTTGACTAAGAGAAACATGATGATATAGCACTCCAATTTTGACTAAGAGAATTGTGAAGATATAGCACTCCAATTTTGACTAAGAGAATCGTGATGATATAGCACTTCAATTTTGAGTAAGGGAATCATGATGATATTAGAGGGGAATAAGGCCAAAGTTACGTACTGTTGCGTTCTCAATCGTAGGCACACACTCACGATTTCGTCTACCCCCCCTTTTTTTTCTTTTTCTTTTTAGTAGTGTACTCTAACCATCTAGCTTCTTGCCCTTTTTCATTCTATCCTTTTATACGGAGGGGTACGCTAGAGGCTAGGGTTTAAGCTATTAAGTCAGATTTTCTCCTAGGCCACAAAAATTATAGTCATATCATACTTAGGCCCATTTACCTTCTTATCTATATGTGTGTGTGTGTGTTTGTGTGTGTGTATATATATATATATATATAAATATGATATTGTTAGTCTCCCCGACTCATTTGATAACCTAACTTTAATACACATAATTTGGTCGAATATTACATCCATGCCCACTATTGTTTCTAGACTACAAACCCTAAGATTTTTCTTACTTCTTTGATACCATGTAACGAGAAAATACTCTCATATGTGTGTATTATTCAGAAAAGTATAAGGCCTATATATACAAATACAAGGGAGTCTAAAATAAGGAAACAATCCTATTGATTTGCTACTAATTAAGCCTATCGATCTGTTGCCTATAATTATGCTATTTAAATAAGGAAACTTAAATCTTAAAGATATTATACACCATGTAACAGACTCTTTATGCTTTTTATATTTGTGATTTAGGGAAAATTTGCATCCATTTCCTTAACTCCCACTAATATTTGGCATTTATCTCCCTTTATTTTTGATTTTTTGCTATATTCTTTTACTATTTTTAAAAAAAATGACCTTTATTTAATTTGGCAAAAAAGGGGGAAAAGAAAAAAAAGAATTGTCCTCAATTAATTTTTTGGCAACTCAATTTTTTTTTTCAAAAGTACACATTTGGTACAAATCTCTTTTGCGCATCCTTTTTCCATCTTTAATATCATAACTTTATTTTCCCCCATTCTAAGATCTTATGTACTAATCCTAATATATTAATTTTGTGTACTAATCATGGTATATTAATATGCTATAAAACAAATAGAGAAATTTTCCATACCTTTGGTCTGTTTTTTTCTTTTCTTTTTTTGGTAAAAAATCATATATTTGACATTCATAACATATCAATGGTCAAATTTATATGATAATGTATTATAAAAAAAAGACTAGTCAACTTTTTTTTTTCCTATTTTTGATCTATGTGTAATAATTCACAAACTTTGATATTATGCAAGTGAACATAATATATGTGCAAGCCTCATATAACTCTATTTTATCACATTTCATTATTCATTAATTAGGTGAAAGATTTAAGCTTTGGGATTAAATATATCTAGTGAACTTAAAGATTTTGTGCATAATTGGCAAAAGAATCATATAGCTTAAAGCACTATTAGGTCAAGTTTACAGGTAAATTGTATAATTTCTATATTTTCCATTTATGTGATTTTGTAATAAACTCAGGTATCTATTGTTCAATCAAGTGTTCAATGTCATGGAGTCAGGGCCCACAAGCGAAACACATCACAATAGGCTCAACTAGCAGCAACTTAGCATTTCTCCTTGATTTTTGTGAAAACAATCAACCCAAGTTACTAGAAGAGTCCATTTTAACCATTTATAAAGCATTAGATTTATTTTCTATGCTAACATGAAAACAAAAAGCACAAAAGCATAAGAAAGAAAATTAGACAGTAAAAATCTGTCAAAAAGCATAATACTTGTTCCCAAAAGTGATAAAGTAATAACAACCTTTCACTCTTGGCCTTCCAACAGGTGGGGCTTGACTCCTCCTCTTTTGAGTTTGAATAGTGGACATAGGACCTCGGGCCTTTGGGCAGTCTTTAATCATATGTTGACTGCTGCCACATGCTACACATCTCTCATTCTTCTTCCAACAAACTTCTTCTGTATGGTTGGAATGACCACAATAATTGCATCCAACCTTCTCCCTACTTTAGCATGGATTGAGCCTGACCTCATCCTATTCGAGGGTGTTTGTTACTCCTTCCATCAATTCGTGTGAATTGTCCTCCACTAGCCTAGTTGGGTGACTTATTCTTGCTTTCTTTGTTGGTGATCTGTTTGATTTCCCTGATTTTTACCTCAACAGCCATGGACTTACTTACAACCTTCGTATACTCCTCAATATCAGTTGCCATTAATGCCCATCGAACTTCAGGCCTCAAGCTTTGAATGAATCGCCTGGTTTTCCACCATTCATTGTTCATTATGTGTGGCGTAAAAGTGATACAAAGTAGCATATTCGAAAGTCATACCTAGAGCATATATACACATATATTGGTCCAGATAAAAGGAAAGCTAGATATTCGTTCTACGCACAACACATACTATGACACTTATCCTTCCCGCATCCCAGTTAGCCTGAACTACTATTCTTTCTGGTTGACTCCAAATCAAGTGCATGGCCCTCTTGTCTTATGACAACCCGTAATTCGGGTCTAGTAAAACACTTAAATATATACATAAATGAGTCAAAATAGACATTGTTACAATAACAATCGTGGAAAGTCTTATCTTACTACAAGGAAATCATTACAATAAAGCCACTCAAATCCTTTGCTCAACTTGTAAGCAAGCCACTCTCCTCCACTAGGATCTTCCTATACAATTATGGCCACTATGCTTCCACTGTGCAACTTTGGTATAACTGTACGTAAGAGGCGTCATCATGACAGCTAAGTAGGAGGCTTTACCTAGCCGCATAAGATGCATGTGTGTGGGTCAAGTGCACTTAGTGACATAATCACATAATATATCATGTAATAAATTCTCAATTTAACATACTTAGAAGCATAATACACATGAATCTAAGTAAGAATTACAACTTATGAAGATCAGTAAAGCTCCTACCTTGACTAGTCATGTCTCACTAAGATGTTGGATTGGATTGATTACATCAACTTGATAACCACCTTCTTGTGCCTAGACCGGTTGCGTGTAGTCTTTAGAGTTTTCTTTTATATAGGTATGCGACTGTGTGTTTTATGTGTGTGACCATATGTGTATGTCCGTGGCAGTAGCTGCTCGTGTATATGTGTAGTTTGTGATCTGTGTGTGTTGAGTGTGTGTTATGGTTCTAAAATGTGGGGGAGGACCCCCTATTTATAGAGGTTTGCTCAAGACACAACTAGTATTTAATTGCTAAATCTTGAGTCATTTTCAAGACTCATTTTGTGGCAAGTTTTTAGGTTATCTAAGTGTACAAATCAAGCATGGATAAGGGTTTAGGTGTTAAGAATTTTATATTTTGCATATCTACATGTATGTTTTTAGCTAAATCATGACCATTAATTTTTACTTAAGGACTAATGGCAAGATTATAGCCCTTGGGAAAAGATAAAGACTTGTACGTAACATTAAAGTATTATGATGAAATAATCCATGTATGTGAACAAGTATTATTCAAATTTTCCAGTAATATGATCACAATTGTCCTACAAGTATCTTACATTTCTTAAAGATTATCTTATCTTGAAAATAATAAGTGCAAGTATCTTATGATGTGTTTTGATAATGAAAATGACAAGTCTCCAACATATAAGAAAGACATGTGTATAATATCATATCTTGTTGATGAAAATGAAAAATGCCCTAAATGTTATCTATTATATGATATGAACAAGTTTCCTAACACATGGAATAAATAAAATATCACACTTTTATAATTATTATTAATATTTTTGAAAATATGTACATTCAGGGTTGATTTTTGATTACTACATGAATATGCTATATAAATTCGGCTTTATGTATTTATTATATATACTTTTGGTTGTTACACAGATATATATTATTACTAATATGATTACTATAGCAACCGGTTTTAATATTATTATTACTATTCCTAAAATTTTTCGAATATACATGTATATCTAGGGCTATATATAGTTATGTGTGTATATGTACACTTACTATTATTGTTATTGTAACTATAGTTTGAATTCTATTTCATTTATAAAAATTAGGGTTTCACAACTCCACCCCCCCCCCACCTCAAAGAATCTGGTCCTTACATTCTAACCCAATTGAGAGAATAACTCGGTCCTTCTTCCTTTTGTAGGGCATATGCTCTGGCTTTAACCTTGAAATTTCCAACGAGTGGAACTTGGGTCTTCCCTTCTTGATTTTGGGTATTTAGAGTAGAATTCCGTACCTTTGGGCAGTTTCTAAGCATATGCTGATTGTTACCACACACTAGAATTATTCCTTTGAAATATATACCTATATGTAGTAAAGTTATTTTGAAACCATGCATGTGCATATATGTGAAAATATAGATCACTTCTAACTATGCATGATATTTTCCTTAAAGTAGTTATTAAGGACATTTAGTTACAAGGCTATAAGTATGTAAGTATTATATATCGCTCTAAATTAGCCATGTCATCCCTAAGCAATGACTATTAGTCATGACTAACTATTGCGTAGTGTTCTAATCGTTATTACTAATGTGAAATTTAGGTGAATACCAAGTGTCGTAGCCAACGCAACCCTTAAACTTGGTGAGATATAGACTCTTAAGGTGAGTGCTTTGTCTATTCTTTTATGGGGCACTGAACTGTGTGAGATAAATTCTGTCGTATAACCTATCGTCTCATTTATGTTATTCGATTCATATATATTTTACGCTCTATGTTGCAATAAAATTTTTTTTCGAATTATCAGTCTTGTTATCCTAAAAGATTTGCTGGCTTATATTGGATATGATTTATTTATCATCTTACCGAAAACAAGTTATAGTGTTATTGAAAATTGTGAGCCATTCCATACTGTTATTGAATGATTGAAACCCTTGGGGACATCCTTGGGAGAGTTAACTATGCATGATATGCTTCTTAAAGTAGTTATTTAGGACATGTAGTTACAACGCTATAAGTATGTAAGGATTGTATATCACTCCAAATTAGTTATAGTATCCCTAAGTAATGACTATTAGTCATGAGTAACTACGGCGTAGTGTTTTAATTGTCATTACTAATGTAAAATTTAGGTGAATACCAAGTTTCGTTGTTGCGAATTTTTTGCTAGTGCACGGGTTGCTCAAGTGTTAAAGTGTAAAGTTAAGTATCCTTCCCTCAAGAAATGGGTTTCCAAGTACCAAACTTATAAGTTCTCTATTATTTGACCTTTGAAAATTAAGTAGAAGTTTAGGCAAATAAAAGAAAGCAAATAAAGTCTAAGTAGAAAAAAAATCAATAAGAACAAGCTAGTGCCTAAGTATCGTAAATTGAATCCTCCCTTGTAATCAATTAAACCCCCATCAATTTTAATTAATACACCTTCTCACAATCCAACTCATGAAAATATTTGTAATCTCCTTTCGAAAGTAAAACAAACGTACCAAGGAATGCTATGTGTCTACTTCCGTGATCACATATGGATCCCTTGGCCCATTGCACGCACGAGTTGTATAAGTTAAAAAGTCCTCGATAATTAATCTAATCGAGTGCACAGTAGTTGGGTTTTATACACACCCTTTCGTAGTCAAATATAAAATCTCAAACCTTGTAAAAGTTGGTTAGAAATTCACAAGTAATAAAAGAGCTTGAATTATAAATAGGAAGTATGTAAAATCAAAATCAAACGGTGTGACACCCCCTCGCTAGGACCATCCAATACGAGTAGGGCTTACTTAACGGTCTTGTTGAGTGCTTTTTTCCAAATAGTACCCAAGACTTGCAACTTATTCGATACTGCCCAATAATCATTTATCATAAAAAAAGTCGAGATAGGTATGAAACTGCAAATAACTTACGTAGAACTGTAGGGTAACAAACTATCCAACATTTCAAGTAGTGATTTTTCATTCCTTATTAAACAAGCTAATCTTTTATACAAGATAAAGGACTGTGCATTAGTGACTTGTAATGCACCGATCGCCTTAATCGAGTCTCCTCTACCCTTTTCCCTGAAATTAAGGCAATGCATAGAAAGAACTTGGGATGATAAGTCCAAATGACTTAGAAAGCCAATTATAGATACATATAGACATTAACAGAGCTAAAATTTATAAGTTGTCAAAATATGATAACGTTCGCCGTAGCGTGGAGCGTGTATATACAGATTGAACAAGACGGATAGTGAGCCATGAATAGAATTTCCAACCTTACGACTACCCAAAATAGATAAATCATGACACAACCCCTTACGCTCCCCTCTATGTCAAGGAGCGACCTTGACTATGGTAAACGGTAGGTGTACCACGTGCTCGTGCAATACACCGATCCAATCCCTACCATAGTCAACCTCCGACTATGCATAGGAATCAAATCAAATAGAATGGTATCATTTAAGAAGGTTCAAGTGACGGTTTGCTTTGCTCGATATACCCCTCTCCCATGTACTTGGGCCCGAATTTTCCAATGGTGTCTCCAAGGGTATCAGTAGATTATATTAGGACAGAATGACTAACAAACTCACTACAAGAATAATGGGTTTTTTTACTACACAATTTAAAACGTAGTAAAAAGTAATTAGTTGCTACAAATTAATAAATAGGACGGATATTTACTACGAAATTCAAATTGTAGCTAACAAACCATAAATAAGACAAGTATTTACTACAAAATTTGAATCATAACAAATAAACAAATGTGTGTGTGTATATATATATATATAATATTAACGGTTTTTTTCTAGAGAGAATAATATAAATCTTAGTAATATCTTGAAAAGTTTTGCCACTAAAATTTTGACTTCCCTCCTTTTTTTTAATTTTTTTTATGTGTTTTGTTTTTATATCCAAATTCCAAACATATAAACCCTAATTAAGCTAAGACTAAAACTCTTCATCACCAAATCTCCAAAAGAGTTCTTCCGTGTGTTGTCTTCTAAACCCCATCAATAAGTCCAAAACCTCCCCAAACTTCCACTAATATATTCCATACCTCAAGAATTATCACTTCATCAATGTACACACACAAAATATTGAACTTATCCCCAATTGGAAGGAGATTATTTTATCAAGGCTGGATAGGGACTGTTTTTTTTTGTGAAAACTGACTGTCAAAGGCCTCCTCACACACGTCGCTGCCAATTTGCTAGATTTTTTCTGGGTTATCTCATGTGTGTCTTCTTGCTGCCAGAAAATAGATTTTAAGAACCCCTCTCCCCCCCAATTGGGTTTCTTTGGTGAGTACGTTATTTTAATAAATTTCTGTAATTCTTTATTTGGGTTATATTTGCAATTTCATATGAATGTTTTGGTGGATGTTTGGGCATGTGATTGTGAGTGAAAATTTTAGATGTTGTGTCTCTTGAATTAAGGGTTGTTGAAAATTTTGTTCTTCAATTCCATTGAGTTATTGACTAAGCGTGAATACATTGATTCGATATTTTAGGCTTCGTGCCGTTGAGTGGCCACCTAAAATTTCTATTGCTCATAATTTGAAGGCAGTAGCATGTGTGATATGATATGGATGTGGAGTTTTAGTTGAGGGATGAGTTGGAGGCAAAAGCCTTTTCTTAAGTATTAATTATTAGCTATTCTTTTGATTGGATAATATTTTATCTTGATCATATACTTGTCATGACAAAAGATTGGTATGTAAAGTAACTTTTTAGTTTTGATAATTCAGCATTAGCTTTTCATTGTTGATGAAAGAGTTAATTGGATGATGAAGTTAGTTTTTCACTCTTGTCACGGTATTGAGCAGATGGAAAGTGAGATATCAGCAGTTAGATAGGGTCATGATCTTTCAGAAATCATCAGATTTGGTATAAGTTGTGGCTAGGAAAAGAACCAGCATTTGGTCCATCTTTCCACAATTCACTTTCTTACAAACAAATAGTACTTTATCAATGCTTAGTTGTTATGAAACCTTATCAGTGATAGTTCATTTTAGTGATCATATTGAATTGTTGGTGTCCTTGTTTTGTGCTTGGTGTTAGCATAAGTGTAATTTTAGTATCTTAGAGCGGCTCCATGACATGAGTAGATTAATAGATGGTCTTGTTGAAATTTCCATGACATCTTGCTTCTATCATTACTTTTGTCCTGTTTTAATCTTAGTTCTAAGTGGTTTGTGGTTCTTTTGCTCACATTCAGGTGAGTATATATACCCTATTGAACCACAACTATTAAATGATACGTTTATGGTATTAGCATTTGGTGTTATTATGATATTTCTCATCTAATAACTTCTTGTATAATAAACCGTATGCCCCTTTTGATGCACTAGGAAAGAACCATTTCCCTTCTTGAAAAGTTCCATTCACTTCTACACCAGAAAACAATCAGTCTTGATAACGAACTCCCTTTCTTGACTTTAGAAAATTACAGCCCCTTCCCTTGTCAGCAAAAACAAAATTACAACAAGCCCCCTGATATGTTTGAGCTGCTGTGTAATTACAATGAACCCCCTGAAAATGAACAGCAGCAGTTTTCTCTAAATAACAATAAGCTCCCTGCATACTCTGTGAATAACAGTTACACCCCTGGCAGGTTCTAAAAATTACACACGGCCCCTGCAGTTTTCCAGCACCTTACAACCATTTCCTTGTGAGATACCTTATAACCAGCCCCGTCAATCAATCTATCTATGTATCCATGTATCTATATGTTATAATAATACAAAATATTATGTATAGACATATATTACGATATTATTATAATAACTCATCCCCGTGTGTGTGATCTTAACTGAATCATAATGCTTGGTTGTCATTATCAGGTTTGAGATTCCAACATAACACTATGATAGTATAATATAATCAATTATTACTATTATGATACCCATAATCTTCTATAAAGTTGACTTGCTATATATTATATTATGATATATGTTATAATATAATAAATTGTATTACAATTATGATATAACTAACGTATGTATGTTATATCTAGGTGACGTACAACTTATATTAATTTTTATTAAAATAATATTAAAATATTAAATAGATAATATATTATATTTACACATATATTTTATATATTGTAATATAGAAAATTGTATCATTGTGATGTATAGTGTACTATTTTTTTAATATCACTAATATATTATATTAGATATTACAATAATACAATCATATTATAACACAATAAGATATAGTATAATTTAGTTGAAATATTATACTGAATTTAATATAATATTATAATATTTGTTTGAACTTGTTTCTTTATGCTAATAAAATAATATAATATAATACTATAATATTTGTTTGAACTTGTTTCTTTGATAACTTATCTAATCCTCATTCATTCGCAGAATCTTGACTTAAGTTTTGATCGACACGATGGTCAAAGGAACTCTTGAACAAATAAGTAAGTGTTAGAGCTTTTGAGGGAAAGATAGATTGCTCGCCTTAGTTGCTTGGATCGTAACTACATTAGAATTAAAGCTTTTGAAATGGATAAAAGTTGGATTTGTTTATCTAATCGTCTAAGTGATGAATATGTTCATGGAGTTGAGAACTTCTTGAATTTTGCATTTTTTGGTAAACAAGATGGATCTAGAATTTATTGTCCTTGTACAAAATGCAACAACCGCTTTACAAAGTTGCGTGATGCTGTAAAGCTACATTGCATTCGGGATGGTTTTTATACCTCTTATACAAATTGGACTTGCCATGGTGAACCTTATATCCCTTCTCATTTGGCAAATATTGACGAGCCTACCAATAATTTAGATTTGAGAGATGATATGGTTGGTATGGTGCGTGAGGCAATGGGAATTCCTCCTGAAGGTATTAATGTTAATAATGATCAACATAGTACATTTAACAATCTGGATGGAGCTAATGAAGAGACAAAGAAGTTCTTAAAGTTGTTGGCTGATGCAGAGACTGAGTTATTCCCAGGTTGTAGAAAACAAACAAAGCTTAGCTTTCTTGCTCGGTTATTGTAGATAAAAACAATTTCTAGTTGGTCTAACAAATCATTTGACTTGTTACTTGAATTGTTGAGAGGCGCACTCCCTGGCGGTACGAATTTACCTACTAATTATTATGAGGCAAACAAAATAACAACTGAATTGGGTTTTACGTACGAGACTGTTGATGTATGCCCAATAGTTGTATGTTATTTAGAGGTGAAGATGCAACACTTGATAAATGTGAAATTTGTGGTGAATCTAGATACAAGGGTGAGGCTAAACGAATAGGTGCTAATCGGATAAGATACTTTCCTTTAAAGCCACGATTGCAAAAGTTATTTATGTCATCAATGACTGCTTCTCTAATGAAATGGCATGGACAAGATCGCATAGATGATGGAGTACTTAGGCATCCTGCTGATAGCCTAGCTTGGAAAAATTTTGATGAGAGGTATCCCACTTTTAAGTTTGATATTTGCAATGTAAGACTTGGCTTGGCTACAGATGGATTCAACCCATTTGGATCGATAAACGTCAATTATAGTATTTGGCTGGTTGTGTTGATGACATATAATTTGCCTCCTTGGCTATGCATGAAGCAACCTTCTTCCATGCTTTCAACTGTGGTAGATGGGCCTAAAGGACCTGACAACAAAATTCATGTGTATCTTCAACAGAATTGAAAGAATTGTGGGATAATGGAGTTCAAACTTATGACGCATCATGCAATCAAGTCTTCCAATTACATGCTGCGCTACTCCGGAAAATTATTGACTTTCCCGGATATAGCATCATATCTTGTTGGAGTACAAAAAGGGAATATGCTTGTCCTAATTGTGGAAGGGAGACTAGATCTGAATATTTGTATAATGGTCATAAATTTTGCTATTGTGGTCATTGTCGTTTTTTACCTATAGCTCATCCTTTACGTAGGGATAAAGTATCCTTTGATGGGACAATTGAATTTGGACACAAGCCAAGACCACTTTCAGAGATGGAATTACTACAACAAATAGAGGGTGTGCCAACTGAATACAAGAAAGGCGATTTAAAATTGAAGATGGGCTTAGACAAAAAACGATCAAGAAAAAAGGGAAAAAATGATCATAGTGGATAACCTATTTGGAAAAAGAGAAGTATATTCTTTGAGCTTCCATATTGGGTTGGAAATCTTATTCGTCATAACCTTGATGTCATGCATATTGAAAAGAATGATGTGTGATAACATAGTCTTTACGTTGTTGGGAACTAAAGGGAAGACAAAGGATAACTTAAATGTTAGGAAGGATCTACAGAAAATGAACATCAGAAAACCTTTGCACCCAATTCCACAACCTTCTGGAGGTTTCTACTTACTTGCTATAGCTACCACTATGAGCAATAATGAAAAAAACATATTCTGTAGGGTGCTAAAAAGTTTAAGACCGCCTGATGGGTATGCATCCAATATATCTCAACATGTTGCAACATTATATTATTAGCTAACTTCTTTACAAATAGGTACTTGGGTACCCTCAAAAAGTATGTACGTAATCGAGCACATCCAGAAGGCTCAATTGCTAAACGGTATTTGATGGAAGAATGCATGAATTTTTGTTCTAGATACCTCAATAATGTAGAAACAAAAGAGAATCAACTACCGCGCAACTACGATGGAGATGATCACATGGGTCGTGGTTTGTATGAAGGAAAAAGATTTATCATTGATCAAGTTACGTTACTTAAAATTCACCGGTATGTGCTAGAGAATTCCGATATAGTAGCTCCATATCGTACATGAGTATTTCTCTCTACTCCAATTGTACTGCATATTTTAAATATATGGTAAAGTGCATGTTACCCACTAGTTTTCTATCATTAGAGCACATGAATTGCTGATTGGAAGGAAAAAACCACGAGCAACTCCTATGGAAATTCAACACGCTCATAATGAAACTTTCCATGAATGGCTAAAATCTCATGTAAGCTACTTCTTCTATTGCATATATTACAGAAATGTAAACTTTTATTAAGTCATAATCCGACATGTGTATCTTAATGAAAAATAGGTGAAGAGTTTGAGAGAAGCATCTGATCCTCAAATTTTGAAGGAACTAATTGCACTAGCTGATGGACCAATTGAACACGCAAAAAGTTATAATGTGTGTATTGTTAGAGGATGCCGATTTCATGTGAAAAGTTTTGATTCAAATAAGAAAACCCAATGTAGTGGAGTTGTAGTAAATGCAGATACACTAAATTTCGCAAGTGCCAAGGATTTAAACCCACGCTCTGGGAAAGTCTCATACTATGGAATTCTGATAGATATCTTAGAGATACAGTATACCAAAGATACGAAGCTTTTGATGTTCAAATGTGATTGGGTTGACAGTGAAAAGGGAGTGAAAGAAGATGAGTTCAAGTTTACACTTGTGAACTTCAATCATTTGATGTATGATAAGAATTTACCTACAGATGAGCCTTTCGTCTTTGCAGGTCAAGCACAACAAGTTTGGTATATTGTTGATCCACTAGAACCAGAATGGAATGTTGTGGTAACGATGTCTAGAAGAGACAATTACGATGTAGTAATATGTATACATATAATACACAATACGAACTATATATAATACATATACAAAATATAAGTATAATATGTATATTTATTATGTACATACTATCTTATATTATAATGTGTATTTATAAAGATATATAATATGTATCTATATAGTGTATACTTATCATCTTTTTGTGCTAAATATTATAGGTTAACACCCTCCTTCCTCTTGAAGCGAAAAATGTAGTAATGTTTACTGTGGCTGAGATTTGGAGAAAATGGAAAAGCTACGTTAAAAAGAAATTTTTTGTACCAAATAAAGATGATGAGGAATTTCTTTTGCAACAACCAGCTGATGATAGGATACAGCTGGATCAATGGTTAGAACTGGTCACCAATTGGAAAGATCCTAAAGTGCAGGTTTTTTATCAATCAAGTGCTTAATTATTTGTTATTTCCATTATGGAAAATGTTTGTTTTTTCTTCTTTTTTATTTTTGGAAACTTTTTTCAGGACATTGCAGTGCAGTATGTCAAAAATGTCTTAAAGAAGGAATGTTTGCACAAAACTGGAAGGTCACCTTTTTCCACTTTGGAGGAGGAGGTAGATATCACCAACTTCTATAAAATTGTATTTTTCTCGATGTCATTGTATTTTTTATTGCTATATTTTTCCTATTAAATCATACTTTAGATGCGTGCAAAAGGGATGACACAACTTACTAGACTTGATGTGTGGATGGAGTCACGAGCTCGAGGAAAGGGGATTGAGGATGATAATGCAACATCAGATTTGTATGTAAGGAAGTAAGTCTAAACTATTTAAAAATATACAATTGCTATCCACTTGATCTAACAATTTTTCATTACATATATGTTTGTGTTGGTGTAGTTAGTTTAATTATATTATCTGCGTAACTTTTCATACATTTATCTTTTGTAGGCTCAGTTTAGCCGACAGCTTTGCAAAAAGCCAGAGGGAGAAAGAACAAAAGAGTACAAAGATGAAATTTTCTAAACTGCCATGGGAAAAGAAAGGCATGGCCATATGAGATGTGCAGCCAGAGGTACTTTTGTTAATCAACCTCGTGTTAATTATGCATTAAGAGATGAAAGATTGTCCTGGGAGAGAGAAGAACTGCAAAAGCTTAAAGATGAGTTGAGTGGAACAAATGAAAGACGAAATTATCCAGGAGAAGAATAAGCTACGGTTGGAGCAAGAGAAAACCAACACTTTGAACAAGAAATTGGAACTTTTTTTGAGTCAATTCCCTACAGTCTCATCTAATTTATCACATGGTATCTGGGTAAGAATTTTTTTCTTTTTCTCTATTTTACTTTCTTTTCTTCTAATTAAAAGTAGTTTTTGCACTTGAAGTCTTTGTTTTTTGCCTATAATGCTCTTGTTTGGTCTTTTTTGACGTATTGAGAATGCATCTTATCCCTTGGGCATTTTAACGATAGATCATAGAGAATGTTGATTTGTGTTGTTGGTGTATTAAATTTGTTAGAGTTTTTGTATGTTTCTAAATTATCTAAGGGATGTATGTGTAAGTTGATGTAAGTCTATTTTTTTTTTCATACCTTACCATGTCTTTGTGAAGCAAAAATATGAGAATAAGTTTTCAATTCTTTGCATATATGTATTACATGTTTTGTTGATATTATCTTTGTGCTTCTATGGGTGTTTTGATAGATATTTTGCATAATAAATTGGTTTATTTTGTCACTTTACTATTCATAATAATTATTTTTAAATTTAAATTTGACACAATCGTAGATCCCAAATGCATCAAGCTCACATACTGCAACTTCTAATCATTCAGAAGATGCTTCGTTTAGTGATGACCAATGTTCGATTGGTTCAAGAGACGCTTCTATTGAAAATGAACGGGTACTAATATTTGTGTTTGTGTATGAAATTCGTACTCAAAACTCACATATCTTGTTATTTTCTATTTATTTTTGGAATATTCATATTTAGAATTTGTATGAAAATTTTATGTTGATCATTTTCAATAGCATCAATGTAATGTTTAATTGATATTGATTTTATAAACGTAGATTGTTGGTGGCGAACCTAACCAAAAAGCAGGTGTTGATTACTACAACCGAATGAAGGTACAATCAAATTATTGAAATGCTATGTAACTTATATCATTTTATTTGACTTGGGTTCTATATAATACTTGTTTGTATAGGTCGGTACTCAAGTAGATATATATTGTCATAGAATACCTAAGAAAATTGCAGCAAAATATATTCTTGTTAGTTATATTGATGATGGAGGAGATGGGCCTCAGTTTTGTCAGGTTTGTGTTACAAAGGCATGGATTGCAAATGAGATGTTACTGAGACCTCGCCGAGATGCTGTTACTGTTGGAGAAGTTGTTAACAAATGTATTGTATGGGAAGTGGTTAATGTATGTAATTTATGTATTTTTGCATTCTTTTGCCAAATTAAATTTATATTCTTCCGTCGATGCTTACTTAGGATTACTTTTATGTTTTTTTTGTTACAGGTTATGGAGGCCTAAATGAAATTTCTTTTTGGCGATTTTGATGGATATTTTACTTTAGTTGATCAATTTCATTTTATTAGTTTGAAATTACTTAATGTCATAGTTATAAGTAATGAAAGCTGCAGTAGGACTTCTTGAAGTTATTTTGCCAATTTTTTTAAATTTTTTTAGCAGAACTAATTTTGTTTTGTTGGTGATAATGATTATGAATATTTGTATCACCATTGGATATTGTGATCGATTGTGTATAATTTTATTTTAAAGAAAAAAATTCCAATGATTTGGTATAAAAATATGGCATCTTGTTCAATGTACTTCTTTCTTGTGTTAGATTTGGATGTGTCTTATTTAATTTTTTATAATTTCTGAATGTGTATATTCTATTAATATTAAATAAATTCAAAATATATTGCACAAATAATAACAACTAAAAAACTACTGTAGCAAAAGCTAAAAAAATAATTAATTTACTAAATGTTATTTGCTAAGGGAATAATATTTTAATTTATTAAAAGAGATATTGCTACAAAATTTTGGACGTAGCCAATATCATTTTTCCGCTACGAGTGACCTATCCGTAGCAAAAAAATAGCATATTTCTCATACTATTGACTATGGAATAGAACCGTAGCAAGAGATAATTTGTTCGTAGTAAATACTATTTACTATGGTTGTTTGACCGTAGCAAAGTATTTGTTACGGCTGTATTTACTACGATCAAAAATTCGTAGCCAATTCGTAGCAAATGACCTTTTTGCTATGAATTTTTGGCCATAGTATAAAACAATTTTTCTTGTAGTGACTTTCAATAAAGCAATAGCTTGTTTCCATACCCGAAATACATAAAAACATAATTAAAATATGATATCCCTAGTGTGTCAATAAATTATTTCAGGACGGATGGATTTGACATATTAGAAATGTAATATTTTTCGTATTTAACTTGACTTATAACTTGGAGAAGTATTTCGTTGGAATATAGAGAGCAAAGATAATTCTGAAAGAATCGAATAATGTAAATCAGATAGTGCAAGCTATACAATAGTATTTATAACATATAATTCAAGTATTAATATAAAGATACTCACCATAGAGTTATTGTCTCACCAAGTTTATGTTGGCCTAGTAACTGCCTAAAGTTTGTATTAACGGTTAGGGTTAGAATATTATGCCGTAATTGCTCATGACTATTGGTTAACAAATAACATAACTAATTAGACTCTTGTATCGAAGATTTCTCGAAATGTATTGAGGCATGCAGTCTCCTCGACTCAGGTGTGGATGGCAGTAGGTTTACATGGAATAGGGGAAAGAAATGGGAGAGATTGGACTGGGTCCTGGTTTCGACAGGTTGGATGGATCTCTTTTCTGACTACAGGACAAACATTTACCCCGTCACAAATCTGATCATTGCCCGTTGCTTATTACTCCAACACTTAACGGGTCACAAGGTCCGTCGGCATTTCACTTCCAACAGATGTGGACGCGACACCATGCTTTTTATGATGCGGTTAAAACGAATTGGGCGCTCCCTACAGGAACTTTTAGCATGCTAAAACTCCAGCAGAAATTAGTTCGCTTCAAAAGTTTCTTAAGCACTGGAATCGTGAGGTTTTTGGAAATATTTTCGACAAGGTGGCAGCAGCGATGGACACGGTTCAACAGATGGAAAGAGTCTATGATGCAAATCCCACGGATGCCAACCTTGTGGTGATGAACAAGGCATCTACAGACCTCAACAGAACCTTGTCCATGGAGGAGGATTATTGGAGGCAAAAGTCTTCCGCTAGATGGTTACAGGAAGGGGAACAAAACACTCAATACTTTCACAACTTGGTGGAACAACAACGGGTGAAGAGCCGAATTTTCAATATCAATTACGGGGGTAGGTGTGACATCCCCCTTGCTAGGATCTTCCTATACGAGTAGGGCTCACTCAACGGTCTTGCTGAGTGCTTTTTTGTTTTTTCGAGTGGTATCCGATACTTGCATACTTATTTTACCCAATAACAAAATTGAGATAAAATAAACACGCAATTGACATACATAGAATTAAATGGTAATAATCTATCGAAGTACAACACTTTAAATAGCGAGCTTCTGTTTTCCATTTAAGTAGCAAATCTTTTATACAAAATAAAGGCCTATTTACTAATGACTTGTGACACACCGACCGCCTTAATCGAGTTCCCTCAATTTAATTTCCTGAAACTGAGGCAATGAGCAGAAAGAAACAAGGGGTTAAGTCCAAATGACTTAGTGAGGCCAAATATGGATAAGTATATATGCAGAAAATAAGATCCATAAAACCAATAAAGTAATGAATCACGGAAAAGTGCATTGTAGTATAAAGAGCGTACATACAAATTGAACAAGACGGATAGTGAGCCATGAACGGAATCTCCAACCTTATGACTACCCAAAATGGATAAACATAACAAAAACCCTTATGCCTCCCTCAAGCGGCTGGCGAACCATTACCAATTGCTGCTGAAGTGCACTAAGCTCCGCCACTCGATACTGCAACAAGGCGTGTCTATTGTCGACTTATCTATTCCAGAGGTTTACACTCTTTCTCAGGTTTGCAATTTTATGATCTCTAATAGCAATCTGTTGCTCTAGCTGCTGTTCTAAATTTATCATCTTAACACTTTAGTATTCTAATTGCTGCAACATGTCTAGCTCTTAGTAAGCATTTTCTAACATCGTATTTCTATGGCCACTTAATTCTCTCAGTTCATCTCTCTCAATCATAATGTGATCCCAATCGAACTTAAGGGCTTCGCCACATAACTAAGAAAATATCCTTCTGGCTCATTCCCATTGGGATAGTAGTATAAAGATGTGTAGTCATGCCGAATCTGGATCCCCCAAAGCTGGACCTGACCCAACATAACCCTGTAATCTCTCCGGATGCAATCTCGCCCTTCAAACCTATCTGAGGCATAATATTGTGAGCAGCTATCTGTCAGCAATCAAACTAGTTGATTAGCAAGATAGCAAACCCAAGCAATACATATGCACATGAGTACTCATAATTCTAACACATGGCTAGTAACTTAAATCGAGATCTAATACCACCGTTGTGGCGTTCCTCCTGCTAGGACCATCCTATATGTTTGGAACCCATAGACGATCGTACAGAGTATCAATCTCAAGATCAATACCCAATACGAATGCCTAAATCAATATTGCACAGCGGAGGCAAGGTAAAAACAAAATGTGATTTATATATATATATATATACACACACATACACATCTAAGCAAGTACACCAAAGGTACAAAGCCAAAATATTCATCTTGTAGTAACAAGTAGCCAAATCATAAACTTTCCATTAGACTGGACTAATGAGCCAAGCATAATGACTAAAGCTAGCAACTGGAGGTGCGGCCGTCATCTTACAGGCATCCTTCATCCTGATTCTGAGGCAGTGAATAGAAGAACACGGGTGATAAGCTCAAATAACTTAGTGAGGCCAAATATAGGCATATATATATATAACAAAAATGTGACTCACAATCTATTAAATCATAGTAAAGTGCACGTAGTGTGAAGTGTGTATTTTGGAATAGTAACTAGGTGGAATAATACTGATAGTTAGCTAGGGACGGAATCTCCAATCTTTTGACTACCTAAAACAGTTAAATCATGACAGAAACTCTTGTGCCTCCCTTGTCAAGAAGCCACCTTGACATTAAATAGGATAAAGATGTACCACGTATCCGTGCAATACACCGACCCAACCCAACTACAGCCAACCTTCGGCTGAATGCAGGAATCGGATCCATAGGATGGTATCATATAAGAAGGTTCCATTGACAGTATGTTTCGCTAGATAAATCCCTTTTACATGTACTGGGCCCAAATAGAAATCATCACAAGAGCGTCTCGATGAGTCAGCATATCACAACAGGACAGACATGCTCGTGTTTTAGAAGCACAATATTTCATTGCAACATTGAGAGTAAAACAACAATAAATCGGATAATATAAATCAAACAGGGTAAGCTATACAATAGTATTTATAGCATATAGCTCAATACCCCCAAAAGGAAGGTAATAGGCACTCACCTTAGGGGTTTATTATCTCACCAAGTTTATGGATTAGATTGGCTACGTTGACTTGGTAACTGCCTAAAATTCGCATTAGCGGCTAAGGTTAGGATATTATGTCATAATTGCTCATGACTTGAAGTCATTATTTAAGGGATAACATAATGAATTAGAGTCTTGAAGTAGTGTAATGTTGGCATATCTATAACATATAACTTGGTGTAATAAGTGGACTTACTTGTGCTTAGTAACTACTTCAAAAAAAATGTTATGCATAGACATATAAGTAAGCCTTATTCTTACATAAGTGCACATTTATAGCTTTCAAGATAACTTTATCTACTTATGTGCATATAAAAGAATATTTTAGTTTCTCAAATATGTAAGCATATGTATAAACATATAGGCAATCCTTATGGTACTATACTTAAACATGTAGGCAAACCACGTACATATGCATTTTCATAAGATAACTAAAGCATAAATAGGCATACATGTAGGCATGAATTAACTACTTAAAATGAATAACCTTGTATTTAAAACACATGGAGAATCTAGAATGAAGACATACCTTCGAATAGTGTGTATAAGCTCTACAGTTTGCCTTCTATGTATGTGTGAGTGTGTGTGCCATGTGTGTTTGTACAACAACAGCTGTTGTGCGTGCAGTGTGTGTACCGTGTGTGTTGTGTCTATGTTGAGTGTGTGTTGTGCTTTCAATTATAGGGAAGGGCCACCTATTTATAGATATTTTCTCAAGACACAACCATTATTTAATTGCTAAATCCTTAGTCCTATTCAAGACAATTGTTGTATTAAATTTTTAGGTCATCTAAGTGTACAAATCAAGTATTGATAAGGGTTTAGGTGTTAAAAATCCTATCTCTTTCATATCTAATTATGCGTCTGTGACTAATTCATAGCTATTAATTTTTACTTAAGGACTAAGGGCAAGATTATAGCCATTGGATTAAAATAAAAACTTGTATGTAACATCAAAGTGCTATGATGAAATAACACTTGTAGGTGTTCAAGTTTGCTTTCTTCTTCAAGTAATATACACAAGTGTCCTGGGTTTATGATGATGAAAACAAGTGTCCCTACAAGTGTCTTCTACTTATTAAAGATCACATTATCTTGAGAATAATAGGCGTAAGTGTCTCGTTTCTTGAAAATAACAAGCACAAGTCTTGTAATTTTAAAAAAATCAAGATTCTATATCTTATCTTCAAATTCATAAGAACAGGTCTCCTATGATTTGTCTTGATAATGAAAATTACTAGTCTCCTACAACTTGTAAAAATAACATTTGTACCCTAGCACATCTTTGATAATGAAATCATTTATGTCCTAATCTTATCTAACATATAATATGCCAAGTGTTCTAACACATGTTTCAAATAAAACAATCCGACTATATTTCTTATCAATTGATAAAAATTATCTTTCCTAAAAAATTGATAAATTAGTCATAGTATTTTCAAATAAAATTTTCAAATGCAGATAGTTATAAGTAAATAGTTAAAACCTCAAAATAATAAATGAATTTTAAAGATATTTTTAATTATGGAATATATATAAAAGACAATTTTATGATGAAATTTTTGTAAGAAAAATACTTAGACTTAAAAAATGCAATAAAGATGTGTTCATGAAAACAAAATTACATATAATGCATGTAAATATGCATGAGATCATTTATTGTACCTTCTATTAAATTTAAAAAATATAGATCATCGATCTTTTAGAAAATAAAAATCATATGATATATAAAAATGATAGAGAAAATCGAATAATTAAATTTTTTGCAAATGTAAAGTGTTTGATACATATGTATCAACTAGCTAGTAGTTAGGAAATGTAAAGCATTTGATACACCTTAGATAAGCCTTGTACAATATAATATTCTACTTTAAATTTAATTTTTTTCATGATCAAACTAAGTTTTCCTCAAGTCTTAGTTGTAAATTTTAAAATAAATAAAATAAAAATAAATAAATACATGACCAAAACATATAAGAAAAGCTAAGGCATGATAAATGAAGAAGTGATTGAATTTTTTACGATTTCTCTACAAAATGTCATTTAACCTTATTGAACTAAATTTACACAAACTTTTAAACATAACTTTCAAAATTTTGGTTATGGGCATTAGTCAGTATCTACCTGAGATAGACTTGTACTACAGCAGTAAGATGTAAGTTAGCAGGCAAGATAGTTTACTAGTTCATGTCATTTATTATATCTGGAAGCTCACTTTCAAGTTGTGTTTTTTTTCTTATGTCTATGTCAGGCCCTCTCAATTCTAATGCCACCTACAATAGGTGAACAATCATAAATATTATAAGGCTTTTTCAAACCCAATAACAAACCAATTCTAGTGATGATAATGGACAGTGCTCTACTAGGGTTGCAAGGGTGAAATATTTTGAAAAAAATTCATATATATATATATATATATATGCGCACACACACACATACACACACATATTAAAATTAATATTTCATTGTGGGGGTGGGAGTAAATGAAGCTCTTCTTCATCTCTATCGTATCTTGACAGACACCAATCATGGCCAAATGCGAGTTTGTTTAGTAGAGGAGGAACTCTATTAATTAGTACTTATGAACCAGACAAAATTCATGTGATTATAAGATCTTACGTTTATCAGCTTAGTCTTCCATAATTAGGTACATCAAAGAATCTGTCACATGCCTTAATCTGCACAATTTGAACCTAGAAACCATATGCGGAAAATAAATTCAAGGGATCTTGGTGTCGAATGTGGAAACTAAAAGGGAAAGACACCTTCTCTATATTGGATCGAATCTTTACCTTTTCTTTTGATGGTAGGACCGAATATTTATCCTGTAACTGATTGGACCATGAGGAAGATAAAAAGAAGATTCTTGGAGGAAAACCTAGGCATTTCGAGGACCAAGTTGTATTATTGAGGGTTTTAACAAATTCTAATTGCTAGATGACTTGTACTTATTATCATCAGCCTTTTAGATTTGTGTGGGCCCTATCCCAAACATATGCAACAAGGAGGACACGGCCAAACATATCAAGGACTCCTATGCAGGTATCATATCATCGGAATCAGAAACATACGAGAGGGTGCATTAATTATTATTGGCTAGGATTTTATGAAGGGATAGAGAGTTTGGATTTTACTTGATATAACGTATAGATAAATACATAGGTAGGTCGATATTATGTGGCTTCCTCATGGTTGTGATGCACATGGTAGGAAACTAAATATTTGGTCTATCTTAATCAATAGAAATCAAGAAAATTGTAACTATTATTATTATTATTGTTGTTGTTGTTGTTGTTGTTGTTGTTGTTGTTGTAGTAGTAGTAGTAGTTGTTGTTATTATTATTATTTAAGGATGAACAAGTTGGGTGTTACATTATGGGGTAGTTAGTTGATCAGTTTCAAGATTATATAAACCATAAAGAAAATAACATTAAGAGTAGAGTTCATATACCAACTACTAGTTGGTCTAAAGGAATGAGACCCTTGATCTCTTAAAGAATGTTCAAGGTTCAAATCCTAAATTTTTGAATGGAGCAACTGGTTTGAGAGGTTCACCCTTATAGTGGCCCTCTGCAGTACCCAATCCGGAGTAGTCAGCTAATGGATTGGATTTGGCTAGATAATACCAAAAAACACCAAAAAAAAAAAGATTAGAGTTCATATCACAATTCACCATATGTTTAGTGTGAGGAAGTGGCATGGTGTCCTAAATAGTTTATTTATTTTAGCAGTTGTAATGATTCTTTTTGTGATATTTTATCAATTTAATTTGTTGTTTTTATAAAGCCAGATAAAGCACAATTCGTAAAGATTTGTAGGTGGTTTAATAGGTCAAAGCTTTAACAATTTGTGGGTCTAAGTTACAATATAGTTTTTATCAAGTGTATTATTTAATTTTTGGATTATTTTTTCATATGAGTTATGCAATATTGTTGAATAATTTTTGTGACCAGGCGTATTAATAGGGCCTTTTGGACCCAAGGATACTTTTACGTGAACAACATTGTTTTCTATTAGGAACAGGCCTTCCCCCTAATTGTTGTTGGACAACAAGGCTACTAGCTCAAAACTAAAGTGTTCATGTGTAACTTTTCAGTTATCAAAGCTCTCTAGGAAAAGGTTAAGTGTCAAATATTTTAATTGGGGCTGGGCTTTCAATGAAGCATATTTTCTTCCAAATTTAACGCGAATCCAACTTAAATTTTTACATTTTTGATTGATTAAAATATTCAATTGACTAAAACTCATTAAAAATGTTCCTAATTCAAAATAATTGGATGGATGATTTACACTTTGCACCCTACAAATAACTCAAATAGTCATTATGCCCTTTCAGAAAATGAAAATAGAAAATTGTCCCCTAGAAGAGACCTTAAGTTTTGACATAAATGCACTCTCACCATTTTTAGGCCAAAAAGTCTATTGGAGTTGACTTTTTGTGAGGGAAAAATTATCAACCAAAAAAAAAATACTAATTTCCCTCCAAAATCATGGATATGATTTGCAAAATTTATTTGAGGTATTTTACTTTTTCACCAAATGAAGAAATAGGGTAACAATCTTTGAAGCAAGACTATGTTTTTTTGCAATTAAAAATCTTCATTTTTCTTGTCAAATATGAACAAATTTCAAAATAAATCCGAAGATTCAAGTGCAATTGGAGCAATGGTGTGACAAATTGAGAGAAGTACCTCAAGGTTCTTGATTTACTAAACATGGTTGTTAGACTCCTTTTAATGACAAAAAGAAATTGTATTTTCCATTTATTGTATTAAATATCTTTCTCAAAAAGTTTTGTTTGGACAAGGTGATCAATAATAATTGTGTTAGTCAATATTAAAATGTCAAATGATGATTTTATATGAGACCATTAACATGAAGTTAAAATGCATTCTTCATTTGCTACTGACTATACTCGTTTTGTTTTTAATTTTTCTTCCTTAACTAATTTCATCTATTATTAATTTTTAGTCGAGAAACCTTTCCATTTGTATTTTAACTCCAAATATTTGTTCTTGAAAATAGCAGTCTAGTTTAGCAATTGTCATGTTACTATAAAAAGAATAAAATTCCATAGGCAAAAATCATATCTCTAATATATTGGGAAGATTTAGTCTCTATTACTCCATTCATGTTAGATGTTGAAGTTAAGAGCAAAAAATATATTTCATTCTTAAGTTGATAATTTTGCCCTTAAAAGAAGTCAGCTTGAATGAATTTTTTAGCCTAAAAATTGTGAGAGTGTATTGATGCCAAAACTAAAGGTTTTCTAAGGTGCAACGTGCTATTTCCTTCTTCTAGGGGTACAAAGTGGCTATCTAAGGTATTTTCAGGATGCACAAGAGGAAATCATCCTAATTTGATGGAATGCAAAATCACACAATCCGATCCACTGAAGATTCAAATTCGGAATTTGGTTACATTAGTTAGTAAATAACCTCATATAGTATGTATAAAGACTCTTAAATACGATACAACATATATAATATTATATTTCATAATAAATGTAGAATATTTTAAAAACAATATTCACAAATACATACATATATATATATATATATTAATTTCCAACTAGTACAGCTTAATAACGCTTTCCGAATATAAATGAGTCTTGAGGCAAGTCTCAAACTTTCAATTTTAGAACCTTCTAATTTGAAATCCTTTATAATATTTTTTGTGTGTGTGTATGTGTGTGTGTGTATTCAACATATATAATATATTCCAACAAATGAAACATGAATATATAATGTCAATACGAAGTAAAGTAATTACATGATTAACAAACAATTTCAATGTAGGTAAAAATAATATAAATACATATGTTTGAATTACTTAAATTATTAATTTGATGGCTGCATTTTAATGATTAATATAGCTATCACTAATTTTTTGGAAAACTTGCTTTAACTTTGTAAATTTTTTATTGTATTTTCTTGACATTTAAGGGACTAGAGAATATGGTGACATCTGATGGAGCAAGTTCTAAAACCCATGGGGCAAGCTTCAGGGAGATCAGTGAAGTAGTACAATACGATGTCTTCATTTACCCTTTGGACAATTACAACATAAAGCCAATCTAAGAAGTGAACCTCAACGATATAGCCAGCATTGAGGGGCTTGCTCACCATATCCTCAATAATTATGTTTCTTTCTTCTCCAGAGACATGCTTCATCATCATGATCGGGTGAAACAGTAGATTTACAATTGATCCAAGCATAATGACTTCAAGTCTGACTCCAAGCAAGTCAAAAGCTCTCTAAGCAAACACTTTAGTTTTGTCTCTCAAAAACTACACGAGCATTACTTATTTAGTTTGGTCGTGGTAAGAACTTATACGAGTAGTCTTTTTAGGGTTACGCGCCTTGAGGTGGGCAAGCTTATCTTTTGAGTCTTCCAGTTCGAGTAAAGAAAGATCGAGTAGCGCCTCTAGACAATGAGGACCAAACAAGCTACCTCTCCTACAAAACAACTTGGAAAAATATTGAGTGTTGGTCTTCCTAAAATAAAGTTACAAGAAGACGAAGCATCAACAATCACATAATTAATCATAAAGGTCCTCATTTTTTATGCCTCACCGAGCGGGGGCCATAAGTGAGTTAGTCCAAGTGGGATAATCTCAGATCCCCTAAATCTAGTGAGGCGTATCTATATGAGATTAAGAAGGTCTTTTTTTACATGAGACGAATCAAAGAGAATGTTTCTTGTGCTTCCATTGTCAACTAAACATTTTGTTATAGCATCGTTCGCTATATAAAGAGTTAAAAGCACAAGAAAATCAAGAAATTCATCCTTAACACTTGCATATTAGATATGGCCTAAAGCACTATCTGATGTAACAAATTGTAGGGTCAATTTTTACTATCAGTAGTTAATCACTACCTATATGTTATTAGTTCTTAACACTGATCAATAAAAGTACTAACTCTTGTGAATTTTAAACCATCTACATTGGCAACACATAATTATTATCATTGAACAAATACGAATACTATAACAATATACAAATAATAATTATTAACAATTTTTATTTTATCTTTCAATATTTTTATAATTAATAGTTTTTTCTTTTATAGTAGTAAGGTGAAAGAGATATTTTAAATTATGACGTAGTAAAAAGAAGATTATCTTTCAATGGAAAGGAAAATACTAAAAAAGGTGGAACTTCTTTGTCACGCCTTGTACCCAGAGAACAAGTCAGCCGGCAGTGCCCTTTCCCCTAGAGGACTCAGGGACAATATGCATCGGAATCATAAAGTCACTCATGTCTAAAACCATAAATACTTCATTCGTTCCAAAATAAATAGTTCAAAAATTCATCATCCCAAACACGAAAGTATCTATTTCTCTATTTTATAGCCCACAGGAAAAATTAACAAACTAGTCTACAAATGATGTTCAACGTAATACACTATCTCAAAACATCCTACATAGCAGTGGAAAATAAACATAAATAAAACATACTAAGTATTTAGGTCTTCTAAATAGCCAGTACCCCTAGAAATATTGTTCTCCATCTCTTTCGACTCTAAGCTCTACAAAAGGAAAAGTGCTTGTGGAATGAGCGACACTTGGTCCAATAATAGGTCAAGCCTCTCTCTATCCCCGTCATGGGTTCTCTCTTTAGTAGCTCGTGGGAATGTTCTAAGGCTTCATGCCCTAGCGTGCTTACAAGAGGGTCTAAATATCACTAGGTTGGGGACTAGAAAGAAATATAATAGGTTTCTAGGCCCATGATCCTAGGTTAACTCGGAGTAGCCCAAATCAAATGCAAGTAAATAATACAAAGCAGTTAAAGGAATGCAAAATAAAATACCCAGCTAAAATAGTAAGCACGTGATAATCATAATCATAATAATAATAATAATAATAATAATAATTAAAGAAATTCTACTAAAATAACTTAATAGATGAAGTGTATATATATATATATGTATACAAGCATTCGGGGTTTCACACTTCTTTTCTCTATCTACTAGCTAGTTGCTAGAAAATGTCAAATATTATTACACCATTGCGAATTCTTTTGCACTCTCATCAACTCAAATAATTCAAAATAAATTCGTAGCGTATCCTTTTTTTGGTAAAAATTTTATATTCTTACACAGTATTATTTTTCACATGTGGAACATGTATTTGGTACTAGAAATAAAAATTTTATTTCATAAAACATTATGCATCTGGATGAATACGCCATGGTTCAGGGAGCGGCCCAAAGAATACAGGGTCCGTGGTAGCAAGAGCGTAGCAATAATCTTCCAAAATGAATACTTGGTCTAGTTTTGGGTATCCAAAAGCAGTTACGAACCCGCAATGCGCGAATTTAATGAAGGCTAAGCAGCATGGTTCAGATATATGATTCATGTTGTTGTACAAGAACGCATCCGTCTCATTGGAGCACAAACTAGCTCTTCATATAAGTAACGCAATAGTGTTGAATAATTTTTGTGACATTAGTTTTTTTTGGCATGAGTAATGCAATATTGTTGAATAACTTTTGTAACCTGCCTTATTGATAGGGCCTTTAGGACCCAATGATACTTTTAGGTGAATAACAGTTTTTCTTTAGGAAAGACCCCTACAGCTTGTTCAAGTCGGGCAACCAGCCTACCAGCTCAAAATTTTACTGTTCGTGTATAACTTTTCAGTTATCAAAGCTCTCTAGGAGAAAATCAAGTGTCAAATATTTAAATCGGGGCCTTCAATGGAGAATATTTTCTTCCAAATTTAATTAAAAGCCATTTCAAATTTTAAGATTTTTGATCGATTAAAATATTCGATTGACTAAATCTCAATAAAAATGTTCGCAGTTCAAAATATTGGATGGTGATCTAAACTTTTGACCCTACAAACCACTTAAATAGCCACTACGCAAAGTGTAAATCCCCCAAATTGGATAGAACGCGAAATCACACAATCCGATCCGTTGAAGATTCAAAATTCGGGTATGTATTACATTATTTAGTAAATAACCATGTATAGTATGTATAAAGACTCTTAAATGGGATATTACATTTCATAAATATGTAGACCCTTAAATCGGATATCACATTTCATATATAAAATTACATTTCACAATGCATTTAGAATATTCTAAAATAAAATTATTATATATATATATATATATTAATTCGAACCAGTACAACTTAATAATGGTTTCAAATATAAATGAGTCTTGAGGCAAGTCTCAAACTTTCAATTTCAGAACCTTCTAACATCAAATCCATTATAATATTTTTTTTTGCATGTGTGTATGTATTAAACATACATAATATATACCAACGTATGAAAAATAAATATATAATGTCATTACGAAGTAAAGTAATTATGTGAATAAATAATTTCAACACAGGTAAAAATAATATAAATACATATGTTTGAAGTTCTTAAAATTATTAATTCGATGGCTGCATTTTTGTAATTAATATAGCTATTACTATTTTTTTGGAATAATTGCACTAACTTTGTAAAATTTTTATTGTATTTTCTTGATATTTAAAGGACTAGAGAACGTGGCGAAGTCTCGGGGAGCGAGTTCTAAAACGCGTGGGGCAAGCTTTAGCAAGATCAATAAAGTCGTACAATACGATGTCTTCGTTTCCCCTTTGGACAATTACAACAATAAAGCCAATATAAGAAGTGAACCTCAACGATATAGCCAGCATTGAGGGGCTTGCTCACCATATCCACAATAATTATGTTTCTTTCTTCCCCAGAGACATGCTTCATCTGCATGATCGGGTGACACAGTAGATTTACAATTGATCCAAGCATAATGACTTCAAGTCTGACTCCAAGCAAGTCACCAGCTCTCTAAGCAAACACTTTATTTTTGTCTCTCAAAAACTACACGAGCATTACTTCTTTAGTTTGGTCGTGGTAAGAACTTATACGAGTAGTGTTTTCAGGGTTACGTACGCACCTCGAGGTGGGCAAGCTTATCTTTTGAGTCTTCCAGTTCGAGTAAAGAAAGATCGAGTAGCGCCTCTAGACAATGAGGACCGAACAAGCTACCTCTCCTACAAAACAACTTGGAAAAATATTGAGTGTTGGTCTTCCTAAAATAAAGTTACAAGAAGACGAAACATCAACAATCAAATAATTAATCATAAAGGTCCTCATTTTTTATGCCTCACCGAGCGGGGGCCATAAGTGAGTTAGTCCAAGTGGGACAATCTCAGATCTCCTTAATCTAGTGAGGCGTATCTATATGAGATTAAGAAGGTCTTTTTTTACATGAGACGAATCAAAGAGCATGTTTCTTGTGCTTCTATTGTCAACTAAACTTTTTGTTATAGCATCTTTCGCTATACAAAGACTTAAAACCATAAGAAAATCAAAAAAATCATCTTTAAGACTTGCATATTTGATGTGGCCTAAAGCATTATCTGAAGTAACAAATTTTAGGGGCAATTTTTACTATCAGTAGTTAATCACTACCTATATGTTCTTAACACTGATCAATAAAAGTACTAACTCTTGTGAATTTTAAACCATCGACATTGGCAACACAAAAATTATTATCATTGAACAAATACCAATACTATAACAGTATATAAACAAAAATTATTAACAGTTTTTATTTTATCTTTTATTTTTTTTATAATTAATAGTTTTTTCTGTTTTAGTAGGAAGGTGAAAGAGATATTCTAAATCATGACGTAATAAAAAGAAGATTTTCTTTCAATGGAAAAGAAAATACCAAAAAAGGTGGAACTTCTTTGTCACGCCATTTACCCATAGCACAAGTAAGCTGGCACTGCCCTTTCCCCTGGAGGACTCAGGGACAATAAGCCTCGGAATCATAAAGTCACTAAAGTCTAAAACCATAAATACTTCATTCGTTCCAAAATAAATAGTTCAAAAATTCATCATCCCAAATGCGAAAGTATCTATTTCTCTATTTCGTAGCCCGCAAGAAAAATTAATAAACTAGTCAATAAAATGATGTTCAAAATAATACACTATCTCAAAATATCCTACATAGCAGTGCAAAATGAACAAAAATAAAACACACTAAGTATTTAGCTCTTCTAAATAGCCAGTACCCAGTACCCCTAGAAATACTGTTCTCCATCTCTTTCAAATCTAAGCTCTGCGAAAGGAAAAGTGTTTATGGTATGAGCGAAACTTGATCCAACAAGAGGTCAAGCCTCTCTCTCGCCGCCCACCCCCCCCCCCCCCTCATGGGTTCTCTCTTTAGTAGCTCGTGGGAATGTTCTAAGGCTTCACATCCTAGTGTCCTTACAAGAGGGTCTAAATATCACTAGGTTGGGGACTAGAAAGAAATATAATAGGTTTCTAGGCCCATGATCCTAGGTTGACTTGTGACGATCCCGAAAACTCTTTATTATTATATTATTATTATTAGTATTATTATTATTCTTGTTAGTGGTTACATACATACATACATTGTTATTTACAAAACGTACTAAGCTACATTACATAACATAGAGGTACAACCAAAAGGAAAGTATCGACTTGCTAGTTCTACTATATCTACATAGCAAAAGGAAAAAGAACCACCAACTACAAGTACGCAGCGGAAATCCTACATCTTCCTTCCTAGTAAAACGCTTCAAAAGATTCCTCCTCCTCATCATCATAAAGGCTAGCTTCAGAAGCATCTAATGCATTATATAACACGAAATCAACATACGTTGAGTAGAAACATTTCTTTATACATGTAAGGTGCTCAGGCTGTCAACTGCACATTA
>CM047873.1:17706657-17735456 GCA_026212405.1 Petrea volubilis
TGAGTTAGCTTAGGTTTTTATGAAGTATTAGCTTCATATCTTCCCCATTAGACCTTAAGAGGTAACCACAAGTGGTTTCCATCTTGGGGTCTTAGGGAATCAAGAAAATTTGGGTATGATGCTTATGTGACATTATGGCATCTTGCCCTTGAATGTCTTGAAACCATGCTGAAATTTTGCTTTGCAATAGGTCCAATGATGCTTAAGTTATGTATTATGATATTTGATTACTGTTTTATTACTTACAATCATGTGTTAGAAGCTGAAATTTCGTGTTTGTCAAGATGAAATTTTAGTTCAACACTTGCTGGAAACACTATTCACAGTGCTGAAAATTTGTTACAAAGGCTGAAAACTCTTATTTTTGCACAACTGAAAATCCGATTTTTTCAAACTCAAAACCTGTTGTTATATGGTGTAATTCCAGTGTATAATAAGCCTGGAAAAACAGTTTTTCAAATCTGTAAAGTTCGGCTTCGGGGCTGGAAATTCCAGCAGCGCGGCATTTAAGCGTTTTGCGTCGCAGTCTGAAATTCCAAGTCTCGTAAGCTGAAACTCGAATTTTATCAACCAAAACTTTTTTTTACAATATTAGAACCATATTTGTGAATCCCAGCAGGTTTTAGGCTAGAAATTCCATACTTGCAAACTGAAATTTTCTGCTCGTCGCAAATATTTGTAGACTGCGAATTTTCAGTTCATAAAGTTGAAATATGTGTTCATTTATGTAGATCAGTGTGAAAGCATACTGAAATTTTGTAAAACTATGTTTTATACATGAATTTTATGTGTACATGTTGGGCCCCAATGTGAATAGGGTGGATGTGGTCGAGTTCGGCCGGGCGGCGTCGGGCTTGCCGGTCTTAAATTAGTTCTCGACCCTCCATCTTGCCTAATCCCTCCTTGCATGGACGGAGTGTCTATGTACTGAAGTGGGTCGTAGGAAAATCGGCATATGCCCGGGATAATGACCACCGGAGTGATTGGTAGGGAATTGGAGTGTTGTGTTGGAAAAATCGGCACGAAGTGATAAGGTAGCCACCGTCGAGGTGGAAGAATATCAAATGTGAAATTATGTGATTTTATGTTCATAAATTTCTGTGATATGTGCACAAACCTCACACGAGTCACCTTATGTTATATGCCAAAGTTTCTACTCAACGTGTTGTTGACCGTGTTTCATGTAATGTTTTAGCCAATCTTGAGACGACGTAGTCGCTAGCGAAGGAGACATAGGAAGGCGGGTTCGAAGCATTTGGCTAGTTATGCATGTTATAGGATTGAGGTTATTTTGTAGTCACCGATCATGTAATAATAACTTATGTGTACTTTTGGATTTTCGAATAAAAGTATGGGTTGGTTTACTATTGTTTTGAAAAGTGGCATGTTTGTGCAAAAATTGTAAATCGGGTATTTTCATAATTAGCTAGAAGGTTCGGGTTCGTCACAGGTGGTATCAGAGCACGGTTTTTGGGACGTTAGGAATTTTGATTATGAATTGTCTAATGTTTGAACTTGTTGTGTAGCAGATGGCCTATCCCGCAGAATCCTCTAACCGTAGGTCGCAGGCATATCCGTGTGGGCTGCCCAGTGTCCTCCGTCCGAGTGCGCCCGCCCCAAGTTGATGACTTTTAGTAAACTAAGGTGTTGCTGGAAGAAAACTATGAAAAGCTTCAAGAGGATCTTTACCACACCCCGCCTTAGTTTGGAGGGAGCCCAAAATCACATCTACCAAACACATCAGCATTACCAAAGTGTGCTCGAGCTGTTGTATAGCATGAGTTAGAAACTTGTTGGAGTCTGAAGAGAATTTAATTCCTAAGCCACCCCCGGAGTTAGTGTTATAAACTCCGGAGAAGGGTACTACCATGCTCCCTATGAGATTGAGTAAATTAAGTGTCTTGAGAGCACCGTAGTGGTTGTCTAGTGTATCGGTGCTCATGTAAAGTTTGGATAGGATATATGTTTTGCGTTTGCCGTGTATGTTTTTGCAATTGCCGTATGAGTAACTTCTATGTAGATAGGTTGTGTAGTCTTATGTAAATAGAAATAAATGGGTTTTTGTTTATATTACTAAACTGAATTTTTATGATGTAGATGTCGAATAGACGAAACACGCGGTAATAACGGGAATCCGGAGGGTCAACTTACGGCTATCGTTGAGAGAATAACTACGATTCCTTGAAATCAGCATAATAATAATCACAATCACATAGAAACAACTACGATGCCATTGCTAACTTTCTTAAGTTAGGACCCCCCGAGTTTCAAAGGAGAACCGGACGACGTCAAAGCACTAATTGGCTAGAAGCTATCGAGAAAATTTTGTGAAGTTATAGACTGCGGAGAAGAACGGAAGGTCACTTTGGCTACATTCCGGTTGGAAGAAGACGCACGGCATTGGTGGAAAGGGTCAGTGGAAAGTGGGAAGAAGCGAGGACTCCATATACATGGAACAATTTCGTTCGCTGAATTCAATACACAGTATGTTTCCTCGGGTTTATACAAGAAAAAAACGAGAAGAGAATTTTTAAAACTTAGAAACACGAGAGTTAAAATGTGGCCCGATATGAGGCAATGGTTTACACCCGGTTAGCCAGGTTTGCCCCTTATTTGTTGAAAGTGAAGAAAAGAAAAATATGGAAATTCACTAGTGGTTTAAGGATGGAGATACAAGACAAGATGGCACCGGGTACAGGTGCAAACGTATATGGCGGCAGTGGAAACCGCCCTGAAAGTAGAGAGCACTATGGAGCAGTTAAAGGTTAAACGTGGCCACTTCGTGAGGACCGTCTCCTTTAGGGAGCCAAGCCGGGGGAAATTTCGGAGGAAGTAATAAGGTTGCTAAGACTAATATTTCAGGACCCCGGATGAATACTAACACTTCCCTACCCCAACGGAACCTTTCGTGTACTACTGTGGAAAACCAAATCACACTGAGAGTCAGTGTTGGGTTAAGGCAAGGAATGTACCCGGTGCGGAAGTAGTGAGCATTTCATCAGGGACTGTCCGCAAATGGGACCTTCACGGGAACGAGTTGCCAAGGAGAACGGAAAGCGTGGGGAAAAACCACGAGTGCAAGGCAAGGTGTTTGCCATTAATCAAGAAAGGACGTCAGAACCAACAGTGGTGGAAGGTACGCTTCCGATTTGCCAACACTTGGCTAAAGTTTTTGATAGATCCTGGTTCAACGCATTCTTATATATCGCGTAATTTTGTTTCTAGTTTAATGCTTGAACCTGAAGTTTTTGCCATATGAATTAGAAGTAAGCACACCTATGGGAATCTCATGGAGAACCGACCTATTATATAAGAACTGTGAGCTAGTAATTGGTGGAAAACCCATGAGGGCTGACTTGGTTTTATTGCCTATAAACGAATTCGATGTGATATTAGGAATGGACTGGCTAGCATCTCACTATGCCCAAATAGATTGTCACAATAAGATAGTGCGATTATGTATACCGGGCCAACCCTTAGTTGAAATAAGAGGAAACAAATTTCCCCTTCCATACCAATTATTTCGTCCATGAAAGCTCATCGACTACTTCGAAAGGAAATGATGCATTTTAGCATATGTATTAAATAAACAAGAAGATAAAAAGAAAATTGAGGATGTTCCGGTGGTAAACGAATTTGTAGATGTGTTTCCCAATGATCTACCCGGACTACCTCCACATAGGGAAATTGAATTTACCATTGACCTAGTACCAGGAACAGCCCCGATTTCCAAAACCCCGTACAGAATGGCCCCTGCTGAATTAAAGGAACTTAAGACTCAATTACAAGAATTACTTGATCAGGGATTTATTCGGCCTAGTTCTTCACCATGGGGAGCCCCAGTTTTATTTGTCAAAAAGAAGGACGGTACCTTACGACTTTGCATTGACTATCGGTCTCTAAACCAAGTTACTGTTAAAAATAAATATCCACTACCGAACATCGAGAGTTATTTGACCAACTACAAGGAGCTTCCGTGTACTCTAAGTTGGACTTGAAATCAGGATATTACCAAGTCCGAATCCAAGAAAAAGACATAGCCAAAACAGCTCTTAATAGTCGCTACGGACATTATGAATTTATAGTAATGCCTTTTGGACTAACCAATGCACCTGCTATATTCATGGACTTGATGAATCGAGTATTCCAGCCTTACTTGGATCAGTTCGTTGTGATTTTTATAGATGATATCTTGGTATACTCAAAGACCAAAACGGAGCATGAGAAACATTTGCGCATAGTTTTGCAAACTCTAAGGACCAAAAACTTTATGCAAAATTTAGCAAGTGTGAATTTTGGTTAGAAAAGGTATCCTTTCTTGGTCATATCATATCCAAAGAGGGAATCTCAGTAGATCCGGAAAAGGTAAAAGCCGTTGTGGAGTGGAAACAACCTTCTACCGTCACTGAAGTTCGAAGCTTTCTAGGTCTTGCGGGGTACTATCGAAGATTTATTGAAGGGTTTTCAAAAATTGCTCGACCACTAACTAGGTTAACCCAAGCTAAGGTCAAATTTGTTTGGGACCAACACTGTGAGACTAGTTTTCAGAAATTGAAGAATTGCTTAGTCGCCGCTCCTGTGTTAATATTACCTAATGGGAACGATGGATTTCAAGTATACACTGATGCCTCTAAAGAAGGATTAGGTTGTGTACTAGTGCAAGATGGCAAGGTAGTAGCCTACGCTTCACGAAAATTAAAACCGTATGAGGAAAACTACCCTACTCATGACCTCGAATTAGCTGCTATTGTGTTTGCACTCAAGAAATGGAGGCATTATTTGTATGGGACAGCTTTTGAGGTGTTCACAGACCATAAGAGCCTAAAATACTTATTTTCACAAAAGGAATTAAACATGAGACAAAGGAGATGGATGGAGATGATTATCGACTATAACTTTAATATTCAATACCATCCGGGAAAAGTTAACAAAGTTGCCGATGCATTAAGTAGAAAGGCCACCATCTCTTGTTTGGCACTTAAGGAATGGAAGTTGTTAAATGATATTTCTGAGTGGAATCCTAAGGAAAAAGAGTTAGGAATTTTATTTTCCACCGTTCAAGCGCAACCTGCGTTATTAAGAAAAATCAAGGAAGCTCAAGAAAAAGACGCAAAACTTAAAAAGATCATGGAAGAAGTTGGTAATGGCAAAAGGGCCGAGTTTGCCATGTCCAATGACGGGATCCTCAGATTTCACAATAGGCTATGTATCCCCGATGATAACAATCTCAAAAGGGAAATATTGGAAGACAGTCACAAATCAAGATACACAATCCACCCGGGAATCAATAAGATGTACAAAGACATTAGAAAACAGTATTGGTGGACTAGCATGAAAAGAGAAGTGGCGGAATTTGTATCCAAATGCTTGACATGTCAACAGATAAAAGCCGATCACCAGAAGCCCTTTGGTCTCTTGCAACCATTACCTGTTCCCGAATGGAAGTGGGAACACATTACCATGGATTTTGTTATGGGTCTACCCCGCACCTCCAAGGGTCATGATGCGATTTGGGTTGTAGTGGATCGACTTACAAAAAGTGCCCATTTTATTGCCTTTTCAAAGACTTGTTCCTTGGATAGAATGGCTGAAATTTATAAACAGGAAATAGTCCGATTACATGGTATCCCCGTCAGCATTGTTTCAGACAGAGATCCACGATTCGTGTCTAAGTTTTGGCAAGGGTTGCAAAGCGCGCTAGATACTAAGTTGAACTTTAGCACGGCTTTTCACCCACAAACCGATGGACAATCTGAAAGAACCATCCAAATCTTAGAAGACATGCTTAGATCCTGTACCATCGATTTTGGAGGAGGTTGGGATCGTCATCTCGCATTAGCCGAATTCGCATACAATAATAGTTATCAATCCACCATCGGTATGGCTCCATTTGAGGCCCTTTATGGACGAAAGTGTCGATCACCAAATTGTTGGGATGAGGTTGGTGAGAGGAAATTGCTAGGCCCTGAATTGGTACAAGAAACTACGGAAGCTATAGAAACAATTCAAAAACGAATGGCCGCCGCTCAAAGTCGTCAGAAAAGCTACTCGGATAAGAGACGAAAGGATTTGGAATTTGAAGTAGGAAACTCGGTATTCTTAAAAGTATCACCACGAAAAGGAATTTTTCGGTTTGGGAAGAAAGGAAAACTAAAACCTCGATACGTTGGACCTTTTGAAATTCTAGAAAAAGTAGGAAAAGTAGCATATAAATTGGCGTTACCCTCAAGTCTATCTGATGTTCATGACGTATTTCATGTGTCGATGATTAAGAAATATCATCCGGATCCCTCTCATGTTGTGAATCATGATTCCCTCGAAATTGATAACGACTTGACATATGTAGAGGAACCCGTTCGCATCCTTGAAGTAAGAGAACGAACCTTGAGAAACCGCTCCATTCCCATAGTCAGAGTCTTGTGGAAGTATCATAACCTCGAGGAAACTACGTGGGAAAAATTAGAAGATATGATGAGCAACTATCCACATCTCTTTGACTAATCAGGCCGAATTTCGGGGACGAAATTCCTTTAAGGAGGGGAGGATGTAAGGACCCGTATTCTCACTCCCATTATGTATAGATATAAGTATATGTGTTTATTTTATATTTATAGGTATACGTTTTCATAATGTTAATACCTTGTATTGCATATTCGTTTTTTCGAAACATGTATAAGTTAGGATTATTTCTTGTCCTAGTTAAGCATCATATAAACTATATAATTCATAAAAATATATGTATACACACATAAATATATATATATATATGTATGTTTGGTTTTGTGTAATAAGATTTAGAAGATGTTTGGAAAAACCGTAAAGAAAGCCTAAAATTGCATTTTCTACCCCTAAATGATATTTTCTTCCATAAATATGTAAAATAAGTAAATAACTTATAAATTTTCAGATTTTAACTAAGGGTGGACGTTTTTTTAAGGTATAAGAAACATAAAAATGTTTTATACTTGGTAGAAAATCATTCTCAAGTCTTCATCCTTCAAGTAATGATGATTATGTACAAGTGTGCATACACTTGTATAATTCTTTCTAGATATTGTTATACATGTATGGACCAAATTAGCCTAGACTAACACTTAACCTAATTAGACTAACACTTAACCTAATTAGGCTTGTTAGTTGGACACTTAGTTGGAAAGAAAGAAATGATGAAGATTAAGACACAATAGTATTTTAATGCTATTTGTTACATTACTAATTATAAGAAGGATTAGGCATTAAGCATAAGAAACCACAAAAATCACCACACACCCCCTAAAAAACGTGCACTCTGCCCCTTATAGTCTCTTGCCTTCATCTCTTGTTAATTTCATCACAAATTTCAGCACTTTCATCCTTACACTTCCATACATCCTTTAAACTACAAGAACCTCTACTACTAGAAGGTAGAAACCTTGCCTATGGCATGAGTTAGCTTAGGTTTTTATGAAAGTATTAGCTTCATATCTTCCCCATTAGACCTTAAGAGGTAACCACAAGTTGGTTTCCATCTTGGGTCTTAGGGAATACAAGAAAATTTGGGTATATGCTTATAGTGACATTATGTGCATCTTGCCCTTGAATGTCTTGAAACCATGCTGAAATTTTGCTTGCAATAGGTCCAAATGATGCTTAAGTTATGTATTATGATGTTTGATACTTTTTATTACTTCAATCATGTGTTAGAAGCTGAAATTTCGTGTTTGTCAAGATGAAATTTTAGTTCAACACTTGCTGGAAACACTATTCACAGTGCTGAAAAATTTTGTTACAAGGCTGAAAACTCTTATTTTTGCACAACTGAAAAATCCGATTTTTTCAAACTCAAAACCTGTTTTATATGTTGTAATTCCAGTGTATAATAAGCTGGAAAAACAGTTTTTCAAATCTGTAAAGTTCGGCTTCGGGGCCTGGAAATTCCAGCAGCCGCGCAATTAAGCGTTTTGCGTCGCAGTCTGAAAATTCCAAGTCTCGTAAGCTGAAAACTCGAAATTTTATCAACCAAAACTTTATTTTACAATATTAGAAACATATTTGTGAAATCCCAGCAGGTTTTAGGCTAGAAATTCCATACTTGCAAACTGAAATTTTCTGCTCGTCGCAAATATTTGTAGACTGCGAATTTTCAGTTCATAAAGGTTGAAATATGTGTTCATTTATGTAAGATCAGTGTGAAAGCATACTGAAATTTTGTAAAACTATGTGTTATACATGAATTTTATGTGTACATGTTGGGCCCATTGTGAATAGGGGTGGATGTGGTCGAGTTCGGCCGGGCGGCGTCGGGCTTGCCGGTCTTAAATTAGTTCTCGACCCTCCATCGTTGCCTAATCCCTCCTTGCATGGACGGAGTGTCTATGTACTGAAGTGGGTCGTAGGAAAAATCGGCATATGCCCGGGATATGACCACCGGAGTGATTGGTAGGGAATTGGAGTGTTTGGTTGGAAAAATCGGCACGAAGTGATAAGGTAGCCACCCGTCGAGGTGGAAGAAATCAAATGTGAAATTATGTGATTTATGTTCATAAATTTCTGTGATATGGTGCACAAACCTCACACGATCACCTTATGTTATATGCAAAGTTTCTACTCAACGTGTTGTTGACGTGTTTCATGTAATGTTTTAGCCAATCTTGAGACGAACGGAGTCGCTAGCGAAGGAGACATAGGAAGGCGGTTCGAAGCATTTGGCTAGTTATGCATGTTATAGGATTGAGGTTATTTTGTAGTCACGATCATGTAATAATAAACTTATGTGTACTTTTGGATTTTCGAATAAAAGTATGGGTTGGTTTTACTATTGTTTTGAAAAGTGGCATGTTTGTGCAAAAATTGTAAATCGGGTATTTTCATAATTAGCTAGAAGTTTCGGGTCGTCACAACTTTGGTGTAAGTATCTACCTCAACTCATAAAATTAGCACATGATCCAGTTAAAAATAATTGCCTAACTTCCACATGAGCAATATGTATGCAAGAGTCCCTCCACATTGAGTAAGCTTGAGATAATATGTATATAAGGGAGTTACAAATATAATTCGATGGATTCCAATTTTTATAAAATCTAATTTGCTTAATTACTAAGTAAACTTGGTAACAAATAGATTATTCCTTTTTTTCTTTTTAAATCGCAATCTAGAGCTACACATGATACGATAAGTCTAGCATGACAAATTGACAACAATAAAATAGACGTATCAAATACAAGTTCAATTTTTCTTAATCAAGCACATGTCATGTTATCAATCAATTTATAATTAATAGAAGTTATCAAAGATTGGGTGAAGCAATTACAAGCCCATATATCCATGCGCCCAGGCACTTTTTTTTTTTGATCAAACTCTATTATGATTAATGCACAAATCTTAAGACCGCACTGTGACTGCAATACTAAACCTTCTCGACAAACATATATTGATGCAGGATAACCATGATCTTTATAAATCAATTAGATCATTGGTGCGTTTTGGTTTACAAAGATGATACATAGGCAATGAGGATCGCACATCTTTAGGATATTAGATAAACCACGGCTGATTCAAGGAAATAGTTAAACACTGATTAATGAATTTTGACAAAGGAAGGTACAAACACTGTAAGAAAAAAAAAACATATTTCAAATATTGATTCTGAGATCAACAGTCCTGAATACCACAAGTCGATCGGCAACAAATTCATACAACAATTCATCCAAAATTAAACTTATACAATCAAAGTTAGGGTTCCAAATTCATAGAGTGTCCTATTCTGATACCAATTGTAAGAAAAATTTGTAATTGCAGGATCGATAGACCATGAATTTAGAACTCTAATATAAATTTATATTAGCGTACATTACACTAATGATTGATAGCCGGTCAACATGGATATTTATCTAAACATCCTTGGCTAGTTCTTCCTCTCCATCTCTCACAAATATGAACAACTTTTAATGGAACAAGCAATTATCAGAATGTAGAGTGGGGAGAGAACCTAGCCAAATATATAATATAATCCTAGAGCCCTCCCATTATAGGCTTTCTAGGATGGGCCTACACCAACTATCAGACCACGTCTATTAAAATCAAGCCTTTAACAATAGTGGGTCAATCAACTCAAGCTTTATAAGTCAAGCCCAATTAACCGTATTAATTTAGCCCGTTTTATTTTATTAAAACAAAATATTCAGTTAATAGAAGTTCAAATTGAAATAAAATTCTAACATGCCAAAGTTGAGATAGCGTGTTGTCTTAGAATGTCGCACGCAAGGTGGTATGCGCTTCGAACTGAGAACTTGCCTGCGGTCACGCCGAAGTGGTCACTCAGGGTTCGAACCGGTTGAGTTCGATAGGAAAACAACCAATTCAAAGTGAGCTCTTGGCGTTCGGGTGCGGGTATGCCAGTGTGCAGGAGCACACAAGTGGAAGTCTTGTGGTTCGAAGTGAAAAGTGACATAGCTCGAAGCGAAAAATGATGTGGTGCGCTTAAGAATTCTATTTGAAAAACGACTGAATCGGAGTAGGCAAACACTACCCCTAAGGTTCTACTTACCTACAACTCAATGTAGGACTTAACAATTCAGCACTCTCAAAAATCAAAAAGGGTCAAAAAGCTTTAAATCGAAGAGAAAATATACTCAAAGACGATGACTACTCGTCACATGAATTTTTACAGGACTCGATTACAGAGCACACATTGATAACTCGGGCCATATCTATGACAAAGATGCATTGAGCAGTCCCTAAGAATTCTAGCTACAAATCGGCCACAATTATGACTCCGACCATATCTACTTGTGGGTGTATTCAGAGGTTGTTCACTCCAACAAGCATTGATTGACTCTGTCTGTACTCCTCTTCATGCATGCACTTGATATGGAAGCTGGGTACTATTTCGTCGTATTGATATCTCACCTCGAACCAGGCCTAATTCGAGTTAGTGATGACTACGACCTCGTACCATTACAAAATGAGTGCATTGATATCCTCACTTTGAGCCAAATGAGGTATGGTTAGAAACACTCGTAACAGTTTTTCTGCCTACCGAACTAAAGCTAATCTTTTGTTCATTTAGACTAAAATATAAGAGAAGTGTTGTCTTCTTGATTGGAAGAGTTGTTGTGTTGTATTGATTGATTGACGTTATGTGTTTCAAATGGTGAATCCAGCTCCTTGTTATAGGCTTCAAGCTGCAACCGCCACCTTTTATTCTTGGAACTAACCACCTCATTCTGGATTGGGCACTTGATATAGATGGTCGTCCTTATTTTTAGAATATGGTAGTTATGCCATGTTATCTGGATTTCAAATTTCCAGCATCACATGCCCTTTATTTTAGGCATGTTTAGGTATAACTTCCTGCCTTATCTTTATCCAGTTAGTTATTCCTATCTAACAATCCCTAAAAATAAGGGATCTAATTATTCCCATATTTATCCTCTTTTATATTTCTGCTGATTGGGTCAAAGGCCGTTATTTCATTTTAGCCTGGGCCTCCAACATAGGCTTCCTCGTACACGCCGAAGTGACCTAGGCCTTATCAATTTTGTTTTGGCATGGCGAAAAGGACCAATATCAGCCCACTCCGAATCGATACAAAAATTTATTTTTCGGGCCTAAACAATGCCTCCCGCAAGTTGTGATCAATGGCAAGATTTGATCATAACTTGGTTAAAATTTCATCTTCTTTGTGCTATTAAATTTGGCGGCTTTTTATTTATGCTTGCCATATTCAATGTGGCAATTTCAGCTACTTCTTCTGAAAACGTACTGCTGTAAACGCTATGCCTTCATGTTACCAGTAATGCTTGGCCATCAGGCCATGAGAATGTCACTATTAAACCTTTTGCAACATTCTTCATTGATTCTTTCATGTATACATTTATTTATATATTTTTCTGTTTTCCTGTTGCTTTGAATTATGGTTGTTATGATGACGCCCTTTGAGTTTCCTAATACTAGCCATTTCTTACACCAGTGTCCACCCACGTTTGGGACTCCTTTTAATCCCTAATACCTAATCTTCCCCTTTTCCTCACCTTCAAGTATTTATCTCCAGAATTTTTAGGACTTTTTCAGTTGTTAATCTTTGACTTTAAAAACCCCTTACTTTTACCCACCGTTTACCTTTACCATCCTTCTAACTCACCTTGCCCAATTTCGAAACCCTAAACCCTTCACTGTCAGTAATGGCATCCAAAGGATCGATTATCTTTCCATGCGAGGGTTCCCATTCTTTGGGCTCCATTCTCAATGGAGAAGTTCCTCGAGACCACCCTCGAGACCTCACTCGCTTTGAGGAGCGCCTGCCATATCCAGCGGGCTATGTTTTTGGCACTTCTGTCTGTAACTAGCTATGGTCGCCCAATTTCTCTATCCATCACGACTTTGTAAACTAGTGCGCCCGTATCGAGGCCGTTCATGGCCAATTGTGGAAGAGTATCAGAATTTACAAGCCCATTCAGGTCTCAAAAACCCTTGATTCTCTTGATTTGGGGTTTTTGTAGGCAGCACTGCCATTCTGGTGTAGATTCGACAACACTTTCCACTTCGCCCTAGGACCCACAACTTTAACTCTTTTCGATCTGGAGCAACTAGCAGGGTTCTGTTCATCCAGCCGTCCTATCGGTGTTGAAGCAAGGTATGATGATATTGATATTCTAGAGATTTCCCATTTATCTCGTAACCCATGACTAGCTATGGGCACATCATCTCCCATTTCATTAACAAAGCTGCCTCGATCTCCGATGAAGAACATGTCTGATTCTTGGCATTGTGGCTGTGTAGATATATTTTCTGTAGCGAGTCTTGCGAACAGACCATGGAGTTTTATTACATGGCATGGGCACTGGTTGCGGGTGCTGAGTTGGCTCTGGGTCCAGCCGTGCTGGCTTTTGTTTACAAAGGCCTGCGCAAGTTGGTCAAGGTGAGGTAAGACCTAAAAAAGGGGTAGATCCATCACGGGGGCCTTTGGCTAGTGCAAATGTAGCTTCACGCCTACTTCCCTCATTTGTGCGCAAGATCTGTTGGTATGAGGATGGAGGAAGAGCTCTTCGCAACTTTTCTAGCACGTACTTCCATTTTGATTGCCAACCCTAAGCGAGCCTCCGACCGTTCTACCTTTCGCGAGATAGTAGCATACCAAAGTGGGACGTCCTTTGTAGTGGTGACCTGACGTTCTATCGCCATCGATCTAAATCTTTCCACCTTAGCGACCAAAGGCGATGGGTTTCCTTCTTTACCGCTAGAGACTTGCCATATTGTTTTCATTTTGACAATATGGTCTCTAGTCGCCTTTTGCCATATGCCCCTCACTGTGTGGCATGTCAGTTTGGCCTGATTCAGTCTTTACCTGCCCCAGTCGTGATGATCAAATCATCACGTTTCAAGCTGAACAAATACAAAATCGGCTTGCTGATGTCTTCAGGAGCTTAACAGAAGGTTCTTGGCGTCGCCTAAGTGAATTCGAATTCACTTATTTTGCCAGAGACCCTACAACCACCTCGGCCTTCCAGACTTGGTGGAATGGATATTTGGGTCTTTCTAAAACTGAGCTTGCTCATGCGACTGTGGCTTTTTTCACCTTTTTGATTGTGCCCCCGATGGTCACCACCGACGTGTCTTTCCTTGAGAATGTGCTTGTCAAATCTGTCGCTGGCAAAAATGGTATTGAGAAATTGAATGCTTTTATAACGTTACCTGGAATCCCCTTCATCATGACAGATGTATTAGGCAAGCTTCAGTCACATTTTTCGAAAAGAAAGAAAGAAGATAATCCCTTCAGTCACCCAAGGCAAAAGAGCATTTTTATACCGTTAGGAAGAGATTAGAAGACAAGACCCCACATTGGTCTACTTTTTATAGCACATTATGCTTGACTGCCCCCCTTACCTGATTTTGTCCCTTGGGTGATTATCCCTAACCTTCCCCTTGAAAGGCCCACGAGCTTCCATGACGAGATTACCTTCAGCGGTTTGTTCGTTGATGATCCCGTAGGAGTTCGTAGGGTTGAGCTCTTTGGACTTGCAGCCCCTTTTTAGAGTAACGCAGTTACCATAGAAGGGGAAGATATTACCTTCATCCTTGCTCCCACTATTTTGGTCCCTTCTTGTCTTGCCACCAAATCTCTGATCATTTTGTTTCTAGGCTATCGCAAGAACACTGAAGCCATGGTGACTACTACCGTTGGTATTCTTGCTGGAATTTCCATTCCGTCCCCTGATCCTGCTCCTGCGCCAGGCCCTGTTCAGGTGGGTACTCGTCATTTGTCCCGCCACTTTCATTCAACAAAGGTTGAGTGCATAATCGAAGTGTCTGACTCTGATGACAATGAATCGAACGTTTCCAACCAGGTATCTTTCTTTTGATTTTATCTTTTTGATTTTCACCGTGTTGATTTCTTTCATTCGCAGGCCCCTTGTCGAAGCAAACACACCATTACTATCGCTCTTGGCAAAAGGCCAATGCATGTTAAACGAATGGCGATGAAAAGGCATTTGGTGATGCCTGCTTTCGCTTTTGAACCCTCTCCCACTGGTACTCCTTCCGCTTCTGCAGGCCCTCAAGTAAAGAGTGTTGAGGAATCGCCTTCTGAAGAAACATACGTCGATGAGGCTGTCGACAAGATTTATGCTGCCTAACTGCGACGGGATATTCACCTGTTGATATTCCAGGTCTTTGTCCATCTGAAAGGATGGCCATGCCACCTCCTACTCCTCCTCTCAAGATGACTGAGGTAATGTCTCTTTTACCTGTCTTTGTTAATCTAGCTACATCCTCTTCTGACTTTGATTCCCACAGCCTATTGCTCAGCCCGTCGCTTAGGACCCTTCAACTACTTTCTCGCTGCTAGAAACCCCTGCTGGTAGCTCTCAGGTAATATTGCTCCCTTACTGATTACCTTGGTTCCTTGCTGGCTCATGTGCACTAATTCATCTTTTCCTTACAGGCAACCTCCCCTCGATCACTGTCGGGTTCAACCCCTTTAAGCAGTGCCAAGGTAGTGGTGGACTTGAAATATTCTATTTTGGGGGATGCCCCCATTCCCGAAGTGGCCACACATCTTTTAGATGCTCACATTTAGGAGCTCAAAGGGCTCCTCGTGGGGGTGGATTTTGAATACGCTCCCGTAATCTTTAGGACAAGAAAGAATCTTATTGATGAGATTTTGCGAGAAGTTGCTTGCCTTACCATGGCCCCCAGTAAGAGGCATTTTTATGAAGACTTTGAAAGGAATCTCTCTAGCTTGGGAACGAAATGTGAGAGCAACAGTGCCTTTATCCAAACTCCCCATGTTTCCAACATTGGCCCGCTGGTTGAAATTCTGAGAACACTTTGGGTTTAACTGAACCAGAAAGCTGAACAACAACTATAATTGTCTGCCACACAAGAGGGCCTTGTTGCTGAAATGGAACGCCTATGGAAGCTCACTGAAGAGGTAGACCAACAATTGCTCAACCTCTCCAATGAAAGTTGAAGAGCTCAAAACTGGCTCTGATGAACGGATTAAGGCTTACCAGTAGGCTAAGGAGAGAGACTCGGAATGAAAGCACCAAGTTGAGAATGCCTCTGCTGACCTAGATTAGATGACCACTTCCCTTCATCTTTTCTTTGCTCGATTTCGAGTGGATTTTATGGGTGAAAGGGCTCCACGAGTTAGTGGAGTGGAAGGGTATGGGGGTGGGCATTTGACGGAGGCGACTTCGACGTCTAACCCGCCCGCAGATGAGGCGACTGGACCAAGCAGCATAGCTCAGGAAAAAGATGCTTCGTCGGACTAACCACCCTGATAATTTAAATTCTCAGTTCTATGGCCTACGTGCCTTTGAAATGGCTGTCTGTTGCCAAAACAGTTTTTACTTTATTCTTGCTCTTGAAACTTTTAAGCCATTCTTGGCTCAATTTGCATGCATTCATTCAGATTTCTTTCTTGTGGTCTATTTTGACTTATCATGTTACTTGATCTGCTTGTATCAAGATTCCTTCAAAAAACAATTCACATGTGGAAAAAAAATCTCTTAAGTGTGTCAATAACACAACTGGATCGAAATAGATAAAAACGTAATAATTCTAAATGCGATTGGCCTTAGAGGCCATTTTGACTTAGATTAATTCGGCGTTCTAATGGCAATGGTTTCCAAAGTGTAGGGTAATACTTTTTGAAATACTTTCCATTTATCGGATCCCTGAGCAAGTCCCCATCTATGCTTTCTAGTAGATAGGCTCTTCCCTTGGTTATCGAATGGATTAAAAAGGGGCCTTCCCAGTTGGGGCTTCATTTCCCTATTGTAGCATCATTATTTTCTAAGGGGAAGACGACCTTCCAAATGAGATCACCAATCTAGAATCTATTGCCTTTGACCTTTCTATCATAAGCTTTGACAACTTGTTTTTTTTTAGTCTTAATAGGATCTAGCGCCTGTATTCTAATGTTTTCTACAGTGTCTAGTTCATCCACCATTTTGCAGTGGTATTCTTCAGCGGTGAGATTATTTTGTTGAGCTATTCGTGCGGAGCTCACGTTGATTTCCATAAGTAGGACCGCGTCGTGACCATAGGTGAGTTGAAATGGGGTAGTTCCTGTACCGGTGTGCTTGCTCGTTCGATAAACCCATAATACTTTGGAGAGCAATAGATGCCATGCTCTGGGATTTCCCTCCACTATTTTCGAAATGATATTCTTTAAAGTTCTATTGGTGGATTCAGCCTGCCCATTTCTTTTTGCATAATATGGTGTAGAATGTGTGAGTTGGATGCCATATTCTGCAGCAAAGGCCTGAATTTCAGAACCTGTGAACATGGTTCCCCTATCTGTCACGATAGTCTAAAGGATTCCAAATCTATGTGTGACGACCCGGTATTCCTTATTATTTAAATAATTGATATGAAATCTCATGCTTCTTGGAAATGTTATTCTTGTTATTTTAGTTTGATTTTGAGACTAATGTATAATTTGAACGGTAAAGTACTAATTTTCGAATTTTGATTACCATTCATGGAAAATTCATCTATTAAATACTCATTAGTTTTCAAAAATAATATAAATTAGTATTCTATACTTTTGTGCATGGATAAGATGCAATTTTGAATAAATTACATAATTTTCCAAATTTTAGACAACTTTGACATTCGAACACAATTTTCGAACTTTCTATGTCCTAGATTGCAATTTTCAAAAATATAAATAAAACATTTTTCATTTCTGGAAAGTATGATTTATAAAGATTAAATTTCATAATTTTGGAATTTTTCTAAATTCATTATGAAGTTTCGGATTTTATGCCCTAAAACCCTAAGAAATGCGTAAATTGTATTTTCTACCCCTAGATATTATTTCTTTCCCTAATTATATATATAATACAAGAAAATAACCTACATTTTCAGATTTAAAAGAGGGGTGGACGGATTTTGGGGGATTTTCGGAGAGAAAATAGAAATTATTAAATACTAGGCTTTTATTGAGTCTTATCCACCAAGCTTGCTAAATACAATGTATAAATACACTTGGCATACACCTTCTAGAGGAATGAATACATGTTTGCCCATGGTTAAAGTAGAGTCCCACTTCAGCTTATTAGACTATATATTTGGCCATTTAGGGCATTAATTGGAAAATGAATTCATACTAATCTTCTATGTCTATTACTTAGGAAAAGACACAAAAATCACCACACACACACCCCCTAAAATCCGGCCATACACCCCCCCATTTCTTCTTGTTTCTTTCACTTTTCCCCACACTCTTTCACCTCTTCAAAACATCTCCCAACCCCATACACTTTCCCTTCTTCAAACCCCTACAAGGCAAGAAAGACTATCAAGGTAGAAATTTGCCTATGGCATGAGCTAGGGCTAGGTTTTTTCTTAATCTATTAGCATGTTATCTTCCCTATAAGACCTAGGAGGTCACCACAAGTTGGTTTCCATCTTGGGTTTAAGGGATTTCAAGATGTGTTGGTTATATATGTGAATATGATGATTATGACGTTGCTTTGAGCATGTTTGGTTAAATTATAGAATAAGCATGCTGAAATTGTTGTAATTTTGCTATGTTATTATGTTTTATACCTTTTTAGAGTCTTATATATGTGCTAGAAGCTACAATTTTAAGTTTTCCAAGCTGAAATTTTGAGTTGCACACATGCTGGAAATCACTGTTCATACAGAAAACTTTATTTCCAAAGGGGAAAAGTTCGATTTTTGCACTGCTGGAAAACCCGAAAATTTCAAACCAAAGATCTGGTTTATATACTTTAAATTCAGTGTAGAATAATCTGTAGAAATAGGTTTTTAAAAGCTGGAGGTTTGGATTGCGAAAGCCGGAAATTTCAGAAGTTGCGCGCTAAATCGTTTCGTGTCGTCGCAGTCTGAAAGTTTCAGGTTTCGTGAACTGAAAATCCGGAAATTTATACTCTAAAAGTTTATTTCACAACCTTGGGAATATATGTGTGGATTTCTAGTTGGTTTTAAGTTTGAATTTCAGTAGTTGAAAGCTAAACATTTCAATTCGACGTTGTAATGTCGATTTCGCAAAAACTGGAAATTTGGGTACTTTGTGCTGAATTTGAGCTGAATCAGTATGTATTATGATGAAATTGTGATTTTTATGTGTTGGAATTATGTGTGTAAGGGCCCTATATGAGTTCGGTATGGATGGGGCTAGAGTTCGGTCGGGCGGCAATGGGCTTGCCGGTCTTAAACCAGTTCTCGCCATCCATGCCTATTCCCATCTTGCATGGACAGAGTGTTCCATGTATTGGTTGTGGGTCGTAGGTTTTCGGCATATACTCGAGATATGACTACCGGTGTGTTTAGGTTGGGATTGGTGGATTTTGGTGTGATTTCGGTTGGATATCAGTTGAAATTGAATTACGGCACGGCGAGATAAGGTAGCCGCCCGTTGAGGTGGAAAAACGGTAAAAATGTATTGGAATGTGATGCTCTATTAGAGCTGAAATTTATGTGATTTGATCAGGAACTGAAATTTCTATAGTTTTATGTGTGGTTTTATGTGCTTTTATGACAATATGCAATTTTACACGAACACCTCATGTCTATGCGAATTTCTACTCAACATGTGTATATGTTGATGTTGCTTTCTATTAGGTTTTAGCCGGAATTTAGACACAGGAAGATAGGAACGAGAAAGACTTAGGAGGGTGCTTCGAGGCTTTTAGTTAGTTATGTATGCGTTGTGCTAGAAACTTGGTGGTTAAGTTATGTATATGTTGTGTATATATAATAAATGACGTTTGTAAACTCATCTTTTGGAATATTAGTAAGCATGTTTGGTTTCATTACATTATAAAATAACATATTTTTGTGAGATGGTTATAAATAGATGTTTTCATAATTAGCTAGAGGTTTCGGGGCGTTACACTATACACTAGATGTTCCTTGATGAACCTGGCTACTGTTCCCTGATCGGTTTGCTTGAGGGGAATAGCCTCTACCCATTTAGTGAAATAGTCGGTGGCAGTAATAATATGGGTGTGCTGTGTCGAAGAGGGAGGAAAAATAGCTCCTATTAGGTTGATGGCCCAACATTGAAATGGCTAAGGTTTGATTATCAAATTCATTTCCTCCGTTGGCACTCTCTGAATTAGACCATGTAGCTGACATTTTTGGCTGGCCAATGGCAATCCTGCACCATTTTTGGCCAGAATAGCTATATCGTTTGATTAACTATGCCATCTTGCAGCCACTTTGATGAGCTTCACATACTTCCTCGTGAACTTCCATCATGATTTTCATCGCCTCATCCTGTCCGACACACTGTAAGAGGATGTCATCATGACTTCGACGATACAACAAGCCATCTCCCAGGACCACGTAATTAGTGGACCCCATCTTGATTTGTCGAGGTGCTCCCTGTAAAGGGTCATTGAAATAACATAGTATTGGTTTGGGCCAATCTTCAAATTTGTTTCATAGTACTCTCAATGGTGCAAACATTGGTTCTTTCAAAATGAAAAGGATAGGCCTGCCTCACAATGGTATAACTGGTGGCCATACAACCTTTGGGACATTCTGCTCTAGTAGCTATTTGAGCCAACTCATTGGCTTCGAAGTTAGATTTTCTAGGCACATGCTGAAATGTTACTTCGTCAAATCCCATTAATAAAATATTAATCGTGGAGATATACCTGTTAATGATGGGGATTCAACACTGGAATGTACCCTGGATCTACTTAATGATGAGCTGGGAGTCTCTCCAGTCACGTTGATACTGAATGCTCCTAACTCACGCAGTAATTCTAACCCAAGGATCAAGGCCTCGTATTCGGCCTGATTGTTGGTGCATGGAAAATCGAACTGGACTGCCATGCCAGTCTCGATTCTTAACAGCGAAGTGACAATTATGCCAGTCCCAAATGCTTTGTCCATCCGAGACTAGTCGAATTGAAGAACCCATGGCTTCACAAATACTGATAGCATTTCAATTTGCTGAGTCACTTCGTCATTTATTTCAACACTAGGGTGGTTGATGAGGAAATCAGCCATGGCTTGGCCTTTCACAGCTTTCTGCGGAACAAATTACAGCTGATAATCCATTAGGTGGATGGCCCAACGGCCTATCCGACCACGCACTACCGATCTCGAAAGCATTTATTTGATTATATTGATGCTACTGACTACAAGGACTTTTACCGACAGTAAGTAGTGTCGTAGTTTATTACATGCAAAGTATAGAGTTAAACACAGCTTTTTGATCGGATGGTATCTTTGTTTCGTGTCACTCAAATGTCTGCACAAGTAGTACACAACCCGTTCGAGCCATTCTCATCATCTTGAGCCAAGCAGGCCCCAATGGTCTTGTTGGCTGCCGAAATGTAAAGCTTGAGCGGTTCTCCTTTTCGCAGTGACATCATCACAGAAGGGAAAGTCAAAGGTTCCTTGATCCTATCGAATGCCTACCCATGTTCTTCTGACCATTCGAAGTGGTCATGGTCTTTGAACTTTAATGAGGGTGAGAAAATCTTGGTCTTGCCTGCAAGGTTCGAAATGAACCTTCTCAAGTAATTGACCTTTCCAAGAAACTGCTGACGTTCTTTCTTGGTTCGAGGTGGCTGGTCGGTCAGAATGGCCTTTGCCTTATTTGACTCCACTTTGATCCCTTTTTTATATACTAAGAACCCAAGAAAGTGGCCTGCGGCCACTCCGAACACGCATTTTAGCAAGTTCAACTTCAATTGGAATTTCCTCATCCTCTCAAAGGCCTTAACCAGATGCTCTAAATGCTAAGCAAAGCTAGTAGACATAATGATGAGATCGTCAATGTATATTTTGACGAAGTCATTTGTGTAGTCATGAAAAATATAGTTCATAGCTCTTTAATATATAGCCCTAGCATTTTTAAGGCCAAACGGGATGACATTCCATTGTAAGGTACCAATGCCCCCAGGGCATTGGAATGCTAGTTTTGGGATATCCTATTCGGCTATGAAGATCTGATTGTATCCTGCATTGCCGTCGACAAGAGTCAGAAACTCATGTCCTGTGACGGCGTCTATCATCATGTCAGCCATTGGCATCGTATACTCATCTTTTGGAGATGCCAAGTTTAAGTCTTTGAAATCTATGCAAATCCTTAATTTGCCATTCTTTTTTATGACTGGCACGACATTAGCCACCCATTCAGGATATCTGGCCACTTCGATAAAGTTTGCCTTAAGAAGTCTTTGAATCTTTTCTTTGACTAACACACAGGCTTCTTCGGACATGTGTCTAAGAGGCTGTTTTCATGGCTTAAACCCAGGCAAAATGGGTATACGATACTCCACCAAGTCCCTACTGAGACTGGGCATCTCATCGTATTTCCACACAAAATAGTCTTTATAATTTTTAAGTTGATCATGGCCTCTTTATTTTCAGGGCTTAGTAGATCACTAATGTATGTGGGTGTGACACCCCCCTCGCTAGGATCGTCCTATACGAGTAGGGATCACTCAACGGTCTTGCTGAGTACCAATTTTTTTTCCAATCGGTACGCAATACATGCAACTTATTCAGTATTGCCCAATAATAAAATCGAGACAAAAACACAATTAACTTACATAGAACTGTAAGGTACGACTATCCAAGTACAATACTTCAACTAGTGATTTTCCATTTTCTATTAAATAAGCTAGTCTGCTATACCGAATAAAAGACTATGTGCTAATGATTGGTAATGCTCCAATCGCCTTAACCGAGTCCCCTCAACCTATTTTCCTGAAACTGAGGCAATGAACAGAAAGAACTTGGGGTGGTAAGTCTAAATGACTTAGTGAGGCAAGAAATATACATATAGATATATACTGAAAATAAGAGTTATAAACCAACAAAATAATGAATCATAAGAAGGTGTGTCTGCACAAACTTGAACAAGACAGATGATGAGCCATGAAAGGAATCTCTAACCTTATTACTACCCAAAACAGATAAACATATCATAAAATCCTTATGCCTCCCCTTTATGTCAAGGAGCGACCTTGACAATGGTAAACGGTAAACGGTAAACGGTAGGTGTACCACGTGCCCGTGCAATACACCGAGCCAATCCCTACTACAATTAACCTCCAACTGTATGTAGGAATCAGGTCCAATGGAATAGTATCACGTAAGAAGGTTCTATCGACGGTCCATTCCGCCCGACAAAGCCCGCTCACATGTACCTGGGCCCAAACTTCCCAAGGGCATCCCCAAGGGTATCAATAGATCATATTAAGACAGAATGGCTCACAAACTTTCAATAAAATAATAGTTTGTTTCCAACACCATGGATACATAAAAACATAATTAAAACATGATATCCCAAGGGTGTCAACAAATCATTTTGAAACAGACATAACTTACAATATTAGAAATGAAATACTTTTTGGATATAACTTTACTTATAATTCTGAAAAATATTTTGTTGAAACGTAGAGAGTAAGATATAATTCCAAAAGGTTTGAATAACATAAATCAGACAAGGTAGGCCATACAAATAATATTTATAACATATAGTTCAATGCCCCAGCAAGGAAGGTAAAAGGCACTCACCTTAAGAGCTTATTGTCTCACCAAGTTTATGAATTAGGTGGACTATGTCAACTTGGTAATCTCCTTTTCAAGAGTGTTTTGTGGAACTAAGGAGATGTATAGGGGGCTAATATGTGTATGTATATGAAAAAGGAAGGGTTTATGTGTATATATATATGGGTAGGGGATATTCTATAAATATGGAGTGTTTTGTATGTTGAGAGCAAGGTTAGTGTGGGTGGTTGTGTCTTAGGGGGAATTTAGTGTGTTGTGGGATGAAAATGGGGTGCCAAGCTCCCCTATTTATAACAATTGTTGCAAGAAATAGGATTATTATATACTTTAAGTCATTTTCTAATTATTATTATCCTATCCAAATCTTATCATAATCTTATCTAATCATATCCAATTTTATCTAATCTTATCCAATCTTATCATAATCTCATCTTATCTTATCAAATGTTATTAAATCTTATCAAATCTTATCTAACCTTATCCAATCTTATCATAATCTTATCCAATCTTATCATAATCTTATCTAATCTTATCTAATCTTATCTAACCTTATCCAATCTTATCATAATCTTATCCAATCTTATCATAATCTTATCCAATCTTACCATAATCTTATCTAATCTTATCAAATCTTATCTAACCTTATCCAATCTTATCATAATCTTATCCAATCTTATTATAATCTTATCTAATCTTATCATAATCTTAGCATTGAAGAATATTTATTAGGAGAAAATGACATTTTTGGATAACTATGTATATATATATGATAAAACATGACCTATTATATAATATATACATATAAATTCAAAAATTACATGTATATATAGCTATATTTTTGAAATATATAAATATATTTATATATATAGCTTTTAAATAAATTAATAAGTTGTAATTTTTGAAAATAATAGGGAGTACCGGGGCATTATAGATCTATATATATAATTTTAATGTATAAAAAATCGGGATGTCACAGTGGGCCTGTGATTATTTTCTTTGCCAAGCTCCACTTCGATGATAGGATCCTGAACCTGGGTTCTAATGTCATCAAGCTTTGCCGGAGCACCACTTAATTCTTTTAGTGTGATCTCATCTATCGAAGTGAGATCTTGATCGTGCTCATAGATTACATCCACATTACAACTATAGTAATCAAAAAGGTCTCTAGCCAATAAGGCCAAAGTTTTATTTATTATTATTGATCCGGTACTATCCAGAATTATTACAACTTCGTCTATATTGACGTTATTCATGATCAATATTTTGAAAATAGAAAGCAACCTTTCTTTGGTGTTGCAAGGCCTGCTAACTTCCTTAGTCATCGCTATCTCTAAACGAACTAGCTCCATAGATGAAGTGGCACAAAGCGAACGACCACATTTATCCTATCTGACGAACCTGTAAGGTCCGACATTGTCGGAGTAATATCTAGCTTCTACTACATTTACATTGGTCGTGAACGGCCTTTCTTTTGCCTTCACCATCTTTAACTCATTCTCGCCATCCTCCAACAATACTAAAAACTGATGTAAGGTTTGAAGGGATGCACATGGCGGAATGGATCCAGTCCCTTCCTAGCAAGGCATTATGTGAAGTCTTTGCGTCTATAACAAAAAATGCAGAGGTGACTGTCTTATTCTCAATACTCACTTCGATAGACAAAATACCCATAATGTTTTCTTTTCCTCCTGCAAAATTGCTGATCACCACATCCATCTTGAGGCGGTCATCCTTCTCCTTTCTGATGCTTTTCATGGTTTGGAGAAGCATGATGTTTACTGCAGCTCTATTATCTACCAACATTCTTCGATGGCTAGCCACGAAGAGGGGCTTTATATGCCTCACCAGGTTTGGTGGAGGTTTATGAAACAAAGTCTTGATCTCTTTGATTGTCTTACTCTTCTGGACTGTTTGTTCCGAATTGCTCACAAAGAACGCCACAGGCTCACTGTCATCCCAGACCTCACTGCTTTCTCCTGTGTTATCCTGAGAATCACTGTTAACATTAGTATCAGAAGGGAATGCCCATACCATGTTGCACTCCATGTTGATAGTGTCGCCACTTGATGATGGTACGTCTGTGGTTTCCATTGGCAAATCCTTGTCGATTTGGTTTAGCTCTTCCATCTTTACGATCAATTGACTTAGTAGATTCTTCTCTCCCACACCGTTTGGTCTGCTTGGGATATCGTTCTTTGACTCATCACTTTCCAATATCATTGGATCAACAATCTTTTTCTTCGACTGAATGTCGGTCGGGATGATTTTTTAGCTCCTTGGTTCTATTACCCTTGATGGGTTTCGCTATTTCCTTTTTGAGTATTTCAGCTTCTTTGCATTGTTGCAAGTATCTACGGTACTGTGTTCTTGTCATCTCTCGAGGACTTCTTACGCTAGGAAACTTAGGATGCCTTACTGTTGTCTAGCATCCTTCTTGGATTGCTGGCGGCTTCATGAACCTGGAATGAACCGATTCTCGAGTTAGTTCACATCTTCGAGGTAGGCTAGAGGGTGCCCTCCTCTTATAACTCCGCTCTTTGTCGACCCTTCGGGGTGGACTTCCATCTCTCTTGTTCCAATTTTGACGAGATGGATCACCATTAGCATAATGCCCCCCGAGCATATGAGGGGGATATGGCACCATAGGCGGCTGTGGAACTATGGAAAAGCTAGCCATGGGATTAGCCCAAGGATAGTAAGCTATTGCTGGATATACCTGTCACGACCCGAAAAAATACCCTTCATATTTTATTAAAATATGTTGGACTGAAACGCGCAGCGGTAATATTTTTATAGTTGTATAAATAATTATTTTCACATAAAATTTGTACAAAATACAAAAGTTACAATTTTCAAAAGAAATACGAAAGTAACTTTATTGCGTAAATGGCTTCGAAACGCTTCCGCTGCGCCACTTTGATCCGCTATCTCATTTCTGTCTAAAAAGTATTGGAAAAGAGGAGTCAACGCGACGGTTGAGTAGAAATATCATTCAACCCCATAAGGTGCGTGTGTGTTTTAATAGGTGCACGTAGACACATAATTTCACATAATACTATAATGAAAATGAAAGCATTAAATATCTAAGACTTACAAGGTACTTAAATTCCTATCTTACTCATGAAGTTAAATAATACTCCTACCTTTCAAAGGGGTACCTTCTTCTTTATAACTACAAAATGTAGAGTGTATATATAGATATATAGAAAGGCTAATATGTATAAATATGGGTTTAGAAGAGGGGTAACTATATATATATGTATATAGAAAGGTATACTAATGATATTGTGTGATATATACATTGAAAGTGCAAGATTTTGTGGGTGTGGGTCTTATAGGCGGGATTATTGTGTGTGTGGGAGAAGAATGAAGACAATGGCCCCTTTATATAGAGTTTAGGGTAAGAAATAGGATTTTTATAATATAAGGTCAATTTATAATAAATGCATAGAAGATAAGATAAGATATGATAAGATAAGATAAGATTATGATAAGATTTGGATAGGATAAGATAAGATAAGATAAGATAGGATAAGATAAGATAGGATAAGATAAGATAAGATAAGATAAGATAAGATAAGATAAGGTTATGATAAGATTTGGATAGGATAAGATAAGATAGGATAGGAATGATATTTGGATAAAGATGACATTTGGATAAGGATGATATTTGGATAAAGATGACATTTTCATAACTTAGTTTTTATATAAAAATATCCAATCCTATTATATATATATATATGTAATTCGAAATTTACATATATATAAGTATATATATTTTTGAAAATTTTGTATTTTATGTTCAATAAATGAATAGGAAAGAAAATAATTTCAATTGTTATAAGTATGCAAACATATGCATGTATCACAAAGTGCTTATTACAAGAAAGATTTCACATAATATAATGATCATATGAAACATGAAATCATATAAAATTGATTTTAAAATACTAGGAAGTACCGGGGCGTTACAATACCCATGGCATTGTTGCCATTTCGGAATGGCATCTGGTGCAAAGGCCTAACTGCCATTCTGACTGCGTCGTTGCTTGCTCATTCTACTGGTTTTCCTTTTTGGCTAGGTCATCCTGAATGTTGACCATGTTTACTCTCTCCGCCTGGAATAGTTCTTTGTTAATTCTCATTTTCTTATTCATCCACTCTGGCAGAAAGGGCAAAGTGTCATTGTCCAGGCAGCTCTGGATCACCCACCTAAAAACCAGACAGTCATTGGTGTTATGAGTCTATGCATTATGAAACTTACAGTACATTTTGCCTTCCAGCTCTTTGGTCGTTGGCATTCTATGGTCATTAGGCACTTTGACTTTGCCATCAGCCTATAAATGATCAAAAATAGCCTCGGTTATTGATATATCAAAACCATAACGCCTCTCCATTTCAGAATGGAACTCTGGCTTATTCAGTATGCCAGGAGGCATCTGGATGTGAGACTGTAACGCCCTTAGTTTTATTAAAGTTGGGCATACTGTGTTCTTTTGGCAAACGACTTGGGCTAGGCCTACTTCGTTCTCCTATTGGTCTTTTTCGACACTGACCAGGTTATCTTGAACTTCGGCTAGGTCTACTTGATAGTGAGTGGCCTTGTAGTGATGACATCTTTGATTCTCTTCTCTTAACAATTTTTCGTATTCAGTGACATGCATAATTAAGTTGAAAATTGATGTGAATGTTGGCCAAACATTTTCTTTTTTTATTCGAGGTGCATGCCTCCTATGGCCAAACTTATATAACTTTCTTCAGCCATGATCATTGGGAAAAAGTGTCTGGCCCAGACGAATCTCCCCATATATTCCTCGGCTGACTCCTTGGGCATTTGTCTCATATTGGTTAACTTCAATATGGATACCTTAGGGGGTAGTCAGTGGAAATGACTATGGAAAAAACTCTCCATGGTTGACAGTCGGGAACAGACCTAGGTCTAAGTCTGATGTACCACAAAAAGGCTTCTCTAGTTAAGGAATTTGAAAACAAACGTAATTTTAAGTTTCCATCCTTTCCGATTTCTCCACACTATGTGGTGAATTTCGCAATATGTTCGATCATGGTTTGTGACCCATCCCTGTTAAACAAAGTAAAAACGGGGACCCTAAACCCTGGGGAAAAGGAATTGTGTCAATTTGAGGGTGGTAGGGGCGAGAATACCTGGGTGGCGAGGATGATCGTTTATGCCTTGCTAGTTCCTATCGCAACATTTCCTGTATCTCTTTTCGGTACACGACTGTGTTGTCATTTCGATTGGTGGCAGGCTGGGGTCTTTCCGCCACATATGGCATTGCATAGGGGATTTCAGGCCCATCGAAATGATTCCTGGATCCCGATCCTTCCCCCTCCAAGAGCACACCCTTGGATTTAAATGCCACTCTTTTGCCAGTATCAATATTGGGATATCTTCCACGGCGACGATTACCTCCAATGTTCAATCGTTCTAGCCGTGCATCGGTATGGTCAGGCCTATGATGTTGTTCGACCTCATTTTATTGTGGAGGTTCTCTAACCAATGGAATATTGTCCATTCTTGCCGCCACGCTGCACAAGTTCATTTCGTAATGTGGATTTGTTACTCGAAGTGATTCTAACATGGTGGCCATCTGTTCGGCCCTCTCCGATTCTTCTCTACGTTGTCTTTCTATCAACTCCTAGAATCTTTTATTATATTCCAAGATCTACTTTTCTATCACATATAATGCATCTTCGCTATAATTGGCCACCCTGGCTAGCAAGGCGTGTGCTTCCTGAATCGGCGCCTTGTCAGGCGCTCTCTGATTTCGCTCGAGCCTATCAATGAT
>CM047873.1:17735956-17763745 GCA_026212405.1 Petrea volubilis
TCTCCTAATTACTGAAAAATTCACTTTATAAGCAAATGAGGAATGATCTCACTATTGTGGGAGTCAGCTACATCTATTTGATTTGAGCACAAAATTGGTGTTGTGCATCAAACGAATCTATTATTCCATGATTTTGATGTCATAAATATCGCTTTTGATTTCGCAGTAAGAAGTATTTTTATGTTGGAGGATTTTAGACATCTTAAGAGTTTAAACAAAATCTTAAGGTTTAATATCTATACTTGATATGAATAATGTACATTATCAATTTATTCTCCCAAAGTTTGATTATGTGAAAATCATTCTCAAAGCTAATGAGTTTTTGAACATAATGATTTGTATTCATATGTATGAATAGAATTATAAAAGATATTAATTTTATATAAGTACAGAATTTGATGTCATAAATATTGCTTTTGATTTCGTAGTAAGAAGTATTTTTATGTTGGAGGATTTTAGACATCTTAAGAGTTTAAACAAAATCTTAAGGTTTAATATCGCTATACTTGATATGAATAATGTACATTATCAATTTATTCTCCCAAAGTTTGATTATGTGAAAATCATTCTCAAAGCTAATAAGTTTTTGAACATAATGATTGGTATTCATATGTATGAACAGAATCATAAAAGATATTAAGGTTATATAAGTACATAATTTGATTTTCTACAATAAAGAGGGGTCATAAAAGTTACATAAACTCATTCATTATTTGGTCTAATAAGAGATATATTATGGGGTTAATGATTGTAAAGGCCCAATAGGCTAAAGGCCTTTAGATAAATAGGTTTGTTTAGCCCATATGAGAAGGGAATATTTGAATAAAAATACCACCATTGGTAGCTTTGGATACACTATGATTTGATTTAATTCAAAAAAAATTTACACTCTTATTGATACGTATTGATAATATGAAAATTGAATTTATTTCAATCTGATAAAATTTGATTTGTTTCTTTTGACCATGAAAAACTAACAAAAGAACTTATTCATTAGTTTTCCAAAGTATTTGTCATTTGTACTGTGTAATCATTTCCATGAAAACTGTAGCATTTTTCCTCTTGACAAATACTTCATTATTTCATGACACACATTCGAGAGATTCTTTCATGTGGTGACGAAAGGCTTAGGTCACTTGAGAGTGGGAATAATCATATTGTTAATTGAAATTAACATTTTCAATTAAAGTTGTAAAGATTATTCAGAATTTTGACCAAATAATTAGTTATGGTGCTATGTATATTCTCATCTTCTTGATGTATTTGATTATGTTTTTTTCCCCTCATAATATTTGAAAGGAACTATTCATGGTTCGTATGAGTATTTACACTCAGATTATTTTACCATAATTGTCTTCTTATAGAAGTGCAATTTGTTTTCTTAAAAATGACTTAAATATATTTGTGAAAGTCCCTTTCAAAGAATGAAGTATCATCATGATTATAAATATATGTGAACATATTTGAAATTCCGCATTTACCTTAAAAGTGTGCCCATTGTTAAAGATCACTTAGCAACTTGATAGTTATAAACAATCGGTATGAATAATATTTGGTGTCATATCTTGAGGGACTTTTTGAGTGTGTTTATGTATTTAATATAGTAGTTTATTAGAAATTTTAATGAGAGATTCAATTGGGAGCTATTGTGCAATATTTGAAAATACCGATCAGATATTTTGCTCCTAGCGCTTCATGAGAAAGCAATTTAAAATTTTGAATTATTTGCTATATAGTCAATTCTATGGGTTTAAGACTACAATGAGAACAATTTTAGCAATGAGAAAATTTTTAGCCCACCTTATTACATTCTCAATATCTAACAGATATCATTATTTTGATTTTGGAGAAAGATAATTTGTGTTTATTGATTGTTGTGAAAATGATTGTTATCGGATTCTTTAACTGATCCTAGGAAACTAATATGTATAATTTCCAGTTTTCAGTTTAATATTTCAATTAGGAATAAATGAACTTTGTTGTACTCTATTTCTGATAATGATGTCTGGAAGTTCATAAATATGGATCATTATTGTAAATTATCAATTGTGAGAAAATATTTGATCAATGAGAAGTTCCGTGAATGATTCAATCAAAATTTGTTGGTAAGAAATTCATTTAAAAAGGGGTGTATGTCAATTAGGACAAATCTTTTACTCTTCTAGTTTTAAATAAATTTCTTTATAATATGATGAGCTTGAAAATTTTCCACTTATAACTTTTGTAGCATTCAAGTTCATTTTTATTGTAAATTTTGTTTGAAAATTTAAAGATGGAACTTCTTATTTTGGATAAATTGGAATACTAAATGATCAATGTATTTTTGAAATAGGAATATTTCTTATATTCATTATTAATCATTAAGTTGTTGACTGATTGTTTAAGTTACTTCATGAACCAAGCATTACAATATCTTATTATTATCATAGAATGCTAGGAAAAATAAACACTTGCTTCATACTATGACTTGCCCCATAAGATTTTGGAGACTGGTCGTGGATTTCTCAAATTGCCCATATTTGGTTATCGTTAGTAGGTTTGATAATTGAATCATTTGATTTGGTTGTGCTTTTGAGATTGATGAGGGGTGTATTATTGCACATTTCCTTGATTCAATCTTTATAAGTTTAAATTAATATAGAGGGGACTCATTTTAGAGTGATTGATTCTTCTAATTTTGAATTACTTATTAAATTGAGTGGAATAAGTAATTATTGGGGAAATTATTATGAAGGATTTTGAAGTCTTTAATAAATCAAGGCTAATGTTTGTCTATTATGGCTAATGCACTATATGTGTAGATTTTGATGAACGTTGTCTCAGGATATATCTTTGATGATTCCATCTATTATTGGTTGAGGATTTGTTTATAATGATCATGTGATTATTTATTCTTAAATATGTCAAATATATGAAGTTAAGTTTCTCACTTGTACAAACTTGATCAATGATAAGCAATATTGTGGTAGAGCACATAGTTTTTGCCAATTGTTGATAAATTGATAGTTTGGTCGATATCCATTGTGATACCTTGACCCTTTTCTTAGACGTTTTACTATTATTATTATTATTACTACTACTTTATTTATATTATTACTAATATTATTAATATTAGGATTATTATGGTATTATTATTAATATTGTCAATATTATTATTATTGGGATTATAATTTTATTATTTCATCATTATTGTTATTGTTAATATTATTATTATTAGTCAAATTCTATTAGGTTTAGGATTATTGGGCTAATCCTATTTGGCTTAGAACTATTCAGCTAATCCAATTATACTTAGGACTATTGAGTTACTCTTATTAGGTTTAGAAATTTGAATTACATATATACACACACACGAAGACTAAAGATTAAAGAAATCAAAAAGGATAGTTAAAAGAAATCCATAGAAGCATCAAAAAAAAAAAAATTAAAACTCAATGCAAGAGAGAGTTGAATTGATGCTTACGAATCAAAGTCCAGGTTTGTAATCTTTACTTCAATTGATGTACTATAGTATTTTATATTAGGAGACTTGACCATTGATATATAGTGTTAATAGGAATGATAGCATGTTCCATGCAACAGAAAACAAATAAAAATTGATACATGCTTGATCTAAGATGCCTCCAGTCGTAGGAATATTCTGTTATCAATTCGGCATTATAAATCCGACTAGCGATCAAGCTTATCAAACGGGATTTTTTTTAGGCTTATGAGAACGTCATTTCCAATCTTAAGCCTCATTAATTGTATTATAGAATTAGAGTACTAGGACTTCATGTATTAGCCATTATAGGATTGGGATTATAGGGTTGGTATTTTTATGATTCGACTTTTATAAAATCAATCTGTTAGCTTGTATTGTTACTTTTATTAGATTTGATCAATCACGACTAGCACTTGGATCATAAAGCCTCGAGTATCATATAGAATTGAATAGATTGTCGTAAGTGGTTTCTTCCGTCTATTTATTTTATAAAAGTATGTTTTTCTTAAATTGAGGCTTTTGGTAAAGTTATTTTCATATATAAAAAGCGAATTTGAGCATACTATTTTACGAATTTTCTATATGAAAAGCTAAAATTGTTTTGTGTTGTGCTATATATGTATATATGAACATGCTTCGAACACTTGGGATACTATCGGTAGAAACGAGTTCCGAAATTTCCGACCGAGCTACGGGGTACAGTAGCAATTTCCAAACCCACTTAACGGGGTTATAGTTAAGGCCCTCCTACGGGTGATAATAGTAGTGTCCGAACCCACTTAACGGGGTTGTAGTTAAGGCCCTCCTACGGGTAATAATAATAGTGTCCAAACCCACTTAACGGGGTTGTAGTTAAGGCCCTTCTATGGGTAATAATAGTAGTGTCCGAACTCACCTAATGGGGTTATAGTTAGGGCTTGATCAAGTTGGCCAATAGAGATTTCCAATGTTCACGAGCATGGATATATAAATGAATTTGTCTGATTCTGTTTTGTTATCTATTATGTTACTTGAAAGTCGAAAATATTGATTTTTGAATATTGTCTATATGTGCAAAGTGTGATTTTAATGCTATATATATATATATATATGTAACTTGCTCAAATTCGATAGAGGGTCAAGAGATTCCTTACTGGGCGAGTGCGCTCACACCACTAATAATCATTTTGCAGAGGATAGTGCTGAGACAGGTGACGAGGAACAATTTTGGGGTTGGTGAGTGGATTGATAGAGTCCCTGCTTAGGGAATTTAGTGATCGCTATTTAGTTTTGATTTTTCCTTGAATGGCTCTATCTATTAAGACTATGATGGATTAGTTTCTACTTATGTTTTGGAATTTGAGATGTAATAGTTAGGATTATTATCTTTTCCACTGCGATGTTCGACTAAGGTTTTTCAATAAATATTTTATGGTTTTTAGTATGTTTTGATTTCCGTGGCTTGGTGTCTCTGAGTCCTTTGGGCTTAGGGGCATCCCCGTGTTGCGTCCCAAATCCGGGCGTGACATCCATTAAGTGGGATATACATAATTTAACATGTATATGCAATAAAGCCTTTGCATATTGAAACAGTGGGAGCTATTTAACTTGGTTCATATATTATTATTATTTAACCCATTTTGTTACAAGGTTAAGTTGGACGATACGCATCAAGATATAAAGCTCTTGTATTAATCCATATTTGTGTGCACATATTTTTGATATCTTAAGGCTAGGTGTTGGCTTCAAGATATGGGCATGTCTCATAAATAGCACTATGTTGTTATGCAATTACCGATCGAGACATACATGACTTGTTATGAAGTCTTTGGGTTTTCTTAGAGTTTCATATTGTTCTAAAAACTCATTTCTTAGAACGAAACTACATTGGATATTCTTGAAGTTTCATATTGTCCTCGAGACTCATATCTTACAAGAAATCCATATTGATTTTCTTGGAGTTTCATATTGTTTTACACACTCATATTTTGCAAGAAAATTATATTTTCTTGGGATTTCATATTGATACAGAAATCCATATCTTACAATAAAATCAAAGGACCGACAATGAAATAGCATATGTTTAGGTGATGTTGTGATGCTATTTCTTGCTACACCACTACGTTTGAATCCATGCCAGTGGAATTACTGGTGTTTGTGTCCATGGAAGATCTTGTGTCAATTTAGGATGCAATCACCGCCATGATCTAATATTAGTAATTTTCAATGGACCGGATTGCAGAAGTCTTGTCCCCTTATCGTATTGTTGTTTCAAAATATGGCCACAGTCAAAACTTGTAATTTAGCCCGAGAGTCATTTTCTCAAATATTTTTTTATGGGGTTTAAAATATTAATTAATATTTGTCCAAGTGGGAGAATGTTGGAATTTTATTCCAATATGGACTTCTATTAATTGAATATGTTGTTTTAATAAAAAAAAAAGGGCTAAATTAATACGGTTAATTGGGCTCGACTTATGACGCCTGATTTGATTGACCCACCATAATTAAAGGTTTGATTTTAACAGACGTGGTCTGACAGTTGGTGTAGGCCCATCCTAGAAAGTCTGTAATGGGAGGGCTTTAGGATTATATTATATATTTGGCTAGGTCCCCTCTCCACTCTACATTCTGATAATTGATTGTCCTATTGAAAGCTATCAATATTGATGAGAGATGGAGAGGAAGAACTAGCTAAAGATGTTTATCTAAGCATCCATGTTGACCAGCTATTTATCTGAACATCCTGTTGACCGGCTATCAATCATTGGTGTAAGGTACGCTGATATAAATTTATATTAGAGTTCTAAATTCATGGTGTATCGATCTTGCGATTACAATTTTTTCTTACATAGCATAGCCAGCTCAGGTTAACTGGGGAACCTTATGGCAAGCTAAGGTTCCACCAAAGATCCACTTCTTATATGGCGCGTTTGACATGATGCACTACCAATGGCATGCAATTTGAGGAGTCGGAACTACCCCAAGGAGTTTGCATGCCCGGCCCCCTTTTGTAATAAACTCGAAGAGACTACCACTCATGCATTGATGTCCCGTAGCACCACTAATCTAGGCACTTTCGGACCTTCCATAGGTCGTGATCTTGAATTAGCATCACAACATGAGGGAGTGGATTTTCTCAGTCCTAGACTCATTCGGGGAAAAGAAGGTCCGTGTTTTTCTCACACTTTTTAGGTCCATTTGGGGGTGCCGAAACAAAAAGGAAGTAGGGGAGCCAAGCTTGGAACCGAGCGAGTTGGTTTTTTTTGCCAGAGGGTACCACGAGTCCAATAGGGAAGCTATGAGTTACTGACCCCCTGTTGTGATTGATACAGGTCCTTCGGCCTGGACGCCACCCCCTACGGGTTTGATTAAGGTCAGTTTCAAAGAAACCCATGAATCAGTTATGGGAATTGTCGCACGAGACAATCATGGCATTTGCATGGGACGAAACCAGTGACGACTGTTAGCTTGTTTGGAAGCCATTTCAGATGGCACTGAGATGAGGTCGGCAAGCGGCATGCTTTGAAGGGGACTGTGCGCGAGTCATTAGTCGTCTCAAAGAAGTAGACTTGGATCTTTTAGCTCTAGGAAACTTTTTATCAAGAGATTAGAGAGTTTTTAAAACTTTTCAATTCATCGTCTTTTATTTTTGTTAGGCGTTTGGGAAATTGTGTTGCCCACGGCCTTGCTCACCAAGCTATTTTTTGGTATGGGAGCAAATGTATTACCCGCTTATGCGGCCGAACTTGTGGCTGCGAACATGGTACATATGGTCTTTTAATAATATGACTCCATTTTCTCCTCCAAAAATAAATAAAAGGAGGGTATTTTGGTCTATTATTGAAATGAAAAATATAGTAGGAACCGTAATATCAATTTTAGGAGCGCCAATTATAGTATACTTAATTTGTTAATTTGTTGATGATTATATGAACATTCATAAAATTTTTACTAACAACTTATTTATTGTTGGTTAAAACCCATAAATCTCCTATTTATAACACTCATTTTGGATATCCATTAATAATGATATGGCTAGCTCATTAAAACCTTTCCGAGATAAACCACATGGGATAAAAACTTAGTAAAACAAAAGGAGTACATGTGTCTTGTAATGTGCATAATTGGATGCATCAATAAAACTCTTACCAAGAAAACATAATGGGATAAAACTTTGGTTGTTGGAAAAAGAGTGCAACACATATTTACTCCCCCCCCCCCCCCACATGACAGCATCATTTGATTTTTTTCAAATTCTTTTTCATGAATCAATTCCTTACATCTTGCTGTGATTTTTTTTTTTTTCTTATCCATCTAATTTCGATTTATTGACTGACTAATTCAGATAAGGTACCACAGAGGCTCATTATGAGAGTGATCATCTCAATCCAGTTGTTTCGTTCACAACTATAAGATTCAAAATCTGAATGTTACTTAATGGATCTAGCACGTCATCTCGCTAAATCAATCGGTAGTTAGTGTACTGTAAAATATACATTTTACCATATTGTCATGCAATTTTTTGGTTTTGACTTTTGGGGGTGGGGTGTGAGCCATGGGAGGGCAGGGGCGAAGAATGAGAACACACGCACACACACACATGTTATATTATATCAATTATAAATTGAAAATATTATGAATCATTTGATGTCAATCAAAATAAATCTAAGTCATTGGTTGTTATTATATTAAATCTATTTTTCTATAACAAATTTAACAAAATACATACACTACAAATAATTAAAAAAATATACAACAATATATAAAATTTAATAAATATTTAAATTTTATATTTATAATTTAAATATGTAATTATATTTTAATTTTTATTCTGCACCCACTTTGAATATACCCCACTGACTATGATGCGGAGTTTTTTTGGTTGACCACATGGCGGAGTTTGATACGCTCGGGTTGATATGCTAGTGGCCCACCTATCAAAAAAGGAGGAATTCATGTGAGACTAGCCAGTTTTGCCCGGGACATAGACTCTCTGACACTCAAGTTAGCTTGAAGGTATTTTTGGAGAAGAAGGTGAGCAGTAAAGTGATGTTTTTGCATGGAAAGAGTAAGAAAAAGTGTGTGATACCTCATGTGGGAGAGCTTTTTTTCTATTTACGTGAGAGAGATCCCTAACGTGATGTGGTTGATGGGGCTTGGTCAGCAAACCTAACATATGGAATACAAGTGAGCATGCTTTTCCTCACTTCTTAGACTTCCAAAAGGCGATTGACCTTACCTCTCATTAATGGCGCCTTGCGCGTGTTTGGTGGCGGAAGGTACAAGGCCCGCCATCTCTACCAGTTGGGATTTGCCCGTTGGCTGTCAGACTTGGTAGAGACTAAGTCAAAGCCTCATGCCCTGGATATAGCTGAGTTCGAGGGCACTTCCCTAGCTCCTTTTGCCCTGCTTGCAAGATTTCAGGGGCCTAAATGGGGCCCCTCGTGGCTTTGAAGCCACGGACTTAGCAAAGGGGTGAGCCTAGGGGTATTTCCCCTCTCGTGATTTCCACTTCGAGGCTCCCCCTCTTCCATGCGGATACAATCTCGGGGGCAATGTGTCTCTTCGAGGGCATCGGTTCTCACACTTGATCGATGCTTCACTGTTCGAGGAAGGCTGAGGTGTCAGTCCAAGGTGGCATGTGGCTCATCCGACAAGTATATATTAAATAGTTTATATTATATACTAGCTAATAGGACTGAATGTGTTTTTTTAAAAAGAATGAGACTCAATGTGTTAATCCCTTTGTCCTATGAAATCAAAAGTGTAATTTTTTTTTTTTAATTTTAAAGCCACGAGGGTTAAATGTAATTAATAAAACCTTCAATGGAATATTCTAAAATATTCCATCAAAAAGTTAAAATAACTCGTCAACGCATATTTTAAAAAGGTTAAGTACGGTGACGGTGCCTCTTCAAAAATTAGGAATTAAAGTGAAAAAATTTTAAAGGTTAGGATGCTTAATGTAATTAACTTAAAAAAAAAAAATGCATTATATTTTAACATATTGAATTTTAACTAGCTGCATTTGTGTCTTGTCCAATAAATAAAAATGCGAGATCTACTTCAAAATCCGCCTACCAATCCAAAAATTGATCCCAATAGAATGGGTTTAAATTTGACCCGGATCCATCTATCATATGACAATACCACTTAGCCCTTTTATTATCGCCTATGTGTCCGGTTTTTAGCAAAAAAAAATTGGTGTTCATTCATTCATTATTAAAATCCAATTCACATACAGTTATAATTTTACTATTAAAAACAAAAAGGTGTACAAGTAAAAGAATCTATTAAAAAAGTGATTAATAATAATTTTCACAACTGACAATTTTTTTTATTATTTTTAATGGATACACAACTACCAACGTTTATTTCCCATAAATTGTACTGCTTCATAATTATCTCATTTGATAGAAAATATTTTTAAATTAACCTATTTTTATAATTCTATATTCAAAATACCCTATTTTATAAAATTCTTTTCTTTTTACCCTTTTTGAATAGTTATTTCATTATTTAAATAGTAATTTCACTATTGAAAGTTTATTTATTTGCTTTATTATCCTAAAACTTTAGATTTGTTTAAGATTAGATACCTTTTATTTAGAAAAAGAAAGGTAGATCCCATATTTCATGATATATGAATTTTCTTAAATTTACTCTTTCTCAATTTTTAACAGTTATTAGAATATAATTTTCTATTGTCATTTCCATTTCCCAAAGTGCTTGAATATCATTTTCTACATGGTTTAGTTCTTTCACATAGTTGTCAAGAAAATCTTTATTAATACTTTTATTGATATAATCAAAAACATAGTCTTTTTTATTATTATATATTGCAATAAGCATTTTTAGGTCTTCAGATAAATTTTAAGCTTATAATTATTTCTTCTTTTAAATTGATTCTTTATGATATCAAAATCCTTACCCATTTTATATGCATGAATAAGTAAAATATATTCTCAAAATCATGATTAATAATGAAGTATTCTAAAACAATAAATTTTCATAAATCAAGAAGAGAATGTTAATATCTAAAACTTTTAAAAATATATTACCTCCTTTAGATCTTCAATTCTTTAATCCTCCTCGGGTCTCGTCTTCTTCCACCTTGACAAGCCTAACTGGTGTTTGCCCAAACGCCCTCCTGGCTTCACGGGACTTACAGTTCCAAACGACTACTGTCTCAAGCAGTGCAATCATTACGGCCTTTATAAGATTTGGAGAATTTTAGAAAATAAGGAGAAATATAAGAATAAAAGATTCTTATATTAAAATTTCAAATACTCGAAATTTATGAAAATAAAATGGCTTTATTTCCTTTAAAGGAGATTTATACAAACATGATTTAGAAAAGGTTTACAAAGATTTTTCTAAGGCTGTTTTTTTCTCTCAAGTGTTTTTCTAACTCTTGATTTTTTTGATTTCAACTTTAGATGCTATTTTTCCAATGCCCTAGAAATGAAAATCCTATCACAATTTATAGAAAAAAAAATGAACTATTCGGACTTTAAAGTTTTACTTAGCATCCGATGTTTCTATCTGATGTACTGGAAACCTTTATCTTCACGTGTTATCAGCTTTATCTCTTTATCTTTAGGAGTCAAAAGTTGTCTCCCACAGTTATCTGCCACAATTTTTTAGTAGGTATTGACGTCATGGCATCCGTCACTCCTTGCACTGTCATAAACGCTTACATCATAAATTGCAACACCCAATCATTCTGCAAGCCTTTTTCCTTGTAGCCTCTATGCAGAAAAACTCATGTATAATGAATTTATTAAGGAATTCCTTTAGAAGTGGAGATTTAATTTGTCCTCCTTTTCTAAATAAAATCCAATTGTTATCTTGCATGAGTGTCTCATATTGACGCTCCCAAAGAAACTCAGCAATGGATTGAATAGATTTAATACCCATGGCTCTTTGTTCTGTAATCCATGAGTTGGTGAACTTAAAAGATCAAAAAAAATTTATGCCGATTTCAATCTTTAAGTTTGTAGTTAAAACATCTGTGGTAATCATTTATGGGACTTCATGCCAAATTCGCATCTCGGGTTCTGGGGCTATAGAATAAAACTTGAGTACGACTTCTCTATTTCTAGCAACTTGACTGACCTATGATTTAAAGCGGCCATCAAATTCTGAAATTTCATATAGATCTTTACCGACATATAGAAGATCTAAAAATCCATAGTTTGCAAGCTGAAAGACTTTATGGGGCTCAGCTCCAAATATGGCAGTAATTCTTAGATGAACACTCTATCCTTTAGAGTAGAATAGTGTCTTAGAATTCTCCCATCTATAGGCTTCGTCAGCAACTTCTTTATATTCTCTTTCCTATTTATTTGTGGGAACAAATTCTTCATTAGAACCCTTGCTGTTGAAACTTCCAGATTTATTGATTTTTATTTCAATAACCTCAGTATCACCTTGAGATTTTGAAGTTTTTCCTTTATTTTTCATGGAATCTAAAATTTTTTTATCAGATAATGATTTTTTATCTTGACTTCCAGAAGACTCTGCTTCATCTTTTCTTTATTGATTTCTTTTTTATCACTCTCATGTTTAGCATCACTCATTTTTTCTTTTTCCTTTTCTTTATATTTGGAATCAAGGAACAAATTTAAACTTTCTTGAATATAAAGGGCTCTTCTAAGTCCTTCTTGAGAAATTTCTAACACTGTTTTGGAATCAGAGCTTTATTGCTATCAACAATGTCTTGACAAACCAAGACAATATCAGCAATCTCATTCTTTAGCTCATTTGCTTCTTTATCAAGATCCATCTTTCTTTATGAATTTATTCCTGCAGAAAAAACAAGAATTTATAAGATGATCTGATTCATCAATACAATTTTTGGGAAATTGTCATCCATCAACGGATTTGAGAAAATCTTTACCACCAAACGTTAGATAGTGGACTAGTTGTATGTATAGTGCATACAATCACTCTAGTTGCATTTAAAGGGAAATGCACACCCATCTCATCCATTTTAGAGTTGGAGAACTCATTCTTTTCCAAATTCTGTATTTTTGGAAATGAAATCGGCTAGGAAATTTTCTGAACATTTTATATACTTTATTTTGAAACTATAAAAGGACAAGCAAACTTTCCATCTATGTAGCCTTCTGTATTGGGGTGTATTTGGTAATTTATTAAAACCAATGACTGTATTTGGGTATTATCGGTTTGGACTTTGAAAGGTCTTTGATATAGAAAGAGAGAGAATTTCTGAATTCCTTTAATAATGGCTAGAAGTTCTTTCTCATGGGTTGTATAGTTGACCTCAGCTTGACCGAAAGTACCACTGGTATACCTGTATATCTCATTGAGCTCGGTTTTAAGTACTGCTGCCCAATAAAGATCTGAAGCATTTGTTTGTATTATCAACTTTTTTCATCAGGAAGTTTTAATTCAGGTAATGTTTTACATTCTTCTTTTAGATTTTTAATAATCTCTGTATGTTGATTACTCCATCCTTTAGTATTATTTTTTCGAAGCAGTTTTTGAATCTCATGCTTCTTTTTAACAAGATTTATTATGAATCCCTCAGCATAATTTAAACAACCAATAAATTTTTCAATTTGATTTATGTTTTCCAATTTATTAGGAAATTCAAAAATTTTCTTAGATATATGAGGTTAAAGTTTTATCCCTTCTTTATTTAATTTTAACCCTAGAAATTCAATTTCTTCTTTACAAATTATAGTCTTCCTTTCGGATAAGACTATACCATTATCTTTACAAGCTTTAGCAAAATAGAGTAGGTGAGTTTATGTTCTTCTAAAGTATTAGAAGCAATTAAAACATCGTCAACATAAACGACAAGAAAAACTTTATATTTATTAAAGATTTTATCCATTCTTCTTTGATATATAGAAGTTGCATTCTTTAATCCAAATGGCATGACTAACCATTCGAATTGTCCTTGAGGAGAACTGAATGTTGTATATTGTATACGTTCAGGTTCCATTTTATTTGCCAAAACCCTGAAGTACAATTAAATTTAGAATAATATTTTTTCTTTTGACTAAATTTAGTAAAACTTCTTTATTAGGGAGATAATAACTATCTGACTTAGTAAAATGATTTAGTCTTTTATAGTTTATTACCATTCTAGGTTTTCCACGCTTTTTCTCAGCTTCATTTTCAACCATGAAAGTTGAACTACTAAAAGGACTATTACTCCTTCTAATTAAAGGTGGATTTTTATTTAATAAATAATTTATTTGTTTATCAAATTCTTTTCTATCCTTTTTAATATATAACATAGGTCTTTCTTTTATAACTATATTTTCAGTTAACTCTATTTTTGCCTTTAAATCTGACTCCTTATAAAAAGCCAGAGGATGATCATTAAAATTTTCCTTTATATATTTTATTACATCTTCAATAGTTATCCTTTTTATTGTTATATTATGTATCTTTGTCGGAATTTTATAATATGGTCCACCAAGCTTCGTTGGCTAAACTCTTAATAGCTCATTTATTCTAGGTAATTTTAAATAATGATTACAATTAGTTTTAAGTATTACATAATACAAATTATGCGAATAAAATTGAAATTGTTGTAGGATATTATTTCCTAACAATATATCAGATTCAAGAGAGTTATATTCATAAAGGAGTGTTTAAGATAACAATTTTACTTCCTAAGATAACATTTACTTTATCTGCCTTTTTATTAATATGTTCGGCTTGACCTGCAACACCCTTTATTTTTATATTTCGATTCTCTTGCCTTTTAGTATAGAGAAAGAATTTAAACAAAATTATTTCTAAACCATTATCTATTAAGGCACATGTTGTTATATTAGTAACTTGTACTGTTATCTATACAAAGACACTTAAAGGAAAATTAATTCTCTTCATATTTTTTTACAAAAGACTTTTATATTTCCTATTTGTAGTGTGACACCATCTTTCTCTATTTTATAATAATCACACTGATTTAAGAAACTATTACCTAAAATTATATTGTAATAGTCTCCGACCATATCACTATCTATGTAACAAGGTACAATTATTCTGAAATCTTCAAAAATTATTGAAACTTGTACCTCTTGATCACAAGTTAGTAATTGCCCCTCAAACTTTTTATATTGAAATATTGTAGAAGCAATCTTTGCAATTAATCCTTTATTTTTATGTTCTGCAAGGTGATTGCCACTAGCTCCTGTATCAATTAATATATTTGGTCCTTCAATATATTTTTGACCATTAAAATATTTTCCATTTATTACCATTGTATTGGTTATATCTTGTCTTGTGAATTCTACATTCGTAAGAGGTAACTTACTATCGCTTCTTCTAGATATAGAATTTTCTCCAAAATCAATTTGTGACATTGAACCACTACTAGATCCATATTCTAGAATAGGTTTTCTATCCAATTTAACTTCATAATCTTCTATTTCTTTAATTTCTTCTATCATAGGTAATCTTATTATAGTTATATCATGACATTCATCATCAATTTCTATATATGGTTTATTTTGATAAATTTTACCATAATTACTATTAGTAAAGGCATAAATTGCTCTACAGTAAAAGGTAAATGCTTGACTACTATTAGTAAAGGCATAAATTGCTCTACAGTAAAAGGTAAATGCTTGACTTTTATCTCTAAGTTTTAAATCCTTTAAAAGTTGAAAGTGTAAGCTTAAAGTATCATTTATGTTCTGATCATTTATATCAACACTGTATTTAGGGTAACAATCAAATCGAAATTGTGAGTAAAACAATTTTCCTTCAATTGTTCCTAGATGACTATTTTTTGCATCTTTAAACCTTTGGTCATGTAATGAAATAATCATAGGACTATCTATTCCATCTCTAAATAAAGCTTTAACTAGGATTTGAATCCTGCCAAGATAAACATATTTTATCTTCTTTCTAACATCTTTATTTTTTATTCTATTTAAAGCTTGATTTATTGAGGATTTAGTAAGCAAATTTAATCTAATTTGCCCTTTAGTATGTTCTATATTTATGGACCTTTCAACTACATGATAGTCATAAATATTTATCTTTTCTCTTTTTAATTATTAAATCACCAAAAGACTTTAGAATACTTTAGGTAGGGTTAGTTGTATCAAGTTTTAATCCTTTTATTTTTGCTAAATTTTCTTGATCTAAGGCTATCTGTTGAGCATGACCTTATGATCCTTCATAAACTTCTACTTCTTTATCCGAAGTTTCAGTTTCTATTATATCTTTATTCATTCTCATAATTACTAGAGTATTTTACTTCTTCAATGTATATTTCTTTATCTGCATAATTCTCTATATCTGAAACTTCAGATAATTCATCTTGTAGTTCTATAAATTCGGCTTTAATAAATTCAGTTTTTTACACTCTGGTGATTTATGTCCAATTTCTCCACAATTCCAACATTGGCATTGTGAATGGTTTTAATTTCTTTTATAATTAGGTTATCTTTTAAAATATCTTCTTTTTGGTTTTATATTTTTCTTTTGAAAATTATTATATTTTTTATACTTCCTTTTATGAAACCTTCTTTTCTTTTTATTAAAGCTTTCTTTATTGCATCCCCATTGACTAGGAACCTCAAATTCATTACAATATAAAGGTGAAAATTTTTAGTTCTTCTATATAAATCTTGAGATTTACACAATTTACTTAGCTCTAAAAAGAGGAAACTAATCCTTCTTCCTAGAGTTGAGTTTGAATCTTTATTTTCTTACTTCAATTATTTCATTATATATTTATTCCAAGGATGTTGAAGTTTTAAAAAGTACATATTGAGATATATACTCTGATCTTCATTAGTATAGTATTGTGTACAATAATATTCTTTAAATTCACATGTATATTGTTTTAAATTCTTCATACTACAAATTTTAAGATATATTAAGTTAGTTCTTGCTTCTTCTTTTTCTTTAGAACTTTCTTTATCAGGTTCATGCCAATTTTCTCCTAGAATCACTAGAAAAATAGACAACTAAAATTTCAATTTCGTTTTCTGTATTATCTATTAATTTGGTCTGTACATTTCTCTTTATTAATGCTTTATTGTTTTCAGTTAATCTTTGCCACCAATTGAAAATAATTCCATCAAAGGTAGCGATTCAAATAATCTATTTGTCTATTTCATGTGCATGTATCATCAGCGTTATATAAAAAGAAAACTTTCATAGTATTTGCCCATGAAATTATGGCTTTTTTAGTGTCTTCTTCGCAATCTATATTTAATTTAGAACCTCCATAATTTATAGCTTCACTGTAATTATTATCTACTTGTTTATTTATCTACTTGTTTATGATATTTATCTTTCTTTATATGATCATAATATTGCCTTTTATATTTATGAATAGGCATCATATGTGATTCATCTAAATCCATATTTTCTAGTTTTATTGTACCACTTGGGTCTCCAGTTGTATTATTGGTGTTAACTAATACTTTATATTCCTCTATTTCAGAAAGATCTATTTTTTCAAATTGATCTATTAATTCATTAATTTCATTCATCTTTGTCTGTTTTAAATTCAGAATTTTGTTCTTTGGGTGGATTAGATAATGTAGCAATATCTTTACCTTTTTCATCCTTTTTAAGGGCTTCTTCTTCAGCTATTATTCTAGGTAATTCAACATTCAATATATATCACTACAAGAAAACACAGTTTTTTCGGCGAAATTTTCGGCGGATTTTCGGCGGGAAAAAAAAATATATTTTTTTAATTTTTTAAATTTTTTGGCGGAATTTCCCGCCGAAATTCGGCAGAATTTTTTTAAATTTTCGGCGGAATTTCGGCAGGAAATTCCGCCGAAATTTAAATTATATTTTTTGAAAATATATTTTCAATTGCCCAACCTAGGAGTCGAACACAAGACCTCGCCCCAGCTCACGCACGCGTGCGTACACGCGCCCGATATTATCCCAACTTTTGGGGCCGCTGGGAGTCGAACCTTTGATCTCTCAGTTGGCAAACAACTCTCTTACCGTTGAGCTATGTTCACTTTGTTGTCATAATTCATTACATTATATATTTATATCATACAACAATTCAAATAAAAATAATTAATAATAATAATAATACATTTTTTATTTATTGAAAATTTATATATATAATACATAATATTATATACATATATATAGCATACAAAAATTCATTTCATTCTAATAATAAAAATAATAACAATAATAATAATAATTCAAATAAAAATCAAAATTTTCAATTTTAATATATTTTAAAAATATATAAAATTATTATTTTTTTTATTTAAAAAATATTTATTTTTAATTTTTTAAATTTTTCGGCGGGATTTTCCGCCGAAAATCCTCCGAAAAATTAAAAAATTATTATTATTTATTTATTTTTAATTTAAAAAATATTATTTTTTAATTATTTTTAATTTTGTAAATTTTTCGGAGGAAATTCCGCCGAAAAATTTAAAAAATATTATTTTTTATTTATTTTTAATTTAAAAAATATTATTTTTGAATTATTTTTAATTTAAAAAATATTATTTTTGAATTATTTTTAATATAAAAAATATTATTTTTTATTTATTTTTAATTAAAAAAATATTAATTTTGAATTATTTTTAATTTTTTAAATTTTTCGGCTGAAATTCCGTCGAAAATCCGCCGAAAAATTAAAAACATATTATTTTTTAATTATTTTTAATTTAAAAAATATTATATTTTAATTTTTTTAATTTAAAAAATATTATTTTTTAATTATTTTTAATTTTTAAATTTTTCAGCCGAAAATCCGCCGAAAAATTTAAAAAATATTATTTTTTATTTATTTTAATTTTCCGCCGAAAAATTTCGGCGGAATATTCCACCGAAAAAATTTCGCCGAAAATTGAGCGTTTTCTTGTAGTGTATGCATCGAAGGAATTTGAATGTACAGGTTTCTTTAACAGGTTTTATTGGCTTTATTATAATTTCTCTTTCTTTTAGTTACTTGTCGAAATTATTTTTCTTTAGACATGTGTTCTTTATTAAATCTTCAATGTTTGAATTACAAATCTTTAAGATTTGAACCTCTATTTTTAATTCTTTAAGTTCTTGACTTAGAACGTATAGTAATTCAAGTATTTTATTCATTCTTGTATTTAATTTTTCAATATTTTTATTTATTTTATCCATTTGTATTTTTATATCTATCCCAATGTATTTGAGCATTTTGTTGGGTATCTTTTATTTTTTGTTTGCAACTTTATATTTTTGGTTTATTCTCTTCTGCTTTAATGTGTTCATATTCTCGATTATATTCTTCAAGAATTATTTTTAGTCTTAAAATTAGATTTATACTTTGTATCCATCATTTAAGATGTTTATTTGTCTTCATGCTTGGCTTAAAACATCAAGATATTCATTTATTTGTTGTATTTTGGTCCTTAAGAAATTAATTCTAAAAGCATCTCCTCTATGATAAGCTGGTTTCCTTAATATAAAATCTAACTCTTTTTGATATTTATACAATTCCACTTGAAGCTTATGCAGTGTATAACTAGGCATTGCTAAGTGGAATCATTACAGCTCTAACTTCTTTATAAGCCTCTAACTTTTCATAGTATAGTTCCCTTAATCTAGCATTTTTATGCTTCTTGGCAATGTTCTCTATCTTCATCAAATACTTGTATTTTCTATCGACTCTTTGAAATTCTTTAGTGTGTGTAAACAGTTGACTCTTCATGGTGAAGGAAAACTGCCAATCAGTTTTATCACATAAGAAATCACAAAAAAATAGATCAAAATTTAAATTATCACAAAAATCTTTATAATTTAATTCATTTAAATAAACAAATAACTCTTTAGTTATTAAAAGATTTATGATTGAAAATTTTAATAATTCTAAATTTTCCATATTTTGTATTTTATAAAATTTTATTGATCTTTATGGCTCTGATAACAACTTTATGTCGAGGGTTTTACTTGATTTAACTTTATGAATTTAAGAAAAATTAAAGAGTAATATTAAAATTCAATATTTAGTTTTACAAGGATGCTTGTGAGTTTTGTCAATTTAAACATGTTTTTAACAAAATTTTATAGGTAAGAATGTACTAAAATGATCAAAAAATACTTTAGGAGGGGTTTTAGTGATATTTCTTTAAAATTTTAGAGTTTATTTTTAAACAAAATAGAATGGCCCACATGAATAGTTAGATCGGGTTTTGAAATCCCGTTCAAGCGTAGTTTACAAAGCTTTTTCAAAAGTGGGTTATTTTAAAATTTTAAAAACCAAAAAGGTATAAAATAAAAATTGTTTCCATTTGATACGATATTAAATACTTTTTTCGAATATTATTTAGTAATTTATTAATAACACTCAACTATAAATTTTAGTTGACTTCTAAATACCCAATTCACATAATTTATTGAATATGAGAAACAACTTACTCTCCATGCCCTATAATATTAGTTGTTTTAGAGTTTTTTTTTTTGTTTGTTTTTAGCTCCATAATGTTTGTCACTTTGAATATTTCAAAAGAGCATTAATTTTTTTTTTCTCCAAATTTACCCTCATTTATGATTTTTAATGAAATTTGATGAGGCCTACGTGGGGAGGGTAAATTTGCAAATCATTTTAAATTTAGCTAAAAAGAAGGCTATTTATTAGAGTAATTGATTTGTATGAAAAAACTCAGGATAATTAATATTATGGGACAGAGGGGTACTTTTTATGCACAATTCCCAATAATATAAAGTGTACCATTATGACATATTCTTAAAATAAAACTCACAAGCTTCATATTTTACGAACCAAAATAGAAGTTTATTTTTATGCACATATCCTAAACTGTACGTATAAATATCACATGCACTAACAAGTATCAACCAAAATTTTCAACTGCGTTATTTTTCCCAAAAACATTGATGGTACAATGAGATACCACTTTAATCAACCCATCCATGTTACATATTTTATAAGAATTTTTGCACAATTCCTAATTGGATAAGACGGATACATCAGAAATCAATTAATGACATAAAATAAAAGACACAGCCTATTATGTAAAAGGTTTTTATTTGTATTTTTTGAGGGGAGGCCCAGTTAAAAAAAAAGAAAGAAAGAAAGAAAGAAATTAGAATATATATATATATATATATATATTATATTCAAAATTTTAAACATGGGTAATTTAATTCTCAGTGGAATCATTGAACTCCACTTGGCCACTCACCCTAATATGCTTCCAGTGCCTTGAACTCAAATTCGATTAAATTATTGAACTCCACTTGGCCACTCACCCTAATATGCTTCCAGTGCCTTGAACTCAAATTCGATTAAATTTTGAGCTTATGAGCCTGAGTTGAAGCTCATATTTTTGACATTGAGTTAGATCTAACCCTGCAACTACGATCAAATCCGACGCGCCCCTTATCAGTTTGAGACTTGACAACATTTTAAGCACTAAAGCTATATAGGAAAACAAGCGGGAAAGATTGAAATGGATAGGCAGCCCCACGAAGCTTTTGATTATTAGAGAAACTCGTCCGATGGCCTTTCTGTGTATGGACTTCTTGCTTCAATACAGCATAATTACCGAAAGAAGTAATCAACACGAGACGTTCATTTATCGATCATCGCTTACTGAGAAATGTGATCAGCAGCATACTTAAAGAAATATTGTGTCAACTGATTTTATCCATTTTAAGAGTCCTTTCCAGTGCTTTGTACTTGGTGTTGAGTACAAGTTGCTGAAACTACAAATACTCTGTGAATGGATCCAACCCTTTTTCCCTATAATTGGTGTACCTTTTTTTGTCCTTTTCCCTTCCCGACACACCACGACCATAAGTAATTAATTGATTATTGAGCAGGAAAGGCTTCGAGAGATACCTACTGCAACTACCACAACATCAGATGGCAATTTGTATGCAGGCGTGGAAGCAGGCCTTCCAGGGCAGGGTCAGAGCTTGAACATACACAACATCCTAATGCCCAAGTTGATATTTTTCTGTTTCTCTCTAGCTGTTTAGCTGCGGATCTATTGGATCAGCATTCAGTTATCTTTTCCTTCCAGGGTTCAGAGTTCCTTCAAGGCTTCCGCTCTGTGGACCAAAGTAGGTTTTCAGATGCTTGGGATGAGATAAAGAGGCCTCAACTTCCAGCGAAGGGATGATCTAACCAACTTTCATTTAGAGCAAACTTGGCTTCCACAAGATTTTGATGGTAATTTTGAAGTTGTTTGATATTGGTTGGAAGCCATTGCTCTTGTAGTCAATTTTGGTTTACCGTTGCCTTCTTTTCTATTAAACAATATCTTTTTCCGAGAATATAGAATAACCTTGGGATAATATAATGCAATTACAGTTTTAATCTTAGTATAAGGTCATCTTGGAAACCCCACTTTTGATGGTTTTATATTGCGCTTAATTGGCAGTTTCTTTGACTCGATGAAATATCAACTTTACTTTTCAAGCAAACTGCTCAACCTTATTAGCTAGTGCTGCCTGGGTACAGTTTGAAGGAATAGTATCTCTGAGACTTCTGCATTCCTGATAAGGTATTTTAATTCTTTTGTAGCAGGCCCACCTCAAAGAGTGTTGTCAAATTTTTTGCACTCATTTCTTCACAGCAGCCATGGCAACATAACTCTTCGTCCAACCTCACTTCCAGTTTTAGGATTGTCTGAAGGTGATAAGCAATGTATACACGATCGTAGGAATATTGTTTGCATAAATTTTCTCCGGCCTCGCCGAAGTGGCCGCTCAGGGTTCGAACCGGCTGAGTTCGATTGGAAAACAGTCAATTCGAAGTGAGCTTTCTCGTGTTCGGGTGCGGGCGTGCCAGTGTGCAGGAGCACACAAGTGGAAGTCTTGTGTTTCAAAGTGAAAAAGTAATGCAATTCGAAGTGAAAAGTGTAATGCAATTCGAAGTGAAAAGTGTAATGCAATTCGAAGTGAAAAATGTAATGCGCCCAAGACTTCTATATGAAAAACGACTGAATCGGAGTAAGCAAACACTACCCCTGAGGTTCTACTTGCCTACAACTCAATGTAGAACTTAACAATTTAGCACTCTCAAAATCGAAAAGGGTCAAAAAGTTTAAATCGAAGAGAAAATATATTCGAAGACTATGGCTACTCGCCAAATTAACGGACTTTATAGGACTCGACTACAGACACACGCATTGATGACTCGGGCCATATCTATGATAGAGATGCATTGAGCAGTCCCTAAGAACTCTAGCTACAAATCGGCCACATTGATGACTCCGGCCATATCTACCTGTGGGTGTATTCAGGTGTTGTTCACTCCGACGAGCATTGATTGACTCCGTTTGTACTCCTCTTCATGTATGCGCTCGATATGGATGCTGGGTACCACTCCGTCGCATTGATATCTCACCTCGAACCGGGCCCAATTCGAGTAAGTGATGGCTACGACCTCGTGACGTTACGGAATGAGTGCATTGATATCCCCACTTCGATCCGAATGAGGTATGGCTACAAACATCCGTAGCGGTTTTCTACCTACTTGAACTAAAGCTATTTTTTGTTCATTTAAACTAAAAAATCAAAGAAGTGATGACTTCTTGATTGAGAGAATTGTTGTGTTTGATTTTGTGTGTTGATTCATGATTGATGCCTGCAGTTCCCTTTTATAGGCTTCAAGCTGCAACCGCCATCCTTTATTCTTGGAGTTGGATGACTTCAAAAGACTTGATTATTTGAAATGGATGGACCTCCTTATTTGTTGCTATGGCAATTATGCCATCTTATTTAAATTTCAAATTTCAGCATCACATGGTCTTTATTTTAGGTATGTGCAGGTATAACAATGCCTATTTTTAGCTATTCTATTACTCTCCATCTAACAACCCTAGAAGTAAGGGATTTGAATTTGATTTTATTATTGTATTTATTTTATTTTCCTATTTTATATTTTTGGCTGACTGGGCCATGGGCCGTTATTTCATTCCGGCCTGGGCTTCCAACATGGGCTATGTGGACGCGTCGAAGTGGCATGAGCCTTATTAATTCATTTGGGCGTGGCGAAAAGGACCAAAATCAGCCTATTCCGAATTTATACAAAAATTCATTTTTGGGCTCAAACAAGTATTATGGGCCGCCATCTTTTTGCAGATAAGATTGAAGAATTTATTCATGCACAGGTTCTATTTATAAGCTTAACACTGCAAGCTGTGAAGTTACTCATTATGTAACTTCCATTGCCACTTTTCTTTTTTTCATAGAATTCAGATCATGTCCGACCACATAGCTGTATGTTTGAACATTATCCTTCAGGAATGTTCTAACCTATTTTAAGCGGTGGCTCTTTCAGCAGCATCGGTTTTTGTAGATAAAAATTATGGGGATTTGATCTTTGATTTTACAAACTCCGACTGGATACATACTTGCTCTGATCTGTGCGTTTATGAAGATACAGATTCCTAAGGAAATGTGTTGGTATATGCCTTCCTGTTGGATCAAGTTTCAACATACTTAGAAAATTACATTTATGCAAAATAAAAAAAATAAAAAAATTTATGGTTTCAATGAGTAACTTCTCATACATAGGTTTTTCAGTTCAACTCCATGCTTGATGACACCGGCGACTCCAAAATTGTCAATAAGTGGGGTTAAAATTTAACTATTAATATGTAAAATGTGATTAATTGCTAAACTTTAAAATACTCCATTCAATATTTTCTTAAATTTTCTACCATTTTATTGTTGAGAAATGAGAAATTAATCTTGATTCTTGAGAAGTCAAAGAGCCACTCATAGTGGTGGCAAAGTGGTGGCAAAAACGGTCGGGAGTTACAAACGTTATTTCATAGAATTAAGTTTTGTAACCTATGCAATTAGTAGTCTAATAGTCATGTCACTTATTAGGAGACTAGTATAAATAGAGGTCATGTATTGTGCATTTGGTGTGGAGTGTGTGTAGTGAGTGAATGTGATTGAGTGAGTGAAAGAGTTAGGAGAGTAAAAGAGTTGTAAGAGAGTTTGTAAGTAAAGTCTTGAAGTGAAATAGAAGTGTTGATTGAGTAGAGAAAATAATTAGAGTGTGTTCTCCTCTCCACTTCCCCTCTCCTAAATTTGAATACTTTTTTCTACACCACCCCCACCATCACGTTTTCGCAACAAAGTGGTATTAGAGTTTCCACAACAAAGTGGTATCAGAGCCAGGTTGAAATCCAAGTTAAAAACCACGCTAAGAGCTACGTTGAGATGGCAACCACCGGAGTTTTTCCATTCCCAAAACTCACAAAAGAAAATTATGAAAGATGGAGTATCCAAATGAAAGCATTCCTTGGAGGCCAAGGTGTTTGGGATGCCGTCGAAGAGGAATACGAAGAGCTTGCAGATTTAGCAACTGCAAGTCGAGAAGAAAAGAAAAATACAAAGGAGGCCAAGGTAAGAGATCAAAAGGCTCTCTCGTTCATCCAACTTGCCATGGATGACAATATTTTTGAGAAGATTGCACAAGCCAATACTGCAAAAAAGGCTTGGGACACTTTAGCCAATACCTTCAAAGGTATTGCTAAAGTGAAGAAAGTAAGGTTACAAGCCTTACGAGGTGAATTTGAGTCATTGCAAATGAAGAAAAATGAGGCAGTTTTTGACTATATGTCAAGAGTACTTTCGATTGTAAATCAACTTGAAAGCAATGGTGAATAGAAAGAAGATGCCCGAGTTGTTGAGAAGATACTTCGATCTCTCAATTCGAGGTTTGATCATATCGTTGTTGCCATAGAGGAGTCTAATGATGTAGACGAAATGAAAGTTGATGAGTTAGTAGGCAAATTACAAGTCTACGAAGAGAAGATGAAAAAGAGAGCCAAAGAGCCAATTGAACAAGCTCTCCAAGCCAAAATGAACCTCCACAAAAAGAAAGATGACGTTGACAGAAGCAATCGACGAAGTGGCCGCTCATCTTATCGCGGTCGTGGACGAGATCATGGAAGAGGACGAAATCCCTACATTGCCAATCAAAATGAAGAGAAACAAGGTGAATCCACTCCGATACGAGGTGGATTTCGAGGTATAGGATTTCAAACGAGGTGGCAAAATCGAAGAGACATTGAATGTTACAATTGTCATCGACGAGGACACTATTCCTATGAGTGTCGAAGTGAATCCAGTGAGGAGAAGAAGACTCACCTTGCTGAAGAAAACAAAGTTGATGGAGATGCCACTCTCTTGTTGGCACACAACCAACAAGGTGATGGCGAAAAGAGCACTTGGTACCTTGACACAGGTGCTAGCAATCACATGTGTGGTCACAAACACATGTTTGTTGAAATGGATAATTCAGTGACAGGAAACATTTCATTTGGAGATTCGTCAAAGATTTCCATTAAAGGACGAGGTAAAATTTTAATCCGATTGAAGAATGGTGATCACCAGTTCATTTCGAACGTGTACTATGTCCCTGGGATGAAGGCAAATATCTGAGTGTAGGCCAACTTTTGGAAAAAGGCTACGATATACACATGAAAAATATGACCCTGTACTTGCGAAATGACAAAGGAGTGTTGTTAGCTCGTGTGCCTATGACAAGCAATAGGATGTTCTTGTTGAACATCAAGAACGAAGTGGCGAAATGCTTGAAGGCGTGTTTAGAAGATACATCATGGTTATGGCACTTAAGGTTGGGACATCTCAATTTTGGAGGCCTTAAGTTGATGTCGAAGAAGAGGATGGTGAAAGGACTTCCTTCCATTGACCACCCCGATCAGTTGTGCGAGGGTTGTCTTGTGGGAAAGCAACACCGTTACAGTTTTCCAAAAGAGTCGCAAACAAGAGCAAGGAAACCATTGGAGTTAGTTCACACCGATATATGTGGTCCTATCACTCCGACATCACTTGGTAAGAACAAATATTTCATTTTGTTCATTGATGATTATAGTAGGAAGGCATGGGTGTACTTCCTCCATGAGAAATCAGAAGCATTCTCTGCCTTTAGAAGATTCAAGGTGCTGGTCGAAAAGCAAAGTGGCTACCAAATAAAGTCACTTCGATCAGATCGAGGTGGAGAGTTCACCTCGCGGGAGTTCAAGGCATATTGTGATGAAGAGGGCATTCGACGCCCCATGACGAATCCGTATTCCCCGCAGTAGAATGGAGTGGCGAAAAGAAAGAACCGGTCCATTTTAAATATGGCCCGATGCATGTTGAAGAGCAAGAACTTGCCTAAAGAGTTGTGGGCAGAAGCTGTAGAGTGTGCTGTATACTTGTCGATAGGAGTTCGACGAGAAGCTTGTGGAATCAAACGCCACAGGAGGCATGGAATGGATACAAGCCGAATATATCCCATTTGAAGGTTTTTGGAAGCATTGCCCATATGCATGTTCCAGATCAACAAAGGAGTAAGCTGGATGATAAGAGTAAGAGGTATATCTTTATTGGGTATGATCAAAACTCTAAAGGTTACAAGTTGTATGATCCAACTAACAATAAAGTCAAAGTGAGCCGTGATGTTCACTTCGACGAGAAGAGCTCGTGGGATTGGAGCTCACAACAGAAAGAAGAATACAACTTTTATCCATTCGAAGTGGAACCGAGTCAGAATGAAAAGAAAGACGAAGAGGAGGAACCAGTCACTCCGACTGGCCAATCAACATCAAATTCCACTTCGACTGAGGCAGAATCCAGCAGTCAACCTAGAAGGAAGAGATCGCTTGCTGAAATATATGCTGAATTGAACCAAAACAACACATTATTTTGTCTCTTTGCAGAGACGGAACCAATTGATTTTGGAGAAGCAGCAGAAAGCCCCAAATGGAGGATGGCCATGAATGAGGAGATTGATTCCATTAAACGAAATGATACTTGGGAGCTTACCTCGCTACCAGCAGGATATAAGCCCATCGGAGTGAAATGGGTTTACAAAATCAAAAGAAATTCAAAGGGCGAAGTGGAGCGCTACAAGGCGAGGCTCGTAGTAAAAGGCTACAAGCAGAGAGCCGGAATTGAATATGACGAAGTCTTTGCCCCAGTTGCAAGGTTGGAAACTATAAGGCTTCTCATTTCGTTAGCAGCTCAAAATAAGTGGAAGATCTATCAAATGGATGTAAAGTCCGCTTTCCTAAATGGTTACCTTGATGAAGAGGTCTACGTTGAACAACCGGAGGGTTACACTATTCGAGGTCAAGAAGACAAGGTGTTGAAGTTGAAGAAAGCCTTATACGGGCTAAAGCAAGCACCGAGGGCATGGAACACTCGGATAGGCAAATATTTTCAAGAGAAAGGATTCAAGAAATGCCCCCATGAACATGCTCTATATGTCAAGATGGAAAATGGTAACATCTTAATAGTTTGTTTGTATGTCGATGACCTCATATTTACAGGTAACGATGTGAAAATAATGGATGAATTCA